>JACDOX010000010.1:7315704-7698488 GCA_014549065.1 Cardinalis cardinalis
GTTAAATGGTCTCAACATGCTATATTAGCAGAGAAAGGCTCAGGGCAAAGCCCAAAATCACCATCTGGTGATCAGTACAGACCTGCAAAACGGATTGCTCTGCCTCATTTTTTGCCTCTTCTGTTTCCTGCTGCTGCTTTGTGATTTCAGTGAGATTTTGACGTAACTCCACAATTTCTGACAACAGTTGGTCTCGCTCCTCTGTTACCTCTTCTTGAAGTCTTAGCAAATCCTCAACACTGGAAGCAAGGAAATAATAGTCAAGCAGTGTCACAGGCCATTTCTGCTCTTCCTCCTATGCCAGACAAAGACTTTTGTGAGAAAGAGGAGTTTAAAAAATTWTTTTTTTTATTTAAACTCCTCTGTATGAAGACTGATGGTCAACTGAACTATATGCTTTTATCTACTGTGAACAGTCATCATMAGCCAAGTCAAAACTCTTTCTTGTTGTATCACATCCTCATGAGTCTGAATAAACCTTCCATTTCCCAGAAAGGTAACAGGGAAAAAAATTTCCTCTTTTGTTCCCACTGCAAAATTAGTCAGGGACCAAAAATGTTACACTATTGTAACCTGTCTCTCTGCACCTCACCTGACTGGTGAGGTGCAGAGAGACTGACACCTAACTAGGTTACGTCTTACAGTCACATAATGTAAAAATAAAAACTGACTTTGTTTTGACACATTTACAATATGAAAGGAAGTCCAAGCRTGGGTTCAAGCTCTGTCTTAAAAGCAGTCTAATTGTTCTAAAAGACTATTGGGTTTTCAAGGCTGAAATCTGCAAAGGAGTTAGTCTCATGGCCTTGTCACTGGACAGGGTATTTAAGCATGGAACAGAGGGCAATACARAGGGAACTTCAAGAAGAAATTGCAAGCTGGCAGCAGCCTGGGCAGAGCTGGAAACAGGAGTGAGGTGTTAGCAAAGTAACAGCTCTTATCTCTTGCAGGAAAATGCAAAAAGCAGCTAGAGAGTACAGACTTTAAGGAGAGTTATACTAGGGGAAGGTTGAATGAACAAGGTTTTAGATCCAAGGAAAGCTGTTAAACAGGTCTAGAACATGTCAAGGACAAAAGGTGAAGGATTTGTCATGGACCCASGTGGTTTATGTGCTGGCACATTTTGTGGAGGGGGAAGTGCCTGAGCACACTGAAGGCCTCCTGTTTTTGCCATCTGGATACACAGAGAGTGCAGAGACAAGCATGTCCCATACATATCCTGCATGCATATTATAAATAAATACCTTAAACAGTGTGAAAATTTCAAGCCATTATCAGGCAGGCCAACCACCAGCAATTTCAGTAGAAAGTGCACAGGCCATAGGGTCAAAAAATAGTATCTTTGAGTTTAATTTAATGTTACAGCATAAGCAGTCTCTGAGGACCTGATGCTACAAACAACAGGTTCTGGAGAGCTTCTGAGCAGCTCCAGAGGATGATTATTATGTTCACAATGCAGAGGCTTAGAGGCTCCATCTCAGACTAGGTCCCTCTATGTATGTTTGGTTAAAAAAACCAAAACATAATCTTGAAAGTGTAAAAAATGCAAACAAGAACACAGACAGTGTTAAAGYCTTATAACAAAGCTAGGAACAGAAGAGAAATCAAGTGTCCTGCCTTCCTGATTTATCTAGTTGACCTTGCTGCTGTGAAATGTAAAAATGTTGACAGGATCCTATTCTCAAAGTATGCTGAAGAGTTTGTCAGATAAAACAATATGACACATACTGAGAAAGTGCATAGGATTCATTTTATTTGATCTTTTAACTTAATCCAATACTGAATGAACTCCATCAGAGCCTGATTCTGTTACTTACTCACTGCATAAACACACAGACAAATAAATGTGTATTCATGAGAAAAGTACAAGACAGAAAAGATCTATGTTTTCCACAGTGTCTACATGGCTAAACAAGGTATAGAATGATAGAAAATCAGATCAGGCTTCYCTCTCCCTGAGGAAAACTTACTTATAATCCTGTCCAGCTCTTTCCTTCATTAAATTATTTAGGCGTGAAATTTCCATTTTCAGCGAATCAATTGTTTCCTTCGTTTTCTGTTCCCTTTCATGRGCTTTATCCACCATTTTCCAGGCCCTTTCAAGCTCCTAGGAATGAAATGCAAAATAATTACTTAAATTAAATTGTGTTTAAAAATAACCACAAATTAGAAATTAATTGYCTTGCACTTTACTTAGTTGAGAAAATAGATATTTGTGTCTTTTCATTATTAGGTTCACAACAGTCCCCTTCACTTGGTATCTTTTGTTTTGGCTGAGGGCATGGACTCTGTGAGGGTTTGATCACATGAGTACCACRAATATCAGTAAAAATTTACTGTCTATTCAGTGCCCACAAAGGTATCATCTACTTAAATAACTCATGTCTGTAAAATTCCTACTAGGACAATGAGCATCCAATTTGATTTGGATGAGGAAAAGATGTTACTCAACTTTTCTTCTTCTTTGTTCATTTTCATCTGTGAAGACCTAGTGTAATTTGATTTTTACTAGTTTTTCAGGTAATGCTCAATCTTATGCCAAATTTTAGCACATGGAGTTACTTAAATGACAGATTTATGTGCCTCTCACAAGCCTAGGGTTTGATACCCACAAACAGGATAAGGGAGGATTCACTTCATTTTCTAACTTCCTCTGCATCTCTCTCCATTGAATCAGATCCTTATGATCTGATTMAAAATCAAAGTTTATTCCTTGCTAGGTTCAACTAAAGCTCCTACCATTTCTGGAATCCTGTGCTAAAAAAAAAAGTCTAAATTCAGCAAGTGACTGGACTGGAAGTAAAGTTCCTGAAGTCTCAGTAAATGATGAAGATACTACTTTTACACTAGAATTCTCTGAGCTTCAAATCACAGCATGATGCTCTTTTCTCAGCTGGCTCCTAGCAGAGTTCTGGACTTCATGAACTTGTACAGATTTAGACCCCAAGTGTGGCTGTGCAGTTCTACATTAGCTCTAGCATCTCCCCAAGGAAAGCCAAATAGAAGCATCATCCTATCAGGCCATAGTATCCCTTTCAACTCCTACTTGCATCATATAAAATTGGGGCAGGAAATAACTACTTTAGAAACCATCTCCACAAGGAAGAAAAAAAAAAATTTAATTTATATCAAATTGTTTACAAAAATTCTTTATTGTAATTGACATCTCTGTTTGTTCCTAAAAAAAAAAAACCAAACTACTTAATGTTAAACTCTAAATTATGACACCTATGTTATGTTATATTGTTAATATATTTATAGAACACTTAAAAATCAACTATATGCAATATTTAGTTGCTTACTGCCTAAATTAAAAATTCAAACTATAGAACTAGCAGAAGTAACAGGCTACCAGATTTTGCTGAATGATAACACAAAGTATACCATCTGTAGCCTCTTCAAAATGCAGAGGGAATACACTTCCATTTTATTTATTCAACTAGCTCAGCATATCCAAATTTGAGAAACCATCTGGAACACAAAGATCAGGAAKTTTTGCTCTTCCTTTTTTTCCACACACACTAATAAAGAGGTAAACAATGAGCTTTCCTTGCTCAGAAATTCTGAAATTACAGTTAATTAAACTCACTATCTACAAACAGTATTTTCATTACTTGATAAATTACTTATTTTGAACTAAATAAGTTCAAAACTAAATAAGTTAGCCTGAAAAATATGATTTTTCACCTATGTATCAATCATTTTTAAACAGCTTTATATATAAAATCAATTTTTATGTCATACATTTTGAGTTCTAATTTCCATTCAATGCAGCAATGATCATRCATAAAGCATTAAGCATTATCTAATAAATTATAAGGTTTTCATTCATTAATATCTCACACAAAGAAGCTAAATTCTGAAATTTAAATAAATGCAYGTTGGGCTGAAATAATGGCACGAAGACAGAGTGTACATATTGACTTGCAGAAAAGCATAAAGTATAACTGCAAATAAACATGTTTCAGATTTGTCAACCAGTGAGAGGCAACCACCCTTTCTCTAGAAAAAATGCAAATTGAAAATAAGATTAAAGCTGATTATTTACATCAGAGTTTCCTGCTGGCTGATTAGACTGTGATTAAAATTGGTGAATTAAATCATTACAATTGGAGTTTTGYGGAATAGGACTGGGGAATAAAATCAATAAGCCTCTGAAAGGTTTTAGTGGCTTCAGAGAGTCTTTTGTTCCGATGAGTATTTGCAAAAGTGATCTCTTGAAGTCAATAAGACCATTCAGATAAGCACTGGTTTCAGGTCACCCTAAGCTGTGCTTTTTGAACTTCATCTTTGGCCTGTAAAAACTATTGTATTGAATTCGTATTGATAATACCAATTTTTATCAATAAAGTCAGAAGACAGGGGTGACGACCACACTAATAAGCAAAATCTAAATAAGAATTTTCTACAGACTTCAGTATCAGCAAAACTGAGTTTCTTTGTAGCTGCTCCTTGGTTGTGTCTTCTGCTGCAAGAGTGGATCAATAGAYCCATTATTTTCAGAAGTAAAAAGGAGCAAAATTTTGATGATGGAAGTCTTCATAGAGGAAATATTCACATTGTTATTCAGTGTGAAAGATTGCAGTGTGTCAGCAACACGGGGTGGTTGCAGTACAAGATAGGTATGTAATGCATGGCAGTCTGCTGAATTAAAGGGAGTACCCTGATTGATTGCTGTTACAATAATTCAAAAATCCTTGGAGAAGTACTGAACACTGGAACTTGTGAAGCAGAACTTATGAAGTGTGACTGCTTTACTTTGCTTTCATTAAATACCCCAAAAGATCACATCAGTTTCATTGCTTAGAAACTGAGATTAATGAAACATTTTCATATTATATTGGATTGATATGCCTGGAAATTGAAAATTTGGTAATWTCAAGCAGGGCAGTACAAGCTCCTATAAATTCCTCTTCTAGAGCATTTCCAGTGCAGACTCATGGATCAGYGTCCCTAGCCAAGAAAAATAGAATTGAATTTCCTTCATGATTAGCTTGTCCCTTTGCTCCTTTGATATCACTGTAAACAGCTGATTGTTGTGTCCAGTTTATTAAAACTACAAAACAGATCCTTTAACTGCCACCTGACAGTTAGCAGCTATTGATTATCACTGACCYACCTCCTACCAGCCACTGATCTGTGTGCTTAACCCCTGCCCTAAACAAACCCTACTGATTACAAACAGGCTTCACATAGAGAAAARTTTTTCTTCTGCAACTTTTATTTCTTACCCTAATGACCCATCAAGTCATCAAGATGTAGGGCCTTAATTTGGAGCAACTATTCCATTTTTACAGCAACTGTTCCATTTTCACAAGAACAGCCCCATCAGGATTCTTTTATGGTTTATAAATAATTAAACTGTGGGACAGATTGTTTGTTTAATTTAGCACTGAAGAATTTCATCTTGGCTACTTTAGCACTTGAACTTCCTTCAACACTTAGCTTGGATACATGGGAAACAAATTGTTTGAATGCTAACAAATTGTAGTGAAATACTACAACTCTTCTAGAACTTTCCTTCAGAAAGAAGAGTAATATGGAATATAAAGGGTTCACCAAGCAAAGCCTCAAACAAGACATGAATATTTTTAACAATATCCAAATAATTCCTGAACCTTTAAGAAAAGGACTAATTCTCATAACCAAACTGAAAAAGTATCAGCTGTATACTTGACTCACAGCACACCACTAGAAATGAAATGTCACACGTTGTGCACTGCACATAATTTCTAGCAGGATCATATTGTCAAGCAGCTTTTTCACTAGAAAATCACTTAATGGGTTCAATAGTAGGCAGTATGGTTCAGTCATACCCTGCTTGAGCTTAAAATTAGCTGCTGAAATTGGAAAGGCTCTTATTTTCCCAACATTTCCACTCCTCAGTTTTATGACCTTACCAAGACATCTCCTCATTTTGGGAACGTCTTGAAGGATCACCTCTCCTACTGTTCATACACAGAGTATTGCCATGTGATAGCAAAAAGAAAATTTTAAGGATCATCGTGGTTCCTGATGTTCATCTACCAGGTTTTGATTAGCAGCAGTGAAAATCAACAAGATTTTCCATGCTTTTCCTCCTCCTTGAAGAGGCTTTGGGCGCGGGTTTGCAAGCTGCAGCCATAGGATGGATGACAGTGCTGCTATTTATATTTACTCTGAATGTATTTTCTKCATAACTCTAAGGACAAGAAACTCCATTTCAAAGAACTTCTATTTCTGTAGTGCTCAAAAATCACTGTGGATTGCTAAACTGACTTTATTTTACTGGAACAAAACACTTTATTGTAAAGTATGGAGGTTTYCCAAACAAGTGCTAAATTAAAGCCTATTTAGGTATCACAAAACGAAGTTTTTAAACCATCTGAATGAAGAAGTTCCACGTACAGTCTTATGATCACTTGGCAGCTTTAGGCTTCTGACAGTGAAAATTCACTGTAAGCCTAAAAACATCAACTGTTTTTAGGGAGCCAAGCACTTTGATTTGACAGAGTTTAAATCAGTAATAACAAACAACACATCAGAGTAAATTGGTGAAATCACACTGAAATGCTATATAGGATTCCTTTTCAAAAGCACTGTGAAACATTTATTTATATAAGTTGTCACTTCCCTGGCCTAAAATCCACACTTCAAAAAAAGTAGTTTTATGTTCTGGCAATAGTTAACATACAAGCAATCCTTYAAAAGTTATAATGAATCAAAACCAGTACATTAGGTTGAAAACGTGCCATTTTASAGAGGGAAAGCTTAAACAAAAACTATTAGTAAGGACTTGAAAGCTGACGGAGTTGGTTTAGTGCAAATAAACACAGAAATTGACTAAAACCTGTAAATATACCAGGCTGAGCAAACAAAGCAAAGCAGAGGTTAAAAAACTGGAGATGCCACCTCTATGCTTAATCCTCCAGCTAGCTCTCTACATAAAATCAAGTGTTCTTTCAGGTGCTTTTCTTATTACCATGTTTTTCATTAACAATTTCAGATCATACTTCTTTCTACTCAAAACTTTACCGACTTCAATGATGATATAGTTTCTTCATCATCATGAGTGATTTTGGTGAGCACAGCTACTTTGGATGACTTCTCCACAAGCTCAGCACTCAGCTTCCTGCATTTCTCCATGAGATGCTGCTCATTTTCACGAGACTTCTTCATAATAGCAAGAAGCTTCTCATATTCGACACGGAATTTTTCCAGAGCTTCATCTTTACTCAGTATACTGACAAATTCTTGGGAGTCTTTTTCCAGTGCTTCAAAGGCACTTTCTTCTACGTATGGTTTGTCAGACTCTTCCTGAGTGAAATAATCAACAGGAAGAATTCAACATCTCACTTATGACCCCAGAAYACAAAAAAGTAATATACTGAGTGTATAACAGCCACTGAGAAATCATGACAAAATTTTCTGTAATAACAGTTCTTTTGCTAGCATATAATATGCATGTTGTAGGCCATTTTTTCAAACACATTCCCCCAATTTTACTGAAATAACTTGCACTTTACCAGCCAGAGTTCTTATAATTGAGTCCCACAACTGCTTTAAAGACAAGTCTATAAAATACCATAATTGTGATAGTGTTTGAATAATGCATCAACCACTGAGGAAATCCAGTATTTTAGCTCTAACTCTGCCCAGTTCTCTACCTCTAAAGTCTGATTAGTTTATGATTTCTATCCAGATAGTGCCAGAGACATGCAGACAAGCAAGTCTCAAAGCTCCAGTAATGCCAACACAAACCAGTCCTCCCTCTGTGGGAAACGCTACTGTTAAACCTTCCACAGAAGACATTTTTCATCTAGCTCGGTTCTGATGCCAAATCCTTGCAAATGCACCTCTGAGGTGCTCTCACTAGGATAGGGAAGCAGCTCTCCTGTCAGCAGGAAGACCTCAAGGGCAACTTTAACGCTGCAGCCCATGCTCCAGCCAGCATCAAAGAACAGTCTGAGCTGTGAGCTGAAACTTAGTGCATCCCTCCTTCAAACCTGCTCTGGGACTCACAGCTTTCTTCTCATTTCATCCTCCTCTCCAAAGCGCAGAATCACAAAATGGTTTGGGTTGGAAGGGGCCTTGAAGATCATCTCATTCCAGCTTCCTGCCATGGACCTTCCACTGGACCATGTTGCTCAGAGCTCCATCCAACCTGGCCTTGAACAYTTCCAGGGACTGGACATCTGCAACTTCTCTGGGCAACCTGTGCCAGTTTCTCACCACCCTCSCCGTAAAGAATGTTCTCCTAATATGTAATCTAAACCTGCTCTCAATTTGAATCTGCTCCCTTCTGTCCTGTCCCCACTACATGCTCTTGTGGAAAGTCCCTCTCCAGCTCTCTTGTAGGCTCCCTCCACGTAGTTCAGTCTTGATCTTGTTCATGTTTGTAATTGTAAATAGAGTTAAAAGACAAGCAATAATGAGGGGGGAGGCGGGCCGGGAATTACAGCCACAATCTTACAGGTAGCAGCTAGTCCTAAAATATAAGAGTTACTATCGCCTGGGTACAGGTACAGGACCTAACTGAGCTCTGCTCACATAGGTGACACATATACATGGCATATGGCTACAGATGATACACGGGTGATGTTGCTGGGCTTTTCCTGAGGTGCAGCCCTCGTCCCGTCCAGGGGACAGGAAGGGACGGGAGGGGCAGGTTACAGGTTACCTCAGCCATGCTGCCGTCGGGTGGAGGTGGCGGGCTCGGTGCAGAGCGTCGGTGTCGGTGTCGGTGTCAGTGCCAGTGCCGGCACGGGTGGCGGTGCTGGTGCTGGGGCGGTGCCGGTGCCGCGGGCAGGGACGGTGCCGCTGCCGGGGCGGTGGCGGTGGCGGCCCGGGCCCGCGGCGCTGCCGAGGCCGCCGCTCGCAGCCAGGGCCGCTGTGGTATCGTAGCAACGGCGGCGGCTGCGGGCGGGGCCGCGCTGGGACCGGGCCACCGTCAGCGACGGGCCCGGCGGCGGCCGCGTACCGGGATGGCCCGGTCACCCCGCTAGTGAAGGGTGACTTCTCCTCCAAAAACTGTGTGTGCATCTTGCTGCTGAAGTTCGGCCGTCGGGGATTTGAACCAAGGACACCGAGGAATGTTTCCCCTGTGAACCAAAGGGCTCCCGGAGCAGAGCGGCTGAGCGCGGCCGGCAGGGTGGGCCTGCTCAGTCGCGGAATTGTTAGGGTTGGACACCTCTGGTGACCATCCAATCCAGCCGCTCTGCCAAGGCAGGGACACCCAGACACAGGAATGTCTCCAGGTGGGTTTTGAATGTTTCCRCAGAGGGAGACCTCAGGACCTCCCTGGRCAGCCTGTACCAGTGCTTTGCCACCCTCTGTGGAAAGAATTTCTTCTCATRTTGAAGTGGAATGCCTCTTGGTTTWGTTTATGGCCATTGCTCCTCATCCTGTCGCTGGGCACCACTGAAAAGAGCCTGGYACCATCCTTCTGGCACCTGCCTTTGAGACATTTATGTGCATTGATGAGATCCCCTCAGTGTTCTCTGTTCTCTCAGACTAAACAGGCCCAGCTCCTGCAGTCTCTCATCATACAAGAGATGCTCCAGACCCATCATCAACGTTGTGGCCTCCACTGGACCCTTTCCAGTAGCTCCTTGTCTTTCTTGTACTGAGTCCACCCAAGGCAGGGTCCTGTGGAAGGCAATAAACAGAGATTTGTGCAGTTTGGGGGCACAAATCATAGAACCACAGAATACATTGAGTAGGAAGGGACCTTAAAGATCATCTAATTTCAACCCCATTGCCATGGGCAAGGACACCTTCCACTATCCCAGGTTGCTCAGAGCTCCATCTAGCCTGGGCTGGAACACTTCCAGGGATGAGGCACCCACAACTTCTCTGGGCAACCTGTGCCAGTGCYTCATCACCCTCACAGTAAAGAATTTCTTCCTAAAATCTGATCTAAATCTACCCTCCTTCAGCTTAAGGCCATTTCCCCTTGTCCTGTCACTACATGCCTAATGGCATTTGGAGCCTGATTTCTGCCATATCATCGTACCTAACTATTCCCAGCAGTCTGTGCATGTGGATGGTTTGGTATAATCCATGGTGCAGGAAAAGGGGAGGCAGGACAGCAGCTCAAGGATCAGCTGCTGCTGTTCTCTCCACTCCCAGCTAACCCCTGAAATGGTGGGGTTTATCTCTCTAAGCACACAGATTGTTCCATCTGATAGCTTTTTAGGGCAGGGAATGTACTGTACCATGTATACACTCCCTAGCAGCATGCATGTTGGTTAGGACCTTAACACACCACTTGAAACAAATAATGATGACAGAAAACTTTCTCTCTTGCTAGTTTAATGAAGCCTGAATTGGAACACTTCATTTTACTGATTACGTGGCAAAATAGGCAGTTTCAAATGGATGCTTTCAAATGGTCTGATTTTACCATTAGAACTGGAGAATAATACACATTTTATAATGTATTCTTTTTATGTGTGACTTAATTTACAAAATACCCTATACACTGAAACATTCAATCATTTCAATGCACACTTCTAATAAAAAAAATCAATAAAGTTCCTTTTCTAAGTTTTGTACTCCCCTTTTTCCTCATTTTCTTTTGTACTGRTGTTTCTTACATAATAAGATTACAAGGAAGATGATTATGATAAATTCCTTGATTCTAGGATTTCAGCTCTCAAGAGGACCAAACTTCTAGACCTTTAACATAAAACAACTGCACATGTAGTGAAATATCAAATGATACGATTTTAATTTTGTGAGCAAAATACTGCTGGAGGAAAGGGACATGCTCAGAATTTTAAAAAATAATATCATATGATAAACAAAAAAGGTCCTCCAATTTACATCACAAATATATAACTTTGATATTTTTAACATTGTTTCTTATATCTTTAAAAACAAAACAGGAATGGAAGAGAGATAGTTACCTTTGGAAGAGAGATAGTTACCTTTGGGCTTCAGGTTCATGCTTATGCTTGAAGGAAACGGTATAAATGTGTCTAAAAATTATACCCATTTATTAAGATATTTCCATGAGCTTCCTGGTCTGGTTGAAGATGTCCCTGTTCACTGCATGGGCTTGGACTAGAAGACTTTTAAAGGCTCCTCCCAACCCAAACTATTCTATTATTCTACTCTTATGTTTTTCAAAGCCCTCATGATCTGTGTCCTCTGAGACTGTGTATGRCTGTGTAAGTGTGACTGGTCTTCATGAGAACTTCCATTTGAGCTAAATTCACCCAAATTCTGCAAGTTCACCCTCGTGGCAGCCACATCTCTAACTTCAGTGCAGACATAGTGGGGTGAGTGTTAGGAGTCCATGGTAACCAATGCAAAAGCCCATTTTATTTTAAAGCCTTAAAACATCACAACTCATAGCACATAAGTGCAACCAGGACACAAATCTGTGTGACTGTGAAGACCAAAATATTCACATTGAATTRATTCTGCAACAAATTGTATTAACAACAAGAGAATGCCTCAACAGCTTCATAAACAAGGAGCTGCACTGACACTCAAGAGGACACCTGGGTTTCTGAACTTAGCAAGAATTTACTTTAGCTCAGGACCAGCCACTTAAAATTCTCTGTGCTTGAGATTCATCAGTGAAGTGTAAATAACCACATCTGCCCTCCTGCAATGGTGCTGTGACTGTCATGGCTATAAATGATGCACTCATGTCATARAGAGAACCTCTGGACAAGGTGGAGCTCTTCGAGTGGGATCACGTTTTAATTCTCCCTTTTAAGATGAGCACAATTCCCCTTCTGCAAAAGCCTTTCTGCTAATAAGAGCAAAAATCTCCAATGGACACAGAAGAAAGCAATACCTTAAATAAAAACAAATAAATCTCCATTAATAGCAAGGACAAGCCAGACCTAGAAAGTTTCAGTTCATTGAAAAAATTGCTATTTATTTCCCTAAATGTCTTTGTTCAAGATGCACATGCACTTTATGGTAAATAAGAAGAATCACTTGTCTCACCAGCTGCATAAAAGAGTTTTGCATCAGTGGAGTGTGTTGATGTGCATGAAGAAAGGGTTACTAGAGAAAAAATGTTTGCTCACTGATTTATTCGAGGTCACAACCCTTGTGCAGTTAATTTAAGTCATGTTTTAAACTGCAGTAGCATGAAAATGATAAGCCATTACTTCCTGAATGTAAGGATTTATGGGCTGCTGCAGAGATATAAATAATAAAGTAAAATCTCATCATAAGATGACCCAAGAGTATGTACACCATTTGGGGCAGGGACCATGACAGTACGTGTCTTCTGGAAAGTGTAAAAGGAGCCTTGTAAGGAGAGGATGGAACGTGGGGTGAACACGTGTCCATGCCTGAGGCTCTGCTTTTCAATTCGGATTTGCTCCGTTTACTCAGATAACATCATCAATGGGACATTGCCACTAAGGAAAGCAAAATTTATCTACTGGTTTACTAATATTGAATTATTGTTTGACGTACATTACAAATATGTTACATAAATATTACTTAATCTAACTGCAAGTCTTGTAATTTGCCCAGCAGGATGGAAATCCAGCAGAGCCTCATGGCCCCAAAGAGCACAGATGCTTCAGGCACTGTCAGTGGGCTGACATCCTGGGACATACCCTGCAAACCAGATTGCCTTCTCAGAGTTACATCAGTCTTGCAGTATTAAAAGGAACAAAAGTTACTGAAATGCTCCTTACTCAAAAGGCTCCTTTTTCTCCAGTGACAAGGAAATGCTATATAGTTCTCAATTACTTAATTATCTAACTGATGTTTTTACTATATTCTTTTTTAATGTCCTCTCCACCTGTTATTTTCAAACTTAATGATAGTTTTATAACAAGAACGGTTGTTCAGTTTAAATTGGATTGAGACTCTCTACTTTGCTCATAAAGATGATGCAATAGATCTCAAATAACAGTAACCTTTGATCATGTTTGGCACTAGAGTTGAGTTAACGATCTCAAGAGAGGAAACATTACCATTTTCATAAGAAGTTAAATCACAGCAATGCTTCGATTAATAGAAACACCTAAATAAAGACCTTGGTTAGTTCTGAGAAGCTAAAGCTGACAAGTAGTCTGTGTATAATGTACAATTACATGTTCTACCTGAAAAATAAAATAGATGAGAATAAAATTAATTCAATAATCCTGAAACTAAGTTGAACTTGCTATTCCCCAGTATGGTTTGAAACTGCAGAACAGTTTTCCATCCCAGTTTTTCCTCCCAATTCTGAAACTGGGATTACTATGGCRTGTTAGAAAATTCCTTTCTTGTACCCTTCTCCAAACTAAACACAGGAATTCTCCAAGACTGCTGGATGAAAGCAATGCTCTGCAGATCCCCATCACCATCACTGCCCACTGTGGGCCTCTACCATCACCAGTGTTTTGGTTTGTGCTATGAGTCTGGCCTTCAGCTTTAGAGAGTGAGTATTCTTCCTATATATGTGAAGGAATGGTCTGATAGAAGTAACCCCTCCCATCCTGTTGCCCAGCATCATTAATCACTGGAGAGGCTATAAAGGAAAGCCTACAAGGCTTTTAATTACACTTGGCCCTGCAGAGCTCTTAGGTTTCTTCAATCAATGATTTCCACTACCTGCTTACCAGTTCTGACCCATGGCTGTCTTCCCAATCAGGAACATYTGGGTCTATTTAAAAATGAGTTTCAAATATGTAAGGAGTCATCGTGTGCTCATTAGCTTTCCAACAGCYTTTTGGTTCCAGCAGCAGAATCCAGGCCCTAATATCATATTCCTGTTCCACTCACATTTTATTCTTCAGMCTTTTAATGCTCAGCCACCAAGTCTTTCCCTAGATGAAGTCTGTCAGGCATCTTTCACTATTTGACACCTGACTCCTCTGGAAGGAAGAGGCTATTAGAAAAAATTGTGATACCCAGAGAAGGGTGGAGAAATCACAGAGATTTAAGATGTTTATAAGGTCAGCTGTAGGGGGTAGATSAGGACACCGTATGGTGAGCTGTGAGGAGGTGATCCCATCTCCCTGCACATGTCCTTGCATGATATGCAGGAGGTGTGAAATGTCCATGGGTGGGAGTCTCCCACTCCCTTCTCCCCTTGATCTGCTCCTGCTATGCCGGCTAAAGCACTGTCCTGCTGCAGTCTCCTTCAGGCTTACACAAGGGTGGGCCCCAGCCAGGCCTGACAAGTGCAAGATTATCACTCCTGCTTTCTCTCTGTGAAGTGTTAATGTAATCCCCCTGTGTACTCCAGGCTCGAAGTTGTCTCCAGTATTCTTTGATTTTTTTATTTACTGTTTTTAATAGTTTAAGGAACTATTGATGGTTTTGTAATGAATTAGAAATACCAGTGGAAAGACTAAATTCTCAATCATCTAACATCTCTGAAAGCAGCTGGGAAAGGTACCCAAAATTTGAGTCTCAGCCCAAATCCTGCTCTTRTCCTGCACCTGCTGATGGGATCTTACTATTTTAGAAATAATACTATTATATCTAATTTCTGCTGCAGTAGTAGCCACATCACAGAGCCACAGTTAAGTCCCAGTGTGTGAGGAACTGTGGTACTGTTACTGCACTGCTTGCAGCTTCAGGTCCTGCCCAGCATGTGAGTAAGGTTAGCAGAGCTTGGCTCATTAGCAAACAAATTACTACCTTTAGCAAGATAATGATCTCAAGCCTTCTGCAGTGCAGCAATACTCAAACAATGAATCATGTCCTAGAGTTGTCACTTGCTTTTAGGTTTCCCTCTTTCAGACTGCTGAACTGCATCAAAAGCCCCCTAACACAAATCAAATGAATGTGTCTTGGTTTGAGTTTTCCATTTATGTGTATTGTATTGTTATAATAATTTTATACCATCTTAGGTGGCACAGAAAGTAGATCCTGAATCTAGGATGGTGAGTATGTAATATAATCTGTGGAGATGCAAGCCTTCCTGTGAAAAATGTTCAGGTCTTTTCCCTGTATGCCAGAGAAATGTTGCAGATACACATAAATTATAGCCACTGTAACCTGTAGTGATTTGTATTGTCCAATATGTATATCCATACAGATACACATTCAGAATCAGTAATTTCTACCTTATTGGGCTTTATGTAGGTGATATTAAATAGACTTTTTCCTCTGGGTTAGGTGATGAATAGCTGTGATTCAGGCAAAGGAGCTCGTTTCTCTCCTCCTGCTGCTCTGAAGTTCCCAGGGGAAATAAACAATGCTTTAGACAGGCTGGATCCTGCAGCAGGGAAGCAGGGAGATTCCAGTACTGCTCTTGCTAGAGATATTTCCATAGATTAGGGCATATGAGGAAGGAATGTACTAATAACACCCAGGTTGCTAATAAAACTGAATAAACTTGATTTGGACATTGGGGAAATAATGCCTGTATACACAATTACAATCACAAACCCTTGGAACAACATTAAAACTGTTACTTAATTCGACAAGCATTTCAGGAAATACAAAGAACATGACTTAACATCACTCATGAGCTAGCCAGCTTCAGAACAAATCTGTGCCACCACATTTGCCTGGTTCCTTTATGATAGTGCAAAGTCTTAGTGCAATATAAAACACAGACTGTCACCCACCACCACACATGTCCACCATCTGAACTTAAAAACAATCAAAGCAGTRGTGGTGGAGAACATGCAACATGCCAGAGCAGTAGTAATATGAACCAGTTGTTGCAATGCTGTGGAAAGAGGAGGAGTACGATATTAGTTCCCTAAGTCACATAGATGTTATTATGCTCATGCCCTTAAGCTTCCTGTGAAACTGACAGTTGAGAAAACTTATTTTTGTGAGACATACATGAAGATGGCCTTTAACTCTAGAATGAGGGTAGTGTTCAAAAACACTTTCAAAAATGCTTTACTGTGGCCTCGATCATTAGCTAACACTAGCCATGTCTCAGTTCCCTCATCCCTACTAGGACCGAGCCTGTCAGAATTCAAAAAGTTCGGACAGACTGTCAGGAATGTGGTGTGGTTCTCGTGTGCACGGCCAGGAGTTGACCCTGTGGGTCCCCTCCAACTCAGGATACACAATGATTCTAGAGAAACTAGTACCACTTTGGGCCACTTCTGGGGAAGGATGTTAGCAGCTCCACAGCTTTTTACTTGTGCCAGCTTGGAGCACGAAATGGCTCAGCAGTTCCGAGATCTACTCCTTTGCTTTGATAAGAACAGCACACGAGGTTCCATGTTTCAGCTGCTTTCCTGACTTTCAGGCACGACCACCAGGAGGTCAGAACACATCCGAGAAGCAAGATGAGCGCATTTCCTCTCCGTCCGCCGTGCCCGCGGTCCAGCACCATCTGGGAAGCTAATGGGGGAGCCGAGGGGAAGATCGGACAGCTGGCTGCCGCCCGCCGGGGCACGGCTCGGCTCCTAGGGCTGGCGGGGGTGGCTTGAAGGAGGAGAGAAGCAGCGAACCAGAGAGCAGCGGCAGCCCGGGCGGGGCGGGCTCTGCCCCGAGCCGCGCTGAGCCGGAGCCGCGCCGAGAGCGCCGGTGTGCGCGGAGCGCCCGGAGCGGGGCCGCCGACCCGGCCCGGCCCGGCCCGGCCCGGCCCGGTGAGTCTGTGCGGGGACTCAGGGGTGCGGGGGATGCGGGTCGGGACGGAGCGGCCGTGCGGGCTGGTTGGTGTGGCTGTCCCCCGGTTCTCCTGACGGGGTGACTTTTGTTTTGTGCGTGTTCTCCGTCTCGGTCGTACCGGGGCACCGGCARGGTCGGGCCCCTGGGAGGGGGTACTGCGCTCACCAAAGTTCTGCGGAGCTTTGGGCATCCCTCTCCCTGCAGCCCAGGCGGAGGCCGGACGCGCCAGGCGGCGGGAGAGCGGCCGCAGCCCCTCGGGCACTCGGCGGGACCGAGCCGAGTGAGCAGAGACCTCTCGGCCATCGCCCTTTGCTGGTGACACGGCCCGTGGTGTCCTGGGGCCAGCGCTGACCTCGGACATGTACAGTCCGTGCAAAATGCATCACTGAGCCTCACTGCGTGTTCCGTTCAGTTACACGGCATGGGTTTAAAACTTCTTTCTTCTGATACACAACATCTCACTAAAGAGMGCAGAGAGGAGGAGTGAAGCTTTCAGTGGAGCTGGAGGGATACTTTCAGTAGAGCTGCTCTTCATGTGTGTAGGCATGTTTCTGAAGGTGGCCAGCAGGTATCTGTAGCTCAAAGCAGAGTGAGCCAGGACTGTGATAGTGGCAGTCAGTGGGCTGTAAAACTGATGTGCASAACACGAGCCTTACTGGCCTTTGTGTCTTCAACTTGGCATCTCCCACTGAAGCAGTTCTCTTGGGAACTGCCATGCTAAAATCCTTCAGGAAAATAGGACATGTTGCTGTTGGCATCTCTTAYGTGGTCAGGCAAGATGAGCAGTGTCTCTGAGTGAACATTACTATTCATATGTTTTTAATGAGGGCTGCAGGCCTCACCCATACCCTGTGCGTGTCCTTCAGRCACAAGTGTTTGCCATGAGCTGCCAGGCAAGGACCTGAGCCACCATGGAAGAAGCACTTGGACAGGAGAGCCACTGTAGTGCAGCATATCATGTTGTGTGAGGTTTTTTAGTTTGGTTTGCTGATGATGGTAATGCTCTTGTGCAGCTCTGACTAAAGTGATTCTGGTCACCTTCATAGCCATCTGCTTTTAAAGTCAGATTTTCCTTAGTATAAGTRAAAGGGGTTCTCTCAGTCCTCAAACAAAAGTAGAGCATACAAATTAGGAATAAAAGCTTCAAGCCTTCTCTTCAACTTTGTTTTCAGCACAATAGATGCTTCATGCTGCTCTCACATGGAAACTGCACATATTAAGTGTGATTGCCACAGATGTGGAGAAAGGTGGATTGATTTTGCAAATTCTGAGAACCAGTGTGAGTACTGGGACCAATCCTGAGRGTTTCTTGGCTCCCAGCTGTACATRACACTATTTTTTGCTTGCATGACTTGTGTGTACAGGACTCAGTGATCTATCTGTGTCCACACCAGTGGCATCTGCAGGAAAAAAGCATCCTGTACACATCAAAGGCACTGAACTTGTTTATCAAGAGCAGGCCCCTCACCTGTCTTCCTCTTAAGAACATTTTTTTCTTTTTTTTTTTCTTTTTTAATACTTCTTTTTCCTCCTCAAGTCAGACTAAATAGCCCTGATCAGGGACTAAGGAATTTGGTTTTCCTGAATAATTGTTTTGGGCCAACTGATGACTAGGGCAGCCAAAAGCTGCATGTCCTGCTCCTGTTTTGTTTTTTTGTTRGTGCTATCCATGGCAATAAGGGCTCCTGTGTGTCTCTGCATGATGTCTCAGAGGGATGCCAATGCTTGTGATTCTTCTTGCATGGCAATGACTAACATGGGAAAGGAACCTGATCCACAGAAACCTAACACTRGTGTTTCACAAGCTGATCTCACTAATTTCTGCGTTTGTTTTTTATGTAAAATGGTATGGTTTYCCAAAGGACAATTTTAGTCTGGCTTTTACAACTGTCTACCTGTTGACTGTGATTTCAGTATCTTGGGCTTGCCTGCAAATGAATTAACACAGTGTATGAGCTCCATGATAGCCTGCATGAGTCTCCCTGCTGTCCTATGCTATCCTGTCCTGCTCACTCTGCTTTGCAGAATTGCAATTGCAATCCATAGCAATGGTGCAATGGAAAAGGAAGCTGAAAAAAGTTTCTGGCTTGTTCCTTTAGATCCTCTTTAAAATGGACTGTTGGGTGGGCCAGCTTTTTCTCTCCCAAGTGTTATTCCAATCCATTTATACTGGGGAAAAAGCAGGTTTGCTGCCAGGCAGCATATTTTCCATCAGCACTTGTAATTGTTGGGTGGCGGAGAGAGGTAGAGACTCTGGTTTCCAGGCTGGAGGGAGAGAACGTGGCCAGGATGTGCATGGGCAGCACTGTCATGTGCCCAACCATGAATTCCAGGTTTTGCAGGGATGTGGGCTCAGCTGTGTAAGCAAAACCKTCTGCTTGCTCACTCCTTGGGGCGGGCAGGGAGGCAGGTGGCCAACCTTCAAGCAGCTTGAGGGATGGAGAGCTGGCCTGGGGTGTAGCTGCAGCAGGGCTCTGTTTTTAGCTTGTTTATTCTTACCCGCACACACGTGGGCCATGCAAAGCTGGCTGAGCCAACCTTGACCAGCAGCAAAACAAACAGGTTTTACTGCCATGACCTGAAGGCCAGATCAGCTGCTGAGCTTCACTGGAGCAGGGACAGCTTTTATTTCTGTCAAGGAGAGGAGGCTCTCGTATAGGGCTGGCTCAGAACAAACATTGTGCTGGGCTGCTCAGACTTCCTCATGGAAGCTGTGTTAAAAAGGCTTGTGCAAGAAAAAGAGGTGATTTGAGGTAGCCAGCATGGCTTGACTGAGGGCAAATCATGCCTGACCAATCTGGTGGCCTTCTATGATGGAGTGACTGCAATGTTTGGCAAGAGAAGACAGATTAATGTAACATACCTTCTCTAAGACCTTTGACATGATTCCATACGATATCCTCATCTCCAAACTGGAGAGAAATGAATTGGAAGGGTTGACTGTTCAGTGGATCAGGATTTGGCTGGATGGACACATCCAGAGCGTTGTGGTCATCGGCTCTGTCCAGGTGAGAGTCAGTTGTGTCCMTCAGGGACTGGTGTCTTTACTACCTGGATCAGTGGCATAGTGAGATCAGGTGCCCCCTCAGCAGCTTTGCAGATGACACACAGCTGCGTGGTGCTGTTGGCACAACAGAGGGAAGTGATGGCATGCAGGGAGCCCTGGACAAGYTTGAGAGGTGGGCCCACAAGAGTCTCAGAAGTTCAACAAGGCCAAGTGCAAGATGCTGCACCTGSTTTGGGGCAACCCCAGAAATGAGGACAGACTGGGAGAACTCACTGAGAGCAGCCATGTGGARAAAGACTTGGGGTCTCTCTGAATGAAAAACTGGACCAATGCAGCAAAAAAGCCAAACGTGTCCTGGGCTGCTTCCAAAGCAGCGTGGCCTGCAGGTTGAGGGAGGGGATTCTGCCCCTCTGCTCCACTCTGCTGAGACTCTACCCACAGTGCCGTGTCCATCTCTGGGGTTCTCAGCACAGGAAGGACGTGGAACTCTTGGAGCAAGTACAAAGGAGGTCACAAAGATTATCACAGTGCTGCAGCATCTCTCCTATCAAAACAGGCTRAGAGAGTTGTTCAGCCTGGAGGTTCTGGAGAGACATCATTTTGGCCTCCCAGACCTTGACTAACCCATAAAGCTTAGTCAAGGTCTCTCCAACATCTACAAACAAAGTTGAGGGAGAGCCTAACTGAAACTCTCTCTTTTGAAATTTAAAAATTATCTTAACAAGTGAATTGTGTGTCCCATAGAAGCAGGTCCTGCCCAGCATTTATTAGCTCCTTTCCTCCAAGCAGACACACCTGCTGTACCTCACTGGCTCTGAGCCACCATGAGACCAGACATTGCAGGCCCTGAGGGTTTACAAATATCCACTGGGATATTACAGTGCAGATCCAGACCTTTGGGGCTTGGGGTGTCCTTCTCCCGTGCTCAGCAGTCTGTGCTGCTGCTGGTGGTGTTGTGGCACACCGGTTGAGCAGAGGCACCAGCAGCCCTGCAGGATGGGAGGGCTGAGCAGAGCCCATTTGCCCAATTTGGCCTCACAGTGGAAGATGGAAACAGAGAAGTGAAACTGTTYAAACTGTCTGGTCAAAGCAGGTACGTGGGAGGAACTGAAGGAGTTCAAGAGAGCAAGGATGCGTCAAGCTAATGCTGAGCCCTTAAAATGGGCTTCAAGCTCAGCTCAGCCCACACTGATCATTTCATCAGGCTTTGGACGAGGACAGTGGGAAAGTTTGAAGTGGTGGTACTGGAAATGAGGGAGGTACATTCCTCCTCCCCAGCCCATTTGTGTGCAGCTGGGGAAGAAGAATGTCTCTGTTCTCTGCCTGCAACCAGCTTGTTTGGTCTTCTCCTCCTCCTGGTTGTTTCCTGTTGCATATAAAATTTCTTCACTTCTCTATCCTAAAATATTGTAGTTTATCTTTTGCGGTTCTGCATTTCACATCTTCCTGTGCTCTTACCCTTGCTTCCTGCCTCTTCTGTTTTCTGTTTCTCCATTAGCTCTGTAAACCCAACTCCCCGAGCAAGTATTTCTACCTTACAAGCTGCTTACAGAAGCTAGATGCCTTTTCTAGACAAACCAATCCCAGACAAAACTGTCCCAGCCCTTGCACTTATGCAGCTGCTCATTTGACCCTAATCCATTTTAAAAGGAGAGTGCTGGTGGGTGAGGATGGAGTCAGAGGAGGGAAGTCCTTGCTTGCYGACACCCATGGGAGAAGCAGCGTTTTAACTCTTCCCTGATCACTTCAAACGGATTATTCCTGGTCTCCTGAGCTTTTATGATCATTTTATTAGGTAAGGGGGTGAGTTAATCTCTCTTTTAATCAATCCATAATTTAGATAACTGCATTATGTACCCATCTTCTGCCTGCACTTCCTCATTCATTCGCTGTGTTTTGCAGACTTCCTGGCTGTGCTTCAGTGGCGGGTGACTGAACTTAGTATTCTCTGCATCACGGTGATTGTAGTAATGTGAAGTTTAATGAGCACCTGCAAAGCTGTGTAGCAGGTAAGTGCTCCAGGGGTCATTCTTCCTTCCAGATTTGATGTGATTTAAAAAAGCTTCTTGATGGTCTCTCATTAGGAGATCTTGAGCCTTGCAGCAGAAATGCTGAAAGAAAATTGGTGTGGCTCAGATTTTAGAAATGTTCCCAGCAGTGAGGTACGGACAGTTTCTTGTGAAGCTAAAGTAGCAATGTTGTGAAGTTTTAATTTGGAAATTGCTTCAGTGTGGAAGATCAGTGTTAACAGCCTCTCCCTTTTGGACTTTCAGTATAAAATTGGTCCTATCTGACTGCTTGGTACAGTTGAGATCTAGTCAGAGAGTGATGGCAGAGGGGAACCAAGGGTCCAAAGCTTTGCTGACATCAGTTACTGATGCATTTTCTGCTGTGGAGGAGAACTTGTCAGAAGTACCTTACCCAGACTGGGAAAGTACTGGAATTCCCCTCTTCTGAGTGTTAGAGGGAGAGCAGATGCATGGAAGTGCCTGGACAATTTCAGATGATCAAGGGTGGCAGCAGAGGCAGCCAAAGGGAAATAGTGCTTTCACAAGCCAGCGACGTGTCAGGTTTTCATGTTTGTATGAAAACCCCTAAAAACACTGAAAGAAGAACTGGGTGGAACCAAGATGTCTGGCGGGGCTGTCCTGTATGTGACAGGAGGCTCTACGGGTAGCAGTGGTGGGAGGGCAAGAGCTGGAGCTGATGACAGAGGGAGCTGCCAGAGCAGCACTCCTGGCTGCCACAATGTCCTGCTACAGCTCTGAGTACCTGTTAGCTCATGCACTCCATGTGATTTTTTTTTATTTTTTACTTATTTATTCTGGATCTCTGTTGGGTGGTGTCTGTCCCCTTTTTCCCATCGCAGAGTTCAAACAGCTGCTCTGCTCTAGCAAAGCTCAGCTCAGAGAGTTCCCTGGCATGCTCCTCCAGCCAGCCCTGATCAAAGCTGTGAGAGCTGGCCCATTGCCCTTCTCCTGTGTGTAAATGAAGCTCTTTCTCTTTTTCCTTTCCATTCACTATGTTTCATTATTATCCCTCCTCCAGAGGCAGGTTTTTCTGGCTGATCTAGCAAGTTATTTGTATCAGCAATGTTTGCCTCAAGGCAGAGATGCTTTTTCAGCAGGTATATGGAAAACATCTGATGCATCCCACTGCCATGTATGTGGCTCAGAAAAACCAAGCATGGTGTTGGCAAGGATCAGGACCATTGCAGCCAGCTGTTGCAGATTTTAAGCCCTGCTAGGCACAGTCTCCAACTCATTGGGTTATTCTGGTTGCCTGGCAAAGGAAAACTGTTACTGTTCCTTCACTTTTGAAACCAGAGGAAGAGCACATAGAGAAGGTGCCTGAGCAGGAAAAGGGACATGAGTTATAAGGTGTCAGCTCAGTCACCTGTGTGGTTCAGCTTATCTCTCCCTGGGTTGCCTCTGGGGATGGTRGGTGCTTTCAGTTGAAAAGGTAGAATTTGTGGTAAGACCCAGAAAAAYCAATGTAAATCAGCTTGAGAGTGCCTTGCTTTCAGCTCTTCCAAGYTGCAGAGGGTTTGGTGGTGAGTGGTGAGCATCTGATGAGGAATGGGAGCAAATGGTTCCCAYGCTGTTTGCAAGGAGGTAGAGAAGCTCCCTAAGACAAGATACCACCTGCCTGTGCCAGGATCTCAGCAGGGATCCAAACAGCTTGTTTGGGAGAAAGCACATGCAGTGATAAGGAGACTTTCCTGCAGGTAGGGGCAGCTAAGCAGTAGTCTAGACTGCCTTAGGAGGCAGAGATTTACTGTAAGCTTTTCAGAACAAAGTAAACAGAGACTTGCCAGAAATCATCAAGGTACACTGTAAGTCATGCAYGTAGGCAGAGGGAATAAACTCTATTGCTTTTTCAGACCTCTTTTGCCTCCTGTTTTTTAAGCTGTTGTAGGGTGTGAACATGTACCAGAGGCAGAGCTAAGGAGATGTTCTCAAGCTTAAAATGTCACACTTGGTATTCACACTGTAATGCTTCTCAGAGGGGCTTGGTGTTCTGTATCTGCACCCAGAATGCTTAAATCCTAATCTATTTCCTCCTGGATGTTCAGGTGCCTTTCTGCCACTGGTTTCAGAGGAGAATTTTATTTCTAAAGCCCTTTGGGGATTTAGCAACCAAATACATTGGGACTATTGGAAATGTGAGGGAAAATACTTGACGTTTCAGCAGCACATAGACACCTCTGCACTGCAGATTGCAACTCATTCATGGTAATTAAAACTTGCCCTATCGTCCAGTCTTGCAGGGGCAAGAATGGAAGGGATGTCTTTATTTTGGGTAGCTGGAATCCATCAGTTGACCCTTCCCTCCTGTAACACACAATGACACAAATTATCTGTCRCAGTAGGTGACTTAAGGACGGGGCTCTAGTGTGGTCCCACCTAGTGAGCTACTTTGCTCAGCTCCCACCTAGCTATGCTCAGTCTAAGAATCATRGCCATGTTCTTCTGCAGCCAAAATCAAAAGATGGTCTRAAGGTGCTKGGATTATGTTTATCCCACCTTCCTGTTGACTCATAGCTGCATYGTGCTTTTGGAAGAGGTGCAGGGCTATGATCTCACGCTYTGACAGAGTTACAGGCAGAAATGTTGACGGAAAGGGATGTGTTTGTGTGCTAAGGCRTCCACAACACGTGCTCTCAGCTCTGCCCTGTGTTTGCTGCTAGTCCTGGACGCTTTAGGTCTCCCATGTGAAGCTGGATGCTGTGCTCCTTGCTGAGCTCCTTGCCTGCTCAGCAGAGGGGGTTTTGTGCCTGTGAGCAGGGGCCCCAGCCATGACTCACAGCTCCCATTACGTTKTAACTCAGCTTTAAGTGAGAGGCTGTCCCTTGGCTTTCAAACAAAGCCTTCCTTTGTTGTGCTTGGGGTATGAAGAAAGCAACCGTATGTGCTCACCCCACACATCCCAAATGAAAACCACGTGGCTTCACAACGTTAATATGTGTGTGTTTGATATTTCTGCTGCAGCACTGCGASTTACATCGCTCCTCTCCCCTTAAGTCTTTATAGAGTTTTTCTTCCGAGCATTCAGTTTACAAATTCTTCAGCAAAACAAAGAGCTTAGAGATGTTTCTTTGTCTTGGTAAGAAGAGGGGCCTGAACAGAGAGCACATGAAAATTATTAAATATGAGTGCATGTGGCAATAGCCTGTCTCTGAGTCATTCCCTTGGGTGAAAATGGCTCTGGGTTGGTGGCCACGGGTGCTGAAAGAATGAGCTTCATGGAAATATTGTAGGGAAGTGGGGCAGTTTTTTTTTCTTGTATGACTTTGCTTTCTTCTGCTGCTTTTTATTTATTCAAACTCATTTTGAAGAGCAGGATTAGCCAGAAGTACTCTGCAGCCAACATATTTTTGTGCATGCGTCTGCCTTGGCAGTTTTTAGGTTTATGGCAAGTGAGCCAAGACTGGGATTTCTGCTTCCCAAAGCATTTGTGTTGTTTCTCCTGATCTTTTCTAGAGTCACTAGGTAATGAAGTAAGAGGGTTTGATTCTTCCTCAGAGGCTGTGTGTCTCTGCTTAGATCAGGGAGTCATCTTGGTGAGGGCCAAGGAAATGGGGCAATGCAGTAAAAGTGCTCTTGTTCTCTCTTCCTTCCACACCCCCCACCCATCCCTGCAGGGGCTTTCACAGTCGCTTGGGTCGTGTTTTGTTTTGTAGTTTATTTAAAGAACTATATTGTGTTAAAAAAAAAAAAAAGCTGGAATTCCAGGCAACAGAATGAAGCATTGCTTTTGATTTCTGTGGTGACTTTTTWGCAACAATAGCCAGCTTTTAAATACAGTTTTTTCCCTATTGTTTGAATACAAACAGCAGTGACTAGTTAGCAAAACAATGGTCCAATATCACACAAACCTTCAATCCCATCCAGTGGTTTTGGGTCCTGCTTAAGCAGATACTTGGGCCTGCAGGTTTCCTGAGCTATGAGTGTGGCTTTGTCACTGAGTCAAGACTGTGATGGAGTAGAAGATCTCAGATCAGCCAAATTCCCAACCCAAGATGATAATTTCTTTTTGCTGTGTTTTTGTTCAGTGTCTCAGTGTGGAAGTGTCTGTCTTTCCACTGTCTGTAATACGTAAGTGCTCATTGTTCATGACTGAAATGGGACTTCATAGTTTCACATGTAAAATGTAATCACTCTGTGAGTCACATCTGAGCCCTGCCAACCTCCACATGTGCTCTTCTGAGATGTGCTGGAGTACTGTATTCCTGCTGGGAAATCAACTTTCTAATAATGCTTCCACCAATTATTTTAATACCAAAGCATTTGTTCCAGTGGGTGCAYGATTAAGTTGAATGTACAAGGATGCACATTCTTACCACAGGATGAGAGAGCCAGAGTAACCACTGCCTGATTTAACAACACTGGTGTGGAGTTTTTCCACCTTGCTGAGCATTAAGTGGGGAAAAGGAGGGCAGATTTAAATAAACATCTTGACAAACATCTTTCTCTACTCAGCACCTCTCCCTGAGGTGACTGCCAGGTGGGACCCACGAGCCATGGCTGCCTCTCGTGCAAGGAGCTGTTGTGTGGCTGAAGGGGTGACAGCCAGAGCAGGGCCCAGCATGAGCACCAGGTGGAGGCTGGAGAGGATCTGTGCAGTGGCAGTGCTCCATCCATTGTGGTTGACACTCTCAGGCTKTTGGTGGAGCAGCAGGGGTGTTTGTCCATCTGTGCTGAGGAAGGATTGTGCAAGGGAATGAYCAACTATTGCCCAGGCTCCCATCATGTTGGGTTGGAGGAGGAGGGTGCTGGTAAGGGTGGTGAGCTAAGGGTTTTTTTCTTTGCCTGTGTCTTTTCTCCTCTTAAAAAAAAAGAACCCAAAACCAACAAAACCCACAAAAGTTTGGTTTACTCCAGTTGTTTTCCTCAGTATGAACAGACAAAACCAAACAAAATTTATTTGGCTTAAAAACACAATCTGTTCCTGGCTGTGGTCCTACTACAACAGCTCAATATGTGGGTGGGAGTCACATAACATACACACTTCCTACCTTTGCCCTCCTGCCTCTCCTGCAGCCAACACTRTGTTCCAATTTGTGAAACTCCTTCTTGGCCATAGCAGAGGGAACCCAAGGCACTCCACAGACTGCATATGTCCTGCTTGCTGACGAGAGCTGAGCTGGCTTGCATAGTCAAAAAGCAATAAAAACACAGTTAGGCAATGAGCAGGATGCTGAGTAACACACTCCTCATGCTGTTGGCTGTCGCCTGGTCTCCATGGGCACCCTCTCTTGGGTCCAGCCCTGCAAGGAGTAAACAGTGAATGCTTTGGGGACATGAGGTGTCTCTGCGTTACTCATTACTTGTTAAAGCTGCCTTTARTGGTGGCTACTGGCTCCTGGGGCAGGAAGAGGATCATGTTTTGATTAGTGGTTTGATTAGTGGCATGATACTGSTATGCACTGAGAAACAATGACTTAGAAATGGGCCCAGTTAATCCCCACTTGATGATAAAACTGAAAATCTGACACGTGCCATATCTCTTTGGGTTTTGGAAAAGAGYCCTAGAAGGCAAATAGCTCCCTTTGAGCCAGGAAAAATACTTTGTACTGTCTAGGCCGTGGGGTAAGGGGGACCGTGGGATTTTATGGCAACAGCTTGTAAATGCACCTGTGTACAGTGAAAGCTGAGGCAGGACAGGAGTGTCTCTGAACATCCTGAGTGCTACTGCAAGAAGAAAACAGAATCTATCCTCCTTGTACCCACAGTGGGCACTGGTATGTTAGGGGATTCAAACTGCAGCAAGGGAGAGTTAACAAGGCHTGAGAAAAAGCTTCCTGATGGCAAAGGCAGTACATGACTGGAAGAGAGGAGAGAGACTGCCTGTCTTTTCTAGGGCCAGTTCAGCTCTCCTTTGCTTGGAGAGAARCTGACAAAGTCTCTCATTTGGATCTGGGGCTGCCCAGCAGTTTCTGCTTCCAGAGTACTCTTAGTGCCCCTCACGTGCTTATTCCCCAAATCCGCCTGCCCGTGGGAAGGGAGGGCTATCTAGTCCTGTACACAGGATGAGCATCAGCATTTCCTTGGAAATTCCTGATCTGGTGACCCCAGGAGGAAAATACCGTTTCCAGAAGTGCACAGCAGACCTGTTGGGCAGGATGTCCGAGGCGGGCTGCGCGACTGACCCCGTTGGCACCGCAGCAGGCCCGGGACAGGATGTCCACGGATATTACAAAAGGCTCATGTTCTCAGTCAAACAGCAGAACAATAGCTGTCAGGCAAGTGGCCTTGTCCAACTGCTGTGCTGTGGCCAAGCAGCTAATCTGGGGTGTGGCTTCCAGGCATGGTTTGGGAGGCAGTTGCTCTGCCATACCTGACTGCCGTAGTCCTGTGCAGGCCAGTTGGCTTGTTCTGGTTTTAAATGTGGTTGTGTTACCAGTCTCAACATCCAGGCCACTGCACCTCATGTATTGGTGCGTTTGGTCCTTCCCCACTTGAGGCTTTTGGCTTTGGCTCTCCCCACAGAGCCAAAGACAGAGCCCAGTCCCACCTGTCTGTGCTGAACCAACTGTGATGGTGCTGGCAGSTGGAATTCAGTACTTTGCCTGTAGCATTAATTGAATGCTGAAAAACAAGTCAGAACATGAGTTAGAGCTGCTGGGGCTGGCACTGTTCTGCCCCAGTTGACATGTTACCCCACTGATGTCCTGCACAGAGCTTAATTCATAGGGGCTGAAAGAGCAGCACAAGTTGGTGCTGCCCAGGCTCTGAATTGGATTTTTATCCCTTATTTTCCTGTCTGGGCTGTGTGTGCTGCAGCTGACTGTGCTCAGGAGATGGGAGAGCAAGAGCTTGTGCTGTGTGAGTGTGGGGTTGTCTAAGAAACTGCATTTGTCCAAGTTTTGGGCAGTAATAATAATACTGACATGCATCTCTGTAATTCCCATTTCTATGTCATTGTGCAAGTTTCTTACAAATCAGGCCTTGTAGTCCCACTAAGATAAACTGATTTMTTTCAGTGGCAGCTGGATCATATCTGTGACTACCTGCAGAGGTGGCAGTGATACTTGCAAAKTGGAGAGGGATATGGTGCATTACTAAGGGCTTTCAGCAAACTTTTATTCTTTACTAGACCTTCATATATGCAGCAGAAGSTTTTTTCAGACTAAACACTCAAAGGCCAGAAGGTAATTTTTTACTGTTGTACAGCAAGAGGAGGCATCACAGAGCTCCCAGAAGTGCAACCATGAGGAAGCACAGCTGGGCCTGAAACCCCTCAGACTGAGGTTCACATCTTCCCAGTAAGAAAGTCCCAGGTTTAGTGCCTGGTTTGACCTGTTAGTCTCTGCAGTTAAAACAAGTAGCAGAGTCCTTTCCAAACCTCAAGGACCTTCCCAATAAGAGAGTCAGAAATCATATTTGTTCCCATGAAAGTTCTGGTTTCAAAAATTTGGCAGCTTTCAATGAAAAAAGCCTCCCAACCAGCTGTATTTTCTATTATCTACTTGAAATGCCTCTTTTTTTGCAGCCTACCGAAGCAAAACACAATGTAGCAGCCACCTATTCATTGCCTTTTGTGTCAGCCAGACTGCAGGAAGCAATTGAGTGAGTTTAAGTGATGTCTTGGTGTGTTCCAGTGTAATACTGAACTGCACTCAATGGCTTGACTTGGTTTTTTCCAATTTAAGAATCAAAGCTTCAGCTCACTCCTGCTTGGTTTATTGCTGAACACCAGCCAAAGCATGTTTTGCTTACCATGATTCAAAATTTAGAGGAATAAAATGGCTGAAAAAATAAAGCTGCATGAGGAACTCCTGAGTAAAGAAAGTTCACTGTTAATGAAAGGCAAAAACTTTCCCTTGTCTTCAGAGAAGGTGGTTATCTGGGCTCAGAGCACATGAGCAGCCTGCAGAGGCAAGCTGCAAGCTGCCATCTCTTTCTTTCCTTTGCCAGGCTGAGCAGGGGGCAAAAAGTTCTGAAGCTGCTATGGAAAAGGGTGTGAATAAGGCTTAGCGTGATCAGAAATTAAGCACATGTAGCTGGAAGGGACAGGACACTCTTATGACTTTGAGCATCATCATCTCCATGAAGGACTTTGCTGCCCCTCAGGGAAATCCCCTGTGACAGGGTGGCTTGGGAAGGGGCACACATTGCCACAGGGCAGCAGCTGCTTCAGGCTGGTCCACACAAAACCTGTATGAGCTCTGTGATGCTCCCAGGTGAGGAGGAGAAGAAGCTGAAGGTAGAGCTTCTGCTGCCTGGCTCTGTGATGRTTCCCTTTCCTTCTTCCTGTGCTGCTTCCCTTTCCCTATGCTGTGCTGCCTGGAACTGTGCTCCAGGCAAGCCAAACAGCAGTAAATTGTGCAGCAAAGGGCTCTCAGATCAGCTAGGGTGAGAGCTGACCTCCTTCTTGTGGCTTCAAGGCACCAACCTGAACTGCACGACAGCAGCATTATCATTCCCTTTCCTCTCTTGGGGCTTCCTGCATCATTCAGGACCTGCTCTGGAGCTGGTCAGGATCCTCCAGCTGGGGAGGTAGCTTCAGGTTTGAAAGGATGAGACCTACCCTGCCTGGGAGCTGAGAGTGGAGGGCTGTAAGTGCTCTTGGTGGACCCTTTGAACATGCCAAGTGCTGCAGGATGCAGCTGATKGTTTGTAATCAGGCAACAGACTGATCAGTTGTTTTTATCTCTCTGAAACCTCACTCTCAGCTGGAGGGTGGGATGGTGTCTGCCCCCTCACTTCCCAGGGYTGTGCAGAGTGGTCATTAACCCTAACCTTGGTGAAGCCCCTAGTCACTACAGCAGTGAGTGCCACAGAAAAGCCCAGAAAAGCCCAGAAGGAAACGAATTCTAGTGCCAGAGGCAGGTTTGAACAAGWAGCATCACATGCTGGGCAGTGAGCAGAGACAGCTTCACATCAAGACAGTGAGGTTTCACATACCCTGGTCCTTCTTCATTTCCCAAGCAGCTTTCTTTGGTCTTCCTGCCCCTTTCCTGCTTTGTGCCCACGGGAGAAAAGAGGGGTCTCTGCATTCTCACCTGGCCCAGGGAGCAGAGCAAGGGCTGCYTTGGCTGCTGGCAGGAGTGGCCTACCTGTGACCACAGCACTCTTTAGGGGGTTTTGGAGCCCCAGGACTGCCACGAGAGGGTCTGCAGAAGGTAGGTAGGATGTAAGCCTGTTACTGAGTCCAGGTGTTGTTTATACTCTAARTGGGAAAAAACTGTCGGGGTGAGAAGTTCAGAAAAGGTTGCAGATTGCTTTGAGAACTTGCTATTTTAAAACTTATGAATAGCTTTTATTTTTTYCCCCCATATTTGAAACATTGCTAAATTTGATGCAAAGATTGAAAAATTGCCATTTCTCTTTCTTAGTCTCAAACTTGTAAAGGTTTGGACTCTCTCTCTCTTCCCCACACAAAAGCTGTCTCAGCCTGAGCAGGCATAAATATTTTTATCAGACTWAAATAGCTTGGGCTGAAGTTAAAAGCAAGGGAAAAGAGCAGCCTTTGTTATGGGGAAKGCTGGAGCGCCGTAGCAGGCAGTGCTACTGGTTTCACCTGTATTTATTGAGTCTTTCATATTAGCCAGGAAAGCTGTGTCTGAGAGGTGTGGGAATGCTCTGCCTGTACCACCCTGGCTGCTGCCAAGGGCAGGCTCCACTGACTTTGGCCACTGAGCAGCATTAACCTTAAACCTTAACTGAGGTTAATGTTTGGCTTCATTTTCTGGAGTGAGTAGCTGCAGTAGCAGAAGGGCAGTTTTGACCAGCAGAACTTGCTCTGGACTGAAAACAGACATGCCTCTTGCAAATCAATGTGATCTGAAGATCTTGTCACTTCCAGTTTCCAGAGGCTGATGCCTGTAGTGCTTGCTGAGGGAAGAGGTTGCTGCAAAATGAGCTGGGGTATCCCAGAATRTCAGTGTGACCCACAGTGAATTCAGCTGAGCCAGCCACTGATGGACCTGGGGGTGTCTGGCCTAACCCCTGCTGCTGGCAGAGCTTTGAGACAGGTAACCTGTGGCAGCAGTGTCACCATGGGCAGCTGGGCATGAGAAAGAAGATCCTGAGGAAGATGACTTCTTTCAGCCTTACAAACCTCAGAAGTAATGTGGTAACAGTAAAACATTTCATCTGCAGGGACAGTGGTCGAGCAGAGCAGAGCAGTGATGTCATCCTGGTCAAGACTGCAAAGAAGGAGGCACCTGGCCCCTGGCCATGTTATTTTTAAGCTTGGAAGGCACACATGGTCTGCAAGAGGGTAACACTAAGGAAAGGATCTCACCAGCACTTCCTGCCCTGCCCCAGCAAACTGATAAAGCCCTTTGCAATGCAGGGTGACCCCAGTTTATTTTTAAAATGTGGCCAGGCGTGGAGCTCACAGAATAACTGGAACACCCAGATTTGGGCATTAATTCAGCTTTAATTCATTGCCTGATGAATAAAGAGTTAATGTAAATGTAAAAAAGGACAAGATAGGGCCACAAACTATTTCCAGAGCAATGTCTGCATAAGAATATTCATCTATGCATGTGCATGGGACCTAAAATAAAAGGGTAGCTGGTAAATGTTCCACAGGGAGGGGCATGGAGCATTATCCTGAGCACCGTGTGAATTTTCTTGCTGCTTGGACAATGCATCTCAATCCTGTTCCCTTCCCTTGTTATTCCAGTCCCAGCCCTCTCATAAGCAAAGATAATTGTGTGCTGAAGGATACAGTTCCCATGTACAGTAACTGCTCACGTTGAGGAAATCCAGGTTCCTGCAATCAAAACCAGCAGTTTGTTGTGCAGTTACAATAACAAGGTCCACTGGGGTGGATCTATCTTTATTGTGTGCCCTGTGGAGGCATAAATGAGATTGCCAGAGATATTTTCCTTCTTGCCCAGATGCTGGGACAGCAGGATTGCTGTGGCACCAAAACATGCTGGGTTCAAGCCAGGAAAGAGCTATTCCAGGGGGTGGGAATTACAGCCCTGAGGCCCTGGARCACACAGAGTGCCTCACCATCTCTTGGCTCTCTATGAAACAGCTTCATTCCCACAGCAGAATTACTTAGGAATGAGATTGCTATTTCTGGTCTGATTGATGAAGTATGTTRTTGGTAGATTTTATTTCTGTAACAGAAACCATTCTCTCTCAAGCACTTTTGAGGCATTAAAGSAGCTGTCCTAAAATTTCCTAGCTGGAAGAAGAAATATCCCTGGTTGTCCATCTTGTCCTTCTAATCTTCCTGTGCTAGGACTGAGAAGTGATTTTGCTAGAAAGGGGGACTGGTGAGCTTCCAACATCACAGCAAAGGGTGACAACTTCAGATTTTACTGCCCTGAACAGGCACTTGGGCTCTTGATAGTGATGCCAGCCCTCCAGAAACAAAAAGCCAGCTGGGAGGAGTCAGCCCAGGCTTTAGTCTGAGCACCATCTGGCCCAGCCCTCTGGGAGGCCTTGTCACCACCAGGCAGAGTCCCTGGCAATGGGACCGTGTCCCAGAAAGTTGGGAATTAAATCCTTTCATTGTGAGCCCCATGTTTACTAATGTCTTCCACAGGTCAGTAGTGAAGTAATCAAAAATAAGCAGCCTGATGTTTTTAGAACTACTGGGCTAAAAGAAACCCTTTCCATTTTAGCAGAGTCCCTGTCTGTGCCCTTTTTCTGGAACTGCCATCATGAGCCATCCTGGGGGCCAGGAAGGTTTGCCACGGCCTGATCCTGATGGTGCTGAAAGGCAGGAGGAGCTTTGCCTGTAATGCCTGCTTAGAAGCACAAAACTGTGCAGGCTTGTTCCCACTCAGGTGCAGCTCACCAGCAGGGCAGTAAAGRTTGCCCTGATCCAGGCAGGCTCTGTGGGTTCCCAGGCATGCTTAACATGGAACGTGGCCAGGACAGACCTGCCTATGCCACTGCCACATCTGAAATATTAACTTTATGTTGAGGAAAACCAGTGCTCATCTCCAGTGCTGCTTTTTACAGCTGGGGAGGTTCTGCCTGCTTATTTTTTTCCTTTTCTGTCCAGGGAATTTTAAAGGAGAGGCAAAGGAAGGACGTGCCCTCTCATACTGCCRAACAGCATCGTAGTGGGTTGACAGCAGGAAGTGCCTTCAGAGTTCTGTTTTTCGAAATTCATTTGATAAGAGCCACYTTCATCCTCACCGCCAGCTGATAAAGCCTCTTTGGAAAGTTGGTTGATAACTTGCAGAAATGGGTGTGCACTTAGTGGTTTTAGATTCCAGCATTTTTTCCAGGGCTGGAAAGGATGCCAAAGTTCTTATTGCAGTGGCGAGTTTCTTTTATTTTTGTACTTGAGGGAAAATATTCCAAATCATGGGTCATTTCACCTTTCTTTCTCTTCCAGGGAAGGAACTGCCATGCCCGTGGGACTCTTCCGGGTGTGCCTACTGGTGATCACAGCTATTGTCAACCACCCGCTCTTCTTCCCTAAGGAAAATGGCACCGTCCCTGAGAACACAGAGGAAATCATCCAGAAGATGAAGGAGCGGGAGGAGAGCCTGAGGCTGGAGCAGTTGCGCTTGGAGCAGGAAATCGCAGACCAGGAAGCCACACAGAAGGCTCTRGAAAAGGCTGCAGTGGTAGTGGAGGAAAGCAAAGAGGAAAAGGTCCGATGGGATATGTGGACTGCCCTCTCCATGGTCATCTTCCTGCTGATCGAGCTCTGGAGGCAGGATTTCCAGGAAGGGAATTGGCAGGACATAGGAGGAGAAGAGGATGACATGGCAGTGCTGGGGAAAGCATTTAAAGGAGTGGCCTTGCCCGACAAGGCTGTCCTGGCCAGCTTCTATGAGAAGCGTATCCTGGGTACCACCGGAGACATGGCCAGGATGCGGGAGATGGTGGAGGGCTTTGCAGATGACCTGCTGGAGGCCTTGAGGAGCGTCTGTAACCGGGATGCTGACATGGAAGTGGAAGATTGCATGGGTGTGGGGAGCATGTATGAGAACTGGAGAGTGCGCAAACCCTTCGTCTGTGATCTGATAGTGCCTTTTGCTCCCCCRGAGCCTTACTGCTTTCGCTGCCAGACCTGGTGCTCTGGTGACTCTTTTCCCCCAGATGAACAAGGTTATGGCACTATCAAGGTGTGCACGGCAGATGAGGATGCGACGGGTTGCATCTGTGACAAGACAAAACTAGGGGAAGATATGCTGTGCCTCCTCCATAGCCAGGTCAATAGTACCAGGCCCAGCAGTGAGATGGAAGACCTCCTGTGCTTCAAAAATACTCAGTATCTGGATGCTGACCAAGTCATGAAGTGGTTCCAGATTGCCGTCACCAAGGCCTGGAACAGAATCTCCCACAAATACGAATTTGACCTTTCCTTCAGCCTCCTGGACTCGCCAGGAGCCCTGAAGATAAAATTTAAATCGGGGAAATCGATTGCCTTCAACCTCACCCCTGTGGTGCAGTATGAGAACTCTGATGTTTACTTCATCTCCCACTTCCCTCGGAGCAGCCTGGCAGCAGATGCCCCCTCCAGCACCCACTGGTTCCTCACCTTYGCAGTGTATGAGAGGAGGTTCATCCAGCTGGTCTCCAAAACACTGCCTGCCAATGCCTGCCACATCAGCTGCCTTCAGATCCTCTCCTTCCTCCATGGGAAGCAGTGCAGCCTCACAGGTCCCAGTGGGCTCACCAACTACCACCTGAAAACAGTGCTGCTGCATCTCCTGCAGGCATGTCCCAGCCAGGACTGGGCCCCAGAAAAGCTGGAGGCCCGCCTACAGGACATGCTGAAATTCCTAGAGAAATGTTTGCATGAAAAGAAGCTTTATCACTTCTTTATTGGCAATGGGAAGGTACCAGCAGAGCTGGGTTTCCCCATCATATTTCAGAGGGCTGAGCCTCTCAACCTTTTCCGTCCCTTTGTGCTACGCAGGGACATTTACAGGAAGATGGTGGACACGTTCCATGAGATGCTCAGGAACATGTCTGCACTGATAAATGAGTACACAGTGCACATTCCCCTTGCACACACCAATGGGATCCGTAAGGAACCCCTTTAACCAAAGCCAAACTCTAAGCACAAGTCCAGAGGGCAGCTTTCTGAAGCCTCCTGGAGACAACTGATTTTGCCAGTAGAGCTTCTTGTCTGGAGCTGAACCAGTCCTGGGCCATGGTTCCTGCTGAAAGGAAGAGGCTTGGGGGGGAGAATAGGGAGAAACTGGAAGATGTGGTGGTGAAGTAGGCTTCTGTTCCACTGCTGTGCTTGGTTTTATGCAGCTAAGAATATATTTTTTCTATTGTGCTTCAGTCATGCTACAGCAGTGGTGAGCAACAAATATAAGTAATTTATTCAGATGCCTGCAATGCAAATGGGGGTGGGGGTGTGATGGTGGCCAAATACTTCATTTCCTTCAGAAGGGGCAGATAAGAAGAGGGTGGGGAATCAGAGACAGAATCTTGGGATCAAAGGAGCCTGTCTGCTTGCAGACAGCAGGAGCTCTTTCACCAATGGGAAGTGCAACATAAGTCTACATGCTGGTGTGGAGAGGAGGAGGGTCATGCACAAGATCTGGACTGGATGGAGGTCCTTAAATAAAGCACAGCTTCAAAAGGGAAGTGAAGTTAAGAAAAAAGAAGAAGAAAAAGCCTTTTCGATTGGACTTGCAGCAGTAACTTAAATGGCTTGTCCTGTCCTTCAAAAATACCCCTGCACATTTTTTCTCCTGTGGGAGGATGTGGCAGAGCGGGGTCTGTGTCTTCAGACCATTTCATTCGAGTCTTCCATGGTAACATGGCTAGTGGATTATATTCYTGCCCATTTTGTATGGATCAATGAACAGGAACTTTTATTATCTTAGATAAAAGAAACACCACTATTGGGTTCTGACATTTTGGGTTGTTTTCGTTACCTTGGGGCACTAAGGCATGAGAACAGCCTAGAGAGAAAGGAAAAGCAGGGCTTGAACTATATCATCTTTGAAGGTCCTACCAGCCTAAACTATTCTGATTCTATGATGCTGTAAGTTTTGCTTTTGTAAAAGAAGCAGCYCTCCAAAATTATCCTGTAATGAAGCCAATCTCAGAAGTCTGGTAGCAGRAGTGATCACCCTCCAAATGAGAGTGTGACTCTCTGCACATGGTTTTAATTAGGCCACKTCCAGCAGGGAAGGAAGGGATAAAAAAGATGCACATGTAGTAGATCTGGGCAGTGCTGCTTGCAGCTGCCTTATGATCCATGTTGCATCCCTTCTGTTCCACATATGCAGGCAAAAGCTACTTTATACATTCTCCTTAATAATTTTAAAGACTGCTGCTCTGAGGACCTGCACTAGTAGACTGTAATTTGCTGAGCTGGGAGTGCAAAGGAGGAGAGCTGYTGCAGGCTTTCAGACCAGGGGAGAGTCTTGAGGCATGTGATAAAAAAACCCCAAAACATTGCAGAAATGGAAATGCCTGAAATCCCACAGGAAGCATGTTAGAGCTGTGCCAGTGGGCTGCCCAGCCCTAGCAAGGTGGCTTTGCTGAAGGAGAGGACTCAGGAGATCCTCACCCTGAGTGTGGGTCCAAACCAGGGCCCCAGTGCATAGCTGCTTTATGCTAGTCCCAGAAGCCTGGCCTCCAGTGCTAGGGGGCCTTTCCCACCATTTTCTCACACTAGGATTCCCTGCAAGGTTTTACACTAGGGCTTCCCTTAATCTGGTTTACAAGAGGGTGGTCATTCTGTGAGGTTAAGACCAGTCAGGGATGCTTTTACCATCACTCCACAGGTCCCTTTTCATCAATCCTCTCTGTCGCATCAGAGAGAAGATTCAATCCTGTCTGTCTCACTGCTAGGAACAACACACAGCATGAAGCTTGTTATCCTGCCTTATCCAGTTGATAAGCAAACTCTCCATAGACATGTCCATTCTTCCCTTTTCCTGGTAAAAACTGTTTCATCACCTCATAGATGTCTGCTCTTCTCTGTCCTGCCACCACTGAGGGACACACACAGAGGCAGAGGAAGCTGTAACTGCTGTCTCCATACCTGGTTTACAAGACAGCACAGATAGTGGCAGAGCTATGGCTAAGTGCTGCCTCCCTTGGCTTTTATTACCACAGGTAAAGTAGAACAGAAAGTAAGGGCTAGGTAGGAATGGAGGAGAAGAGGCTAGTGGGTAATGACAGTAGGAAAAAGTCTTGGATCATCAGTGCTTGCTTCAGCATCCTTGGTGATGAGTGCCTGGGAGACTGCCAGGAGAGCAACAGGGCAGGACTAATTGCTGACACTAACGAGTGCTGTAAATCCYTGGCTTTCCAAGTACAGCCAAGAAGGCTTTCCCCAGTAAGAAAGAGAGCAGGAGAAATCTCAAGGGCCATGGCAAGCAGGTAGTGACAAGCAGAGGTACAGGGAGGGTGGGTCAGTACTGGAACCTGGAGGCTGCCTCAGAAGCTGTGTAAGTCATTTGCAAACCCAGGTGATTTGCCATTTTTACCTGCCCAGGTTTACTGCAGAGTGCCTGCAGCAGACCCAGCTTTACATGGACTGCTGGCATGTAAAGCAGGCAGGTCACACTGGAGCAGTTGTGGTTGAAGTTGCTTCTAAATGTGCTCCCAGCCCAGCCAGAGAGAAATAGAATTTCTCTGCCATTTCCTGTCAGGAGTCTAAATTTAGACTGTCCAAAGAACAGAAACAAATTTATGACCCAGGTCTCTCAGGAAATGACATTCAGAGTAGAAAAGTAACTTTTATATAAGGTTGAGCAGGAGAACCATGAGAAGAAAAGGCTGTTGAACAGAATAARGTAACTCCCCTATTAAAATGTCAGAACAAAGCTTTGCAACACCAGTTGCAAAGGGCTTGTAAACATGCTCAAACTCGTCTTTACACAGCCCCAAGCACTGCTGCTCAGACTCAAAGGGAACCTGAACTGATAAGTGGATTGAATCTTTTGTTCTTTGTTTTCTGTACTTGTATGCCTGTTCTCTCTTATGCCCAAACTAACCCTGAAGTATTCCCACGGGGTCTAGTTGAACAGAAGCTGGAGCTGAATCAAGTAATTTATGGATTTGATCCCACTGAAAGCAAATTGCTTGGCTTGGTTTCCCCACATGCAATATGCTCATTTTGCCCTGAGCACCTTTAAAGTGATCTGGTCTGTGCATTTAGGCYGTGAGGGGATCCACTCATACCTGTTGGGGGAAAATGTTATCTGTGATTATAAGCTGTGCTTCAGTCAGCCTCAGAGTGGAGATCTTCCTTGCAAACCAAAGGTACAGACATGTCCCATCAGAGGAGAGGYTGGTACAGTGTTTCTTTGGACCATACCTCTGCAAGGTACAAGGAGGCCATGATGTGAAGCACATCATTCCTTGGACTTCCTTGTCTGTCCAGGACCAAATCTTTGCCCATCAAATACTAGCCTGTTAGTAAAAGCCCATGCTCACATTTCACAAAGTAAGGTTTATAAGAGAATTCAGTTCTATCAGCTGCCAGCCAGTAAAAAAGTCTTAAGACATTTTAGTGTTGCCCATGGGCAGTTCTGCCTTGATTGAAATCTGGGTGGGTGATCATAGGAAGCAGCTTTAGAGGACAGGAGTAGAACTGAGATTTTGTTGTTTAAAGTGAAAAATGTTCTTTTAAAACCAAACTGCTTATGGCACCTGAGTAACAAACATCTCTTTGGCCTCTATCTCTGTGAGACATCCTAAAGAAAAGTAAACAGCCTGTCCTGGACTCTCAGTACTGTTCCTGCCATTTGCTAACCAGGTGAATTGAACACATGAACTCCAAGTGCCTTCCACCAGTTTCCAGCCACTCCCTGAGCCCTCAACTTGTGGTTTTAATATTTTCTTACAGGCTCTGTCMAAGCAGTGGAATTAGTGGTGGGTTGATAGCAACCACTGATCTACAGCATAGCCTCAGGAGCCATTTGCCCTTAGAAAATGTCTTGGTCTAAGGTTGTTATTGCTGTACAGGAGCTGAATGTCTGCTAAGGGGAGGTGTTGGGTGTTCACKGTTAAGCAGCCACAGAAAAGAGTTTTTCTCTTTCCAAATACAGGTATATACAAGGGTATAAAGATGTAGTTTAGCCAAATGATCAAAAAATTTATCCAGTATTCAAGCAGCAGGATTTGGTGTTTGCTCACCAGCCATTTTTAATGCAGTCTTTGCAGTGTTTTCTCTGTGGTGAAGAAGTGAGACTTAAGGCACCTGTAACAGCTTTGCTGCTGCTCAGTGAGGCGTTGTCTCTCATAGCACCTACCTGGTAAACAGCTTTATTTATTACTTGGGTTTTTCAGAATTGGGGAGGTCTGTGTGTAACATGTTAGCTCAGAAGCAAAACTGTAGTACAGAGATGAATTTGGCAATGCAGCCAAGATGRGCAATAACACCAGAACTCTCCAGACTAAGGTCTTCCTTGATGGACAATGCTGTACTTAAACCGCTGCTTCTATAGCAGGACACTGTTGAATTTGTATAGATCTTCTCATGCAGCTTTATTTATAATAAAGGAAGTCTTGTACAAAATCTAAATGAGCATGAAGTCTTTTGTTTCTATTCCCTGCAAAATGTTTCTAAGAGAGCAGAAGGAAGGAGTGGGGATGTTTCCGGTGTGATCCCAGCAYAGGGAGCCCAGCAGCAAGAACTCCTGGAGAAATAATTTCAGAATAAACCGCAACATGAACATAAAGTAGGATTATTCCAGAATAATGCCAGGGATGTCATTCTTCTTGAGAATATGAATCCACAGGAAATCAAAGTAATTATTCTGAGTATGTCTGCTCAAAAACACCCTTTTGTGGCAAGCCCCAAATAATGCTGATAGATTTTRCCCTTATGGGCTGAACAAGAAATCTCCTGAATTTCTGTTTCACCTAGAAGATTCCTCTTTACCTGCTTATTTTATGGGTATCCACAGCCAAGTTCAGCAACCACCCACACCCTGCTTAACTCCTTTGCCTGGTTTAAAGGAATGGCATCTCCTTGTTTAACATTCTAATATGCTCTGGCTCTGGAAGCACACCCAGAGCTAGTCATTAATTCATATAATAAAAGCACCACTGTTTCCTTAGCAAATGTCTTCCAGCCCCACAGAACRCCCTGCACACCTTTAATAACTCTGCCTTCCAGTGCTCACTGGGGCTGAATCAYCACTGCTAGGTCTGAGAAGCAGCGGGCTTAAAAGCTGCAGCCACAAGTTAGAATTTCCCAGGGTCAACCTCACACTGCTGGAAAGGGAATTCTGTAGCTCAGGATCATCAGCTGTCTTGGTTTGGTGCAACTTTGTTAAAACAAGAAAACCCAAACCAAACAAAAATAAACCCATCCTGCTTCAAAGCTATCTGACTAGCTCAGCAACATTTTCTCCATTGACCTCTTGATTTTCTACAACACTTTTTTTCTTGCCTCAATTTACTGCTTCAGTGTTGCTGTGGAACATAAAGGGTAACATCCCTAAAAAAAAGTCCTTTTTCAGAAGGGCAATTGGCAGATTTTTGAACCATGCCATGACCATTATTGCAGTATTATCTATCATAGAATAAGCAGAGCAGAAAGAAAAAGCCACCCACTAGAGACTGGTTTTTAGCTTAAAAATTTATCTAACAACTTTTTACCACTCATGGGGTAGCTGTAAGCAAAGACACAACCTCCTTTATCTCAAGCAGGCAGAAATACCTGTGCCATTAAAAAAAAATAGCAAAGCAACCTCAGAGGATATGGAGCTCACAAGCATGCTAACATGAATTCAGTAAGGTACCAGCAGGGCTCAAACTGGTAACACTGGTCTCAGAATGGGATACTGCTCAGGATTTGCCCACATATTGAACAGATTCCATCCACTCTGCTCAACTCTGCCTCATGGTTTGTTTCTTGCAGGACTAAAAGCTAACACAGCTCTGTCCCCAGGTGCCACTGGCACAGGATCAGATTTTAACTTATATTTAATGGGATTCTATTTGTTTGGGAAAAGGATGTCTCAAAGTGTTGGGTCATTGGGCTCAACCCAACATGTGAGCTGTTGCATCCCTTCCAAGTAAAACTCCAGGCAGTCCTGTCTTTTTCTGAAATAAMAAATTCCTTATGGCAACATAAACTAGGTTATTTTTAGCAGTCTGTGTGTTCACACATCTGGGCCAGGGGGAAAGAAGGCCTATGCTTTCATCTCCTTCCAAGTAGCTTCTGAATCCATCAAAGAACTTTCACTCAATTTGACAGAGCTCAGAAAAACCTCTGATAATCTTTAGGCAAGCAGGCAAATGGACAGGAGACAAAGACTCTCATAACGCTTCAAAAGCATAAAAGAGATATTTTAAATGTTCCCAGTGCAGTAAAAGGTAGTCTCATGTCTTCTTTGACCTGAAGAAATACGCTGTGAGAAAATGCAGTTGTGTTACTGCTTCTGCTGCTCTCAAAATGATCCACCCAACTTTGCAGCAGAGCCTTGAGGGAAGATGGATGCAAGCAGTTATTCCCATCATATCTATTGGACTAGCCTGGTATCAAAATGGAAATCCGAGCAAGCCCCTGCTGTAGATCAATTAATGTTACAATGTTTTTCAAAAGAAACTTCATTTTCCAGTTATGTTACATTTAAGAGTATCATCTGAAGACTCCACAAGTGCTGGAAATAAAATCTCTGGCTGCAGAGAAGAACAAAACTTCTCAGTCATTATTCAAAGGCAGCACCTCTGCAAATAAAGGCTCTGAGTTCACAAGTAATTATAAATCTGTCTAGCTAAAACCAGAGCTCACCCAGAATGTTAGAGGAGGGAGAAAGAAAAAAAGGCATTAGCTTTATTGATCTGCTCTGAGGGGGAAGCACAGAAAGTGCTGAGGTGAAACATTTAAATACAGCCTGTTCAGATATTTGAGTGCCTGTAAAATCTCTGACTGTGGCACTATGTTAAAAATTGTGCCCAAAAATAAAAATAAAACCAATGAAGTTCTTAAGGGTGTCTTAGGCACTCTGCAGTAAAAGGAGTCTATTTTAGATGGGAAACTATCTTCTAATCCACTGGTGGGCCCACAGCCAGTAACAGTCTCAACTCAAAGACTTTATCATGTAAAGAGACAATATGAAGGTCTTGTCTGTATTGTCCTACTTTGCAGAAGAGCCATGACACTTATAATGCCACTGGAAGTCCAATTGGGCACCTTTGTGCAGGCCATCCAACATTCAGKATCCCACAGAGTGCAATACAGCCCAGGGGGCAGAGCTAAACAGGTCTGGGATCAGTAACCACAGTGCACAGCCTGACTCATAAGTCACTTCACCTGCCCAGGTGCATCAAGAAATCCATTCCCTGGCTCCCAACCTTCAGTCCTGCTCTCTAGCCCTCTGCTGGGAATCAGGCAGCACAGAGGGATTTCCCAAATCCTCAGGGAGATGGTAAGCARCTTGTGAACATGTTCCAGATCCCACTCCTGCCTGCCCACACCAGGCAGGGCAKGGCARGGCAGCCCTGGATGGTTCTGTGCCAGTAAGCACAGATGATCCAGAGCAGCCCCTCCTGGCCTCCATCACGTGGGTGTTCCCACAGAACAGAGGTGTTCTGCACTCTCAGCAGGGTATTCCTGCCAGTTCAGTTCACCTTCAGGGCTATCACATCATGTCAGTGTTACAAACCTCCTGTACCCAAAACTAGAGAAAAGCAAGGCTTGCCCACATGCAGCTGTCTACCAGAGCCCCACATTGACTCCCCTGCCAGAGCCACACCTGGCAAAGCTTTGGAAGTGAAAGGTTTGATCCAGAGCAGAGATAGACCAGCAGAGAACAGCCAAGACACATAAAGCATATGGAGAGCAACTGAGGCATCTAATCTGTGGGCTTGAATGCACAGGTTATATCAGAACTGTCTTCCCACAAAGACAAACAGCTGATTAATCACCACACCTTAATTACTACAAGTAAGAGGAGACAAACTCTGCTTCCAAGCCTAAACAGGCACAGAAAAAAGCTGTGATGAATGTTTAGGGGAAAAAAACACCCACACTCCAACCTGTGGATTGGCCCAAAGCACATTCTTGTTGAGAGCCCCCTTCTGAGGATGGTTTGAGTGACAGAAGGAAAGGCACAAAAGCACCCTTTGGGGTAGCAGRAATGCTGCAGAGAGCTGCAAGAAGAACAGTATTAATTAATAATATCTCTATTGGTCCTCATTGATTCTTCAGGCAGTCTGAAGCTGACAGGTTTTTTTTCTCAGCCCTTCTATGCTTTTGCTGTGCAGTCACATAGGTGACTCATGCAAATGGTTTGCAGCTTGCAGGAAACACTGTCTGTTCCCTACCCAGCTTGTGGCTGCTCAGTGCCCCTATTCCTGGCTCCCTTTCCCCTGGAGAGATGGCTTTTTCCATCAGCTTTGCCAGGGGTGGTGGTTCTCAGACACAAACCTGCAGCACGTGCTGCAGCTCTCACAAGCTGCTTCCTGCTCMCCAGAAGACGCTGTGAGAGGCACAGAACAGGCTCCACTATCAGCCCYTCATACCAGCTGCATTCTCACTCCCTCCTGGGCTCAGATACAGTGTTACTGCAGATTGCTAAACAGCTGTCACACTCTACCCCAAGCACAGTTGCATCTCACTGACAAATTCTGAAACTCCTGTTTTAGTAAATCAAATTGTAGAAGGGGAAAAAYACTAATGACATCACATGGCATCATTACTTCATTCAGATAAGTCAGCAACTGCCATTCCTGTTGGCTTTGGACCAGCAGTAGAAAAGACTGTTTCCATCTTACAGAAAATGGGAGTGATTTGGTAAAATRCCCCTGCCCTTATGACTTTAGAGGGACTGCATTTTCATGAGCCACTCTCAAGYRAAAYCCRTGTCCAAGGAACAGTGGTGAAATAATCAGGCTGCTAGTAAAGACAGGAGAGAGGATAACAAACAGCCAGTTCTCAAACCCTGCTAATGCAGGAGAACATTACAGATGCCATGACAGTGGAAAACTGGGGAGAACAGTCCCAGGACATGTAACACTGTGTCAACACCTCATGCCCAACACATGCACTCACAGCCAGGCCTGTCTGCTGAGCAGGACAGACAGCCAGGCCTGTCTGCTGAGCAGGACAGACAGCTGCTAAATCAAGCATGGCAAGAATCTGAGATTAAGTGAAACAGCAAAAAGTTGAGATTTTTTTTCCTCTTCCTTTTTGATTAACTAGAAAAAGCAACAAATCCACAGGCACCTGCATGAGGTTGACACAAGTGTTCCATGTGTCTGTACTACATTAATTTTGAAACTTTTCAAACCAGTATATCCAGTTACTACCACTTTTAGTGCAAGAAACACTGGTCCTTTTAATACCTCAATAGACAGAAACTTCTCAACAATTTCCCTAAGCAAGGGCCTTCTGTTATAGCTGCAGTCCCATTCACCCAGGTTCCCACTCAACTTACCCAAAACTCAGCAAAACTTCCCAGATCTGAGAACCTGGGATCCCCATTCCTTCCTCCTGTCTTGGCTCCCCTCTACCTTTCTCTTAGCTTCAATATAAGGGACCCTAAAATTACAAAGAACAAACACTGGAACACATATTGTATGAGGGTACCAAACACCTCAAGGATGTCAGTAAAGATACAGGGACATGCTACAAATGCAGGACAGAACAAGGCCCAGTGCCTTGCTGACCTGACGCATCTATTATCCATCAYGCTAATAAACTCACTATTTTTATAAGACAGACTCTGTCCTTGTTTCCTTGATACTGAATTTATCTTTTTCAACCTGTGCTAGTAGCAGTTATATTTGGTRGCACAATGACAGAAAACAAACAAGCACCCTCTTTTTTTGAAAGCAAGAGTACTAACCATGTTCAAGGGCAAAACCTGGAGCAGAAGGCAAGTAAAGACCTACTTACTGCACTACCTGATCCACAGAAGGTTTTAAGGAGAGCTCCGACCAAAGGGGAGAGCTGTTCATCTGCTTGATCCTTTCCTTACAGACTTCCATCTTTCTCTTCTGTTGACCAATRCTGAAAATGTAAATGTCTCCTTTACACCCATCCACCCAGAAAGGAGAGCCAGTCCATTCCACATAACTTGTCTTTTCCTTTCAAGACTGGGCCAGTATTGCATATWCATTCCCACATTAAAAACACTTTGCCTGAGGCCTGCATTTCTTGCTGTGCTGTAATGAGTTCAAGACCCCAGCTGTCTACTTGGGGATTTAGAACATAGATATTTAATAGTAAATTATAAGGCAGAATATTTCATTTTACTTTTTTTCTGCTGAAGTAGCACATTTATAATGGTACACTACAGCCACTAAATAAAGATGGGGAGAGCATTTCTTTCTGTTCAGATAACACAATCTCTGGGTTACTGTGGTCTGGCTGGAGCCAGTTCAGTTTTTGGATGCTAATCTCTGCTCTTAACCTATTACTGGATCTCCCTAATGTCACATCTCCCACTAGAGTCAAGTAACACGCTGGAGCACACTGTAATACATTTCTAGCACTATCCTAACAGCTTTTAACAAGCCCTACACAAAGCAGAGCTGCTAATAAAACCAAAATGCTCTGCAGTTAATTCTTGGAAGCTTGCCACYGAGATCCCACCAACACTACTTCAGAGACACTGCCTTTATAAAGTTCAAACCCTGCTTTCATCTAATGAAAGGGCCCAGATCCACATCCTGACRACACTTCACAGCTCTTGGCTCCCTCTGGGTCCTCTGACAATCTACAAAACATGTGTAGCATCACTTCCCAACTGGAAACTCTTTTAAAAACTACAGTATTCTAGAAGGAACAGCAGCATAATTATTATTTTTCTAAGTAGTGCCAGATGTGTTTAAAAGCCACAAAGATAAACAGGAGGGGAAAAGCTGCATACTTTGAATTAAAGCTAGTAAGAGCATAAACAAGGCCCTGCAAGAGCCACAGGCTGACAGACCAAGTTCCTGCTCATTCTTTTTTCCTCATCAAATCTCTTTCCTACTTGAAGTTACACAAGCATGCACCACCTCAGAGTTACCATGCCAGGGCAGAACATGTTACAGGAAAAAGATCAGTCTACTTTTCCTCCAGAACAGCTCCAGGACTCCAGTGTCTCAAYTACCATGAAATCCATGAACCACCATATTCTGCTACGCTACCTCACCACACTGCACTGGGAGGCAGACAGGAACAATCTTGCATCTCYCATGACAACTACCTCAGTCCCATGGGAACCATGGTCCTGCCCTTGGAAACTCTGCTTTGCCTTATTTCTTTCTGTGTGCTTATCCCCTGGAATTATGGCTAGTTTGGGTTGCTAGTGCTGTGACAGACACACAGAACTGAGCAACATCAGAATGAGTCATAGATGTGAACAGGAAAAAACAGGAGAGGATGAAGTTTTTCCTGTGACTGCTTGTGCTTCAAATAATCTTGTCCCCACAGTGCTATATTAACACTGCTATATACAGGATAGCTTCAAAGATGTTCAACTAAAATGCTCTGATCCTGCCACTTACCTGATGAAACAGAACACACTTTCCTTCACCAGCAGCAAGACATCACCAGTATAATGTTCTGACTAAACTCCTTTCATTCCTGCTTTCTAATTTTACCTACACCTTGACAAGCAGAGCAATGCTTCAAATTCTGAGAACAGAAAATCAATGTCCTTCTGCTCAGGATATTGTTTTTGTTGGCTTTACTCCTTACTYCAGCCTTTAGGTTAGAACCTAGAATAAACACACCAGTACTTAAGAAGGGCAGAGAAGGATTGTAACTATACACTCTCCTAGCATATCTAACAAAAACTAGAAGCAGTCCAGTGACTAACAGGTGCCCAGAAACAGGAAGGAAAAACTGTTTGAAGGCATTGCTTGTTTTTTATTCATTTTCAAGACACGAGTATTACAATTTTTAAATCAGGTAACAGCATCAGTTCAGGGACTGCCCACTGCAAYGCCTAGAAAGAGCCCAGAGATTTCAGACCACCTCTTGAGTGGAGACATTTTCCCTTATGTAATGTTCATGGCCAACAATGACTTTCCATCTCCTGTTTGAAGCCAGCACATCCTTCCCCCAACAGGAAGGAGTGGAGTTCACAGAAGGTTTCTCAGCCTTTTCAGCACAGATTTATTCCCCATTATGAATGCAACCACAGAAGAGCTCCCACCAAATTACACTGACCTCCCACACTGAAAAACAGCACTAACACTTCAGCCAGCCCATTCCTACTAGCACCTCAGAGCCCATAATCACATGCCTCAGGGCTGTTCTTCAGATACAGCTGGAGGTAGTTTTTGTATATCTGTGGGTCAGTTATGGTAGCCTTGATTGCAGGGTCCTCCTTCATGGCCTCCATCCAGCGTTGGAGCTTTGGGGTGTGATTCAAAGAGCTACAGGAAAAAGGGAAGAGACAGTAACGCAAACGGAAAATTCGGAGGGCATCAAGGAAACAAAACAGCTTGAAAAGTTCCATTTTACTACTTTCTCTGTCCCAGTACAGTGTCCTGTTTAGAGCAAGATGCTTCCCCCAAACTGCAACACAATACAAGTTTTCTTCAGCAGCCCCCAAAAGTGGCCCACTGCTGCAGGGTACACCAGGAATATTGATACTGAGGCACTTCAGAACACAGCAGAAGCCAGGCAAAGTACTCACTCCTTCAGCTGGAATGGTTCCAGACGTTCAAACCATGGCCAGATCATGTAGTCAACCATTGAGACTGAGTCCCCACCATAAAACACCGTGTTGCGTTTGGACAGAACCTGGGAAGGGTGAGAGGTGTCAGCTGCCCCCAAAGGAAAAGTGCAGCAGAAAACTACACAAAACCCCCACTGCACAGTGCAAGGCAGGCACACTGCAGGGATCAGTGAGCAAATGAAGGAGACACAGTACATTTCTCTTGTGCACGCAGTATTAGCGGAGTCAGTATGGTTAAGATTAATACTATAGCTGCTATTTCACAAACTCAGCCCAGCTCTTCTCCAGAGGTTCAAAATCTGTCATGAAATATGAACCACTAACAAGCTGCAGCATGTGCACAAACAAAGAGGAGCTTAGCTCAGAATGTTTGTGATTTCTTGCTTGTCATAAAGCATAAATGGCACAGACTAATAAAGCAAAGCAGCAAACATTCATTTCTTGAGCAATAAATCCAGCTAAATTAATCATCCTGCTAAATTAGAGCACCGTTTTAGCAGGGACTATCTGCCCACGTCAGCTGAAGCCAAGTGGTGTCAGGGAAGCATTTCTAACATTACATCTCAAACTGCAATTGATTCCAGGTGCAAAGGCAACAGGAAGCAARTGTAACTTACACCAGAAAGAGATCCTTCTCACAGCTCAGCACAGAAAGCAGGGCCACAAAGCAAGCAGCAAGCTCTCCTGTTACATTTATGACTCTGATGCRTTTTTAAGTGCCATGGTTACCCAAGTTTAATATGCTTTAAGGACCCTCCAGACCTTGTTCTCCTCTTTCATTAGATTAGTGGCTCTATTTTAGGGCACTTTGGTGTTTTAAAGGTGGAACTCAAAAGACCTTACAAAACTTGATCTTTTTGAACACACACCCCCTATACACTCACATGGCATTTATTCCCTGCCCATAACCCCCATGATCCAGTAGAAATCYTGAAGCAGCCCATCAGGAAGCATGGAGCTGTTTGAGCTCCCAGGTGTCTGGCAGAACRCAACCAGCAGCTGCACAGGGGCAGTGACGGGAACACAGCCCCCTCTGTCGGGCAGCAGAAATCGAAACACAGAAGTGTTCCAGAGTACTTCCCCTCTGGAATATCTCTTACAATACACTAAGGGAAGTTTGCACGGCTCTGTTTCAGCCTCCCATTCACAGCTGACCATCAGCTGCTGCCGTAAAATCATTCAGGATACAGTAAAATAGAGACACTGAAGGAACAGCAAGTTATTTTGCAGTATTAATCAAGCAGGAAGTAGGTTAATCCTTCCCTAATGTTTAATACACCTGTATTTCAGGGAAGTGAAACACAGAACTTCTCCCAGGAACTCGTCATCTGCACTACTCCAGCCTCAGTCTGACCAGATGGACAAGACTACCCTGGAAATTGTGTTTTGGCAGCCCAAGGGGATGGGAAAGCAGAATGCACTGGACTGTTGGGAGAACTAGGAAAGAATTAAAAGGTTATTGTCAGCTTTGCACCAGAAGAGAAATACTCTGGAGGAACTGTTCTTCATTGGCTGTGGATGCTAAAGACAGAAGGAATGGATTCATGACAGAGACAAGTGCAACAGCTGTTCAGATTAGCCAATAACCATTACTGACACAGACTGTCAAGTGGCTAACACAGCATCAAAGCCACCTGACACTTCCTGGAGCTCCACTGAACTTGCATTACACTACCAGTAGCAGAACATGGTCCRGGGCTGGATTTCTACAAAGCTCACATTACATTCTGCTTTCACCCACCCCCAAAGATAAGCCCTAGAACGAAAAAGATTTTATGTCATCACCAAGGTACCTGCACTGGTTGGGTTCAGCACAGATGCTTTTCAGCAGCTCAGACTCTTCAGCCCTTGCTCTTAGCACATGCTGCAAGGTCTCCTTCACTTCGAGCAGAACAAAGGTATCCAAGACAACAACAGTCTGCTAGAATTCAAAAATCYCTACAAGTCTACACAGTCTTTATCATTAGATAAAGTTTAGTTAGTTTAGTTTAGCTAATTTTGGTCCTTGAAATTTATTCCARTGGTGCCATTGTGCATCCTGGCCTGAGGGTAATAAATTGAGAGATTGTTTCTTGTGGTAACTACCAACTAAATGAGAGATCTACYTCCAAACGCCACAGCATGAAAGGAAAAAAGGGAACATATAAAGGCTGGCAATCTCCTCGTTATCATGAAATACTCTCACCTCTTCAAGTTTACCAAACTTTTCAGCAATCTCTGCTTTCAGTGCAGTGGTGTCCAGTCCATCTTTGACTGCCAAAACGTGCTTGAAAAGCAAGGATGTTATCTATACAAAGGAAAGTATAAAGTTTTTTATGTACTTATTACAAGAATAAAAGTTAGTCACTCAAAACATAAAATGTTAACTTAGATGTTAAGATCTTAAATGCAAATTAAATCTTAAGAGATTTGACATTAAAGAGCTACATAAAATCCATTGATAAAAATTTTCTATAATTCATAAAAGGCAAGCAAAAGCCTAGAGGAAGAATTAATACAAACAGTAATGAACTTTAGTCTTGTAATGAGAATAGTGAAAAGTGTTTCCTATCTGCACATTTTCTTTCTTGCAACACACTTCCCTCTTTCTGTTCAGTCTGTTTACAAAAGCCTGTTGCAAATACATTCTCCCTTTTATTCCCTTTCTTTGYCCACACCCTTTGCATCTTCTGTTTCTTTCTCTCCTGTCTCATATCCATGTGACTTTTTTCACTTCCTAGACTCCTCAAATCACATGCTTTGTATGTTTGAGTGTACAGAGAGGTTAATTCCAGTCAACCAGCTCCAACCCCAAATAAGAGCCAAAACCAGACTCCCTACACAAGTCCCGTGTTTACAGCCACACACCAGCTCCTGTCCATGGTTTTAGGCTCTCGGTCAGGCACGTCCCACATCCTGCATTCCCTCAGTACTTCCTCCAGAAAGGACCAGAATAAAACACAGCAATAGTTATTTCCCAGGTCTCACATATTTGGCTGGTTTGGTCTGCTAACCTTTGCTCTACTGTAGGATGATCAAAACTCTACCTCAGTCATACAAACACTCACTTGCTTGGATGCCTTCCTGCATTCAAACTTGCACATAATTCTGGGAGCAATTCAGAGACACAGTGGATTGTATGTGCTCACAGCAAAAGGCCCCAAATATCCCCTCTGCTTATTTAAATGCTCATCCCAGACACAAAACCTGCCTTCAAGGATGAAAGCGACATCAGCAACAGAGCTGCAGTTTTTGGTGCAATGGTGAAGTCAGAAACAGTCTCACTCTGATCACACAGTACCTTTGAGAAGTCCTCCAAGAGCATCTTCTGACAAGCTCGCTCATAGGGGTCTGAAGGCATCAGCTTCTTCCCTGGAAATGCTTCATCCAAGTACTCACAGGCGATTGGGGACTCCCAGATCAGCTGGCCCTTGCTGGTCTCCAGAACAGGAACCAGCCCAGAGGGGCTCTTCTCAAAGTACCAGTCAGGTTTGTTCTTCAGATTGATATTGATTATTTCATGGCTAMAAGAGCAAAAGAAACAAGACCCAGACAGGCTCAGTTCTGCTCCAGGCCACCCCATACCCWGGTGAAATGCAGTCATCTAAAGAGTTTAACACTTGAGAGGCTCAACCCCCAAGCCCCTGTACTCCCCTGTTTTCTTTGAAGCTGTTTGCAGGACTAACCCTTGGACACAGAAGTACTGCCACACTTTGCTGGAGAAAGAACACACTGGCTTGCAGTGGGCTGTGTGCAGACTGCATGCACATCTTTTATTAGTTTAACAAGCACCCAACTACCAGGGTAAAAACAAAGATTAGAACTCAGCACACTTACCATATGTGAGTTCAAGGGCAGTCTAAGAAAGAAGCAGTTGACTGCAAATGAGCTACACCTCAATTAAGAAATGCACCTGAATCTTAACCTGCCCTTACACCAAAGAGCAAATCAGGAGAGCATCCTTCCTACTTATCTTCCCAAACTATAAGGAACAAGCACTCAGGGTAAAGGCAAACAGATATTGATTAAAAAAATACACGGGAAATACGTCAGTATTTTAAAAAACCCAGAAGTTATAGGCKGAGTTATATGTGTGACCCCAGAAAATTGCTATTTAGCCCAAAGGTCTGCTAAACACAGCTGAGCCTTCAAAACAACTTAGTACTTACCAGAAGGCAACTATCACATCTAGGTAGCCATAAAACCCATCCAAAATCACTATGTTACAACAAACCTCCCAGCTCCAACATCAGTCCAAAGACACTAAATAAAAATAGAATAAAACTGACCCRGAAGTTTTATTGCATCTACTCTTCCAAAACCAAAACATCCATGTAAAAAACCAAAATGAACCAACTCAACTCTCATCTTACTTTCAAGAGACCTGTTAGCATTTCCTATTCCAACATGAACTCCCAGCCTTGTCCAGGTTAACAAACCACTGGCAGGCCTTGGACTTGGCAGAACCACAAAAAAGATACAAAAATGGTTAATTTTAATTTGTACCTGAGGGAGACATTAGACAACATTCAAGAATGTTGAAATGGCTATCTTGAAAAAGAAACAAACACAAGCACTGAATTTTATTAACTTACTACAGCATACAAATGAGACAATGTTATAGGAACACGGTACATTTCCTTTTTAAAAACGTCACTTACTCTCTAGTGTGTTTTGTTGGCAGTGACACAACAAAAACAACCGTAGCTGCCAGAATTTTCACGGCCACTCACATCGAAAACAAAGTGTATGTTATGTCTCTACTCACATTTACTCAGGGCAAAAATTATAAAAGAAAATCAGCTGGCTTTTTACTTCGGGCCTTTATGCAGCTGCTTTCATACACACCYCACTCATTCAAGCTCCAGAGCAAAATCATGCACAGAAGCCTCTTCCCAAGCAGTTCGTTCAGGGATGTTTAATTCAGGAAATAGAGGAAGCCAGGCCCGCCGTGCGGCCCCGAGCTCACCTGATGCCCTTGGCGCGGAGAACCAGGCGCGTCCGCTGCGCGTAGGGGCAGAAGCGCATGCTGTAGAGCCGGATCAGCCCCGCGGGCACCGGGCCCGGCGCCGTGCTGCCTGCGGGGAGAGCACAGGGGCTGTGACCGCCGGCCCTGCCCCAGCCCGAGAGCCGTGCCGRCCCCGCGGCGCTTACCCTTGCCCAGGCTGCGGGAGTGATCGCCCGACATCCCGACACGGCGCGATGGACTCCGATCAGTAACGGCCCCTGCGCAGAGCCCGGCCCAGGGCCGCCGGCACCGCCCGCCGGGGAGCGGGTGTGCGGCCCCGCCTCTCTCCCCTCCCTCCCAACTCCCTCCGGTGCCGGGGCAGCGCTGCTGCCGCTGCTGGCCCCAAGAGCTGCCCGATAGTCTCTCCCTGAGTGGGCCGCCCGCCCCAAGCAGCTGGGACAGGCACTGCTCTGCTGCTCTCCCTCCGCCCGCCCCAAGCAGCTGGGACAGGCACTGCTCTGCTGCTCYCCATGCTCTCCCTCCTCGTTTACAAATAACTGCACAACCACCTCCGGCATTCCCGTGGCGATAGGACACTCACGGCCRAACTCCACCTCACGGGCCTGCTGAGCTACCAGGTTCCCCTCAGTGCCTCCTCCTGTATCACCCATCACCCTCCAAAACCCCATCCAACCCCACCTTGAAGGTAACAAGAAGGGTTTATCTCTCCTGCAGCTGTTCTGCTTCATGGTAAAAACCCCCAAGAGGAGACAATAACCCAACAAACAACACAACATAACAAAAGTTAAATCTAACTTAATTGCTACAGTGCAGGTATAGAAGGATTCATGCTTGCTTCTTTGTGGGAACATCAGTGTGTGCATAGAGCAAAAGAAAGAACCAAAGCACAGATTGAAGTCTTCTCCATCCCTATGCTCCCTCTTCACTTGAGACTARGGCACCAGAGCCTTGCTTATACCAGCTTTCCTTAAAGTATAATAATGGAAATGGAGGTGTTTTCCTCTTAATGATTCTCATATATTCACAGAGTGTCCAAGTTAATTTCTGACCACAGAGGTAAAGCTATTCCCTTCCTATGTCTCCACACACCAGTCTTCAGGTTGGCACTGTACATTAATAGAACCAGCACATTTGTAGGGACCAGTGGGCTGGCACAGCTCTTGCCAAAGGGAGGGAAAATCCTGGCCTTCCTGGCAATGCATACTCCTCTGTCAAATCCCCAGGCYAACAGAGCATTCTCCAGTCCCATCGGTGCTTACACAGGGGAAAAGTCCTACCTGTTTTGGTTTGGTTTTGTCACTGGAGTTGGGCCTTGTTGTCCTCATATTTCAAGAGTCCCATACCTTCTCAGTCTACTCTTGGGGGCAGCTCTTCACAGCACTGACTTCTTCTTCAGCAGATTGTTCCTTCTTAGTCAGGGCTCCTTCCAGGCTCTCCCTGACTGGCCAACCCACCCCCTTTTATCCCAGTTATCTTGGCTAGCCACAGCTGCAGCCCACTGAAGGACATCACAGCTGCAGCCCATCAAGAGCAACCAGGACTTACCAGGGCATGGCCTATACCTATACAATACATATCTTTTACTGCGGCTCAAAGGCCACCTATATTTCCCCCTTTTCTTTTAATTACAGGGACAGGTTTTTCACAGACATATTTACATATCTTGCTTAGAGTTAACAGTTATACAGATATTCAAGTACAACACATACATTTCCCATGACTCAAAAGCCATGTCTCTCCACAGCTCTCGGCTGTACAATACATATACTTCCCCATGACTCGAAGGCCATGTTCCTCCCCACAGCTCCTTGATTCAAAGGCCATATTCTAACACAGCTCCTGGCTGTCACAGCTCCTTGACTCAAAGGCCATGTTCCTCCACAGCTCTCAGGCTGCCACACAGCTCTTGGCTGTCTTATCTTCCTCCACAACTCTCAGCTATCTTATCCTTCCTATCCCGTCAGGGTCACCACATGTTGTCCTCATATTTCAAGAGTCCCATACCTTCTCGGTGTTCTCTTGGGGGCTGCTCTTCACAGCACTGACTTCTTCTTCAGCAGATTGCTCCTTCTTAGTCAGGGCTCCTTCCAGGCTCTCCCTGACTGGCCAACCCACCCCCTTTTATCCCAGTTATCTTGGCTAGCCACAGCTGCAGCCCACTGAAGGACATCACAGCTGCAGCCCATCAAGAGCAACCAGGACTTACCAGGGCATGGCCTATACCTATACAATACATATCTTTTACTGTGGCTCAAAGGCCACCCATAGGGCCTCAGACACCAGGTTACAAAGACCAATATTTTCTGTGGTGATCTCACCTGGAGATAAACACYAAGATGGTCACTAGTAACATAACCATGACTTTGACACCATTTTCCATTGCAATGGAGGAATATGGTTTTTGTTGAGTCACTGCTGCTTGATTATGTATATATTAAGCAGCTCAGCACAGAAAGGGAGTGGTAATTTGTTGCACAAGTCTACCATGCCCTAGGCAAATAGAACCTGTACATAAGGTGCTCTTTGCCAACAAAAAAAATTTTCCTACCATAAAAAAGAAATCCCAACTGTGTTAGAGGACATAGTCCTTATTCCTCTAAGTACCTATCCTTAGTAAAGATTCAGCAAAATTTTGGGTAATGAAAATAGAGAAAATTAATTTGAAATTTCTTATAGCAATTACGAAACAGGCGGTCTGTTAACTCACAGCCTGGAGACAGGCATGTAGGAACTCAAACAGCATCACAAGACCCACATGCTGCAATAGGGCCTCAGAAGTACCAAAGAAAATAAACTCACTTCCTCATTCTCTGCTGGTGTTGCCTGGCACGCAGAGTGCCTGTGGAGACAGGAGGTGAGGAATGGGCTTGTCCTGCGGCCTCCGGGCAGAAATGCCACTCTCCATGTATTGCCCTCTAGCCCTGTGAGTGCACACCAGAACGGCAAAACTGCACACTGCCACTGTACAGGGAAGTTACAGCAAACTAACACAAACAACACACTATAAATAACAATCCTCCCTTAGGAAAATAAATCTATTTTTTAAATACTTGGAGGTTATTGCTATGTCACCACGCTAAAAGCTTCAAGTAGAGAAGGAAGGGCTGCAGGTGTGCTTTCTCTTTTTTTTCTGGGAAAACTTCTCCTCAGCTCACTCTGAAGCTTCAGGAGCTTTATAGTACAGAATCCAATAAGAACTTTTGTACCTTGTGGAATTACAGAATCATCAAGTTTGGAAGAGACATTCAAGATCATCAAATCATCCCTAAATCACATCACCCAGCACCAGATCCAGACCCCTCCTGAACACCTTTAGGGATGGTGACTCCAGAAAGACACAAGACACAATGGGAAAATAGGTGCAGCTGTCCTGCAAAGAGATGGGCAAATGGCACTGGACGAGATGCAGGGACACAGGGTGACCAAGAGATGGAACCCACAGACTCTCTCCCAAGGCTGATGCACTCCTACACTTGATTCAGCAGCAATGATTGCCCAGGTAAAAGGGCACAGATATCAGTGGCTCAGGGGCAGAACTACCCCAGTTTACCAACAACAAGAGCTCCAACAAGACCTCTCACACTYCTTACTGCTCCGGCGAGAGGCTCTGTCCCCACTTGGGTACTGGCCCGTGCTCATTGATTGGCTSCCGCAGGGGCGCGGGCCAATCAGCTGCGTGCTCCGAGCCCGGCCAATGGCGGGCGCCGTTGCTGTTGCCAGGGCGCGGGGGTCCCGCGGCGGCTGCGGCGGCGGGGATGGCGGCCGGGCCGGGCTCGGCGGGACTTGGCGCGGAGGGAGCCGCCCTGGAAGTGAGGTGGGGGCGGCGGCACCGCGCCCACACGCTCCTGAGCCCGCCTGGGGGCCGCCGTGTCCTCAGCTGTGCTCAGCCCGCGGCAGCTCCGTGAATTGGGCGGTCAGACAGGGAGGGGAGGCTGCGCTGTCGGGGTCTGTCAGGACAGCGCGGGGGGAGAAGAATCATGGGCACGGATGACRGGATCACGGAATGGGGCGGCCCAGGGGGCCTCAGTGTTAATGTGGCCCAAGCTCCCTGCTCAGGCAGGTCAKCCCAGAGCATGGTGTGCGGGGTTACATCCACACGGCTCTGGGGCGGCTCCAGTGAGGGAGACTCCACAGCCTGTCTGAAAAAAACTGTTCCAGTGCCTGGTCGCTCACACAGTAGTATCTGTCTATCATCTATCTATCCGTCTATCTGTCTGTCGATCTATCTGTCCATCTGACTGTCTATCTATCATTATCTATCTATCTAATCTCTAATATGTAACAACCTGAACCGTCGTCCCCTTAGGCCTTTACTGGATGTAAAAGAATGATAAATTGGACTGTCGCCCCCATTAATTTATCCCTACATACAAGTTTTCTAGATTTCATTTTACCTCCAGAAACAGGAGTTYGAAATACTTCATTTCCACTGATTCAGAGCTAATGTTGCAGAAAAGCACGTAGATAGTTCTGTAAGCATGTTCAGACAGGTCTCATGTGCAGTGGCACCCCATAAAACCTGTTCTTGTATGAAGGAAGGCCCAGAAAAACATTGTCAGCTGGAATGTCTCTGCTGTTGCCATGGCTTTCAGTTCATCTCCACAAGCACATTGTTTGGGCTCCCACTCCTCTCTGGCTCCACTTGACTCCTATATTGCAAAAGAAGCCAAGAGCAGAAACTCCTCAGRAAAGAAGTTATTGCTGGAAATAAATTTATCTCAAGACCAGCAATTTTAAAATGTTCCTAAGTATGAGAGTGCTGAGGCTTTAGTACCATCTTCTCTGAAGAGTACAAAGGATCAGCAACTGAGTTGATTTTATGACTGACTTATGTTTGTGAAAGGAGCATAAAAATATTTCCGGTCATTGCAGAGAACAAAGGACTTTCTCAATCAAATTMTCTGATTTGGAAAAAGAGCAGAGATGGGATGTTTCTGAATAACAATTCAAATTATTCAGAGGGAGGATGCTAATAGCAGTGTGGTACACAGACGGTGTCTCCTACGCTGCTGGAGCTTTCCTGCCGTGGTACCAGCAGGCTGAACTGTCATCCTCACTTGGTGGTAAATGCAAATCCCTTTGGTAAGACCACCCTGATCTTTGTCCACGCACTTTTGAAAAGTAAAAACATCTGCAAGTAGTTACGAATCTGTTGACATGTTGTAAGCTCATAAACAGAGTCCTCCTCAGTAATTTATTTCAGTCCTTCTGTAACACATCCTGTTTACATTCCAGAGTTTTACCATGTTAAAGTACTGGAGTCTTTAAAGCAGAACAGTCGTCCTGGTTTGCTCCATATAAACAGAAGCTGTACCTTTATATCTTTCATTTTATGTGTATGAGATGAACTATTAAAGTGCAAAAAGGTTAAGCAAACACAATTGGGTCCCAAGTACAGATCCTACCCATGCAATTCTTTCAAATAAAGTTATACTCTCTGCAGGGATATAGACCAGAGCCTGTGAACTTGGCTGACTTTCTTTTTAGTGAAAACTGAAAGAAATAAAAGCATCTCTCCATGTTCTTATGCCAGTCCTTTGTGCATTTTGTGACTGTATGTTTTTGGAAACAGTGAACTAGTGACTCATAATACCAGATCTTAGTTGTTGTGGTTTTGCAACACTGGTATGAGGATGAGTCTAACGAAGCCCAACCATCAGTTCAGTGTAACTTAGGCTACAGCATTCCCTTTTGCACAGTATTTTGAGAAATACGTGTCTGATTCATGTTTTAACATTCAATTACTCTGTTTGCAGCTGGGTTCAGGGGTTCTCAAACAAGAACTTGGCCTTTGTCAACAATCAAACTGTCTGCTACCCTTGTGGTAATTACATCCTCTTCCTGGACACTGAAACAAAGAAGACAAGAGCAGTGCAGTGTCAGAGAGGCCAGGTGGGAGCCTTTGCAGCAAGTGCCAGCAGCCAAGTGGTGGCTTTTTCTGACCGGCAGCTGAATCCCCTCATACACATCTACACTTTTCCAGAACTGAGAAAACTGACAGAATTAAAAGGTAGTGATGTGGTAACCCTCATCATCATCATCATCATCATCATCATCATTTCATTAAAACAATAGTTAATCATCAGTTTCTGAACTTGTGGGGTCTTCGTTTGTCCCTGTCACAGGACACGCGACAGGGAACTGTCTCATGAAGAGATTCATGGAAAGCAGTGGAAGGAATTTTCCACTGCACTACTTTTATTTAGGTTTAAGCTAGGGAGGAATATGACCATACATAACGAAGCTAATTTAAAAGGAAAAGAAAAGGCGTTAAATGGAATTAGTTTTAGGAAAATATAGTCAGAAGAGGCAATAAAATCATACTGCAGTAGACTCCCAAGCAGACTGCTGAAAGCCAGATGAGAAATCCAGGATGTGAGGGGTGAGGGTTCTTGCAGTTAAACTTTGGAGTCCAGGATCTAATGTGTGGTTTTGCCTGCCACATGTAATTTCTCTCCTTGGTTTAGTTGCTTACYCTATTGATGTTTCAGTTCTCTTGCCATTTAAATAAGGATCATGATACTTGCTTTTTCATGTATTTGAATAAAATTATGACTGCAAAGGATTTCATGGGACGTGGGGAAAAATACTTTACAATTTCAAGGTACTATTGGAAAGGAGATTGAAAAAATTCCAATCAGTGATACATAGGGAACATTTTTATGATCAAATCAAAAGAATAATCTGCAGTGAAGCAAAGAAATCAAGGGCCTGAAGAATATTTAAAGAGTTAAAATGGATATAAAGGAAGTAAGAAGAGTATCTGTGGTATTATAAAATAAAGTCTGGGACAATCAAAGACCATATTCTTTATTTTTACATTCCAGGTGATGCTCAGCTGGACTATACCTTACTTGCATTAAGTTTTAAAGGCCCATATCTGGCCAGTTACTCTTCAATCCCAGAGTTTGTTCTTTCAGTATGGTAAGAGTAAAAAACCAAAATTCTCTTATACCATTTGTATTTAATTCATATTTTTGTGTGACTACTGTTTTAGCATAGATTAAGCTAACAAATGTGGAACACATACTGGTTGCCTTAATCTCTTCTTTTTTTTTCCTGATTAATCATTGTCTGCAGATTTTCTGTACCAAAAATGCTGTTTATTTTCTAGTATTAGTAGACACTAGTCAAAATGGCTGTTAGCTGTAGCAAAGTTATCTTTCACCTTCTTCCAAGTTTTGTTTTTTGGAGTGCTTCCAGAGCATTCAGCATTAGTTAATTATCTGTTCACTGTTGGAGGTTGAGCACCATGCTGGTTGTGGAAGAAAGTTGCCTGCTGAAAAGAGGAGAAGGGTTCTAAAGCCGACTGGCACTGGTTTGTCCCCCTGGACTGTTCAGTGGTCCTCTTAATTACTTTTGCTTGATCTTAGTTCTGCCTTATAATTTTGCTCAGTGATTACACTAACTTGGATCACTGGGTCAGATCATAATTTTCTGCTTATTGATATGAAGTATTACACAATGCAGTGCAAATACAGAAAGGTAGAATATTTGATATTTTAATTGTACTATAAAATACAATCCTGTTCGTGCCTTTATTGCCAGCAAGCTCCTATTGACTGTGGAGTCTGAACACTTCAAAATGAATGTGGTGGGTGGAGTAGGAGAGAGGCAAGTGAGGACATGTAAGGAATTGTCAGTATAGTCTCAGTTTACTGATGATCTTTTCTTGTACGATTATAAGTGAAGATGCAGAAACTTCTGGAATTCCAGAATTTCAGTAATGAGAGCAGATACTATTACAGGTGCCTCTTCTCCCTTCTGAAGAAGAACAATGTTTGCTGTGAACTCTGATCATACACAGTAGTTCAAGAAGGACAYGTGTGCATATCACAGGAAACCAGCAAAGGCTCACTGACTGGACAGCTGACGCACTTGTCACCTACAGCAGAAGTAACACGCATGGTCCAGTGTGTTCACTGCGTGCTCTTAAACAAAAATTCACCATCCTGAATGACTTCTCTACATTATTCTTAAAACCAGAAATACCTAGAAATGTGTAAATGCTTTAAAGTAGTAGTAATTTCCAAGGTCAAACAATTTTAACCAGTTTTCAGCGTGTTACAACTATCAGCAGGTAATTGTCATAAAAACCATCCTAAGTTACAAAGAATTTAGTAACAAAATACAATTACATTAGAATATTAGGTTTAGAATGTGCAATAATTTGAACAGAGATGTGTGAATTTACTGTGAAATGAGGACCTTCATTTTTGTGATTGGATTCTATTGTGCATTCATTGAAGATCTATGTGTGTATAAAGGTCAGAAATCACAGTGTTGAGCATTAGATGTCATGACTATATGACAATTGCACAGCCCCAGTACTTTGAACAGCTAGTTTGGAATCAGAGGTGTAAGAGATGTTTTGAAAGATGTCAGTCTCAAAATATAAAGAGCTTGTGGATAACTAAAAGCTGCCTTTCATCTGAGATATTTTGTCCCTAATATTTATTCTTTGCTCTTCAAAACTTAATGTCAGATTCCTTTTCAGATACATGTTTCACCTTAGTTTCAGATCTTAGTAAATCTATAAAACCCTGTTGGCATTATCTGGTAGGTATGAGACAAGAACATGCTGACAGATCTTTAGAAAGCAAGAAAAGCTGATATCTGTAAAAGTCAGAATTGCAGTTTATAGCTTCCTGTAATTTTAATGAGGGCAACTGCATATGTGTGAATAATTCCCATTTTTTGCATATGCTATAAATGTTAACCATTGCTTGCTTCATGATCATTTCTGTGAGTGAATTTTTTACAGCCAGGCTAAGGGATTATACTGAATCTATTTACAGCAGTGTATGCATTTTACATTTCTCCTCTCAGCAATAATGACAAATACTAAAGCTATAAATGTTATTTAGATCAACAGTCAGATAGATTGCCCAATAAAGTAAAAAACAGTTTTAACCATTTTCTTCAAATGTTGTTAATCAGCTCTTGGATAGCACCTAAAAATACAAATTCCATCAGATATTAATCTCAATATTGAAAAATGTGAAAATCAGATGAGGAGATCATAAAATAAGTTATACTGGACAAAAGAAAAGTCAGCAGAAAGCAGATTCCCTGGTTTCTGTTAGCTACACATAACAGCCTCACACAAACTCTGCCCTGGTTTGTGGCCAAGTTAGTTAATGCAGCCATAGCTTGTATGTCTGCACTCACAATACAATTACTGTATTATCTAGGTAATTAATCCATAGATAATCAGAGGCTGAATGTGGTTTCTTTCCTCATTATCACACCTTCCAGCTGCAAGCCCTACAGTCATTATGTTACAGATTGGAAAAGCAAGGCTGAGATGCTGAAGAGTTAATTGTTTGGGCCCATTTTAGTAGTCACTGATGGAGCTAATGACAAAAAAAAGCCATTTCTCTTGACCACCTGGTCTTTTCACAAAAGGGAGTGACTGATAATGTTTCTAAAATGTCAGTTATTCAATCATTTTCTAGCAGTAAGAATTTTGTGTGGCTAATTAACCACATCCTTTTCATTCTCAAGAGGACCTTACTGTTTTGACAGCAGAAATTTTTTGTCAGTGACAAAGTATTTGTTTTTCAAACTGGATCTTGAGCATCAGTCCTAATCACATCCAGACCTTTGGCTTCAATGTTTTTTACCTGTTTAATGGATTTAATTTTCTTTTATTCTCCTTAATGAAGGAACTGGCAAGAAAATATCCTCCTGTGCAGTGAGTCTCAGCCAGGGCTAACAGGAACCTCTCTGAGTTTTAACCCCATGAATTGGCAGCAGCTGTGTTTTGTTGCTGAGAGCTCTGTTACCATCTGGTGCATTGAAAAGAGCAAGGACGAGCATCTCCTCACACGACAGTGAGTGCACCACCCCTCAGGCTAAGAGCAACATCTATAAGTGTATTTTAATAATAAAGACTAGCCACACACATCTATCTGCAAAGGATTTAGTCCCACTTAGTTCACCTAGGTATTGCAGTCAGTAATTACAAAATCACAACCACTATAAATCTGTCAAGTCAAGCAAGTGAATTAAATTTATGATTTCATTTCTTAGTACTCACGTGACCAGATTATGCACACCATGAAGCTAATACTAATCAGCTGCCTTGGCAGCCTTGATCAAAAGCTGTGTGACTGAATAAAGATAGTGCCTGGACTGCTTTTCTATACATGGCTATGTTGAGCATTGCTTTTGTAGCTATGAAAGCATCAAATTTAGATCAATTTGTACAAGCATAGTTAAACAATATCTTGTTGTAATCACAAGTTGTACCAAAAGCTGTATCAGTTTTCGATGTGATTTCCACCTTCTGTAGCTAATTTACAGGTCCAGAGAGCATGGCTCTGTAAATGCAATTCACTGAGCACAGCAAAACTAGAATTTATTTATGCTAAAATGTGTTTTGAGGTTGGTAGAAAAGTAGCTAGTGCCATTTAAGTTGGAGCTGTTGATGTATAAAACCTGTGCTTCAAGGTGGCAGCTACTCTACCATTCCCAGCTGTGTTTAATCTCATTAACTATTAATGTAATCAACATATTGCCACATTCACAGTTACACTAATGAAAGTATAAACAAGGCCTTAATTTGTGATCTGAAAAAAAATACCAAAGGGTTTTTGCCTTTTTGCATTACAGAATGCATATGTAAATACATAGGCATACTCACTTTCCCTCCATTCAATTTGCTGAAATAAAGCCCATTTTGAAAACAGCTTCTCAGTTTTGTATCAGTGGTTGCTATTGATATTTCTTCTCCTCAGACTGTGTCTTTTGCCTTTTCACAGCCCCGTGGAACTCCCTGATGAACAGGGGGTCATGAGTCCTCATGAGGATTTGTTTTTCCCACCTTCTTGTAAAGATGATCCATACTATGGCCCTGATTTGCCAATTTCAGCCATTGCTGGACTGGAAGGAGATGAAGCAGAAACATTTGTGGTAGTTACTGAATTTTTTCCTTTTTACTACAGCAAGTCATTATATTTTCTATACAAATAGGTGTTAATAAATTCATAATTCTAATGCTTATTACATAGGTAGAACCCAGTAAATAGATCTGTTACCTCAACAATATTTTTGAAATCCATTTTTCCAGAAGACTGAGAAGGCACAATGTGCTTCATAGTGCAGTGTTGAGATGTTTGACATAGCTCCTAGCATAAATCTGAGCAGTGGAGGTCTGAATCTCTGTCCCAGAAGCAGTATGAAGTGTGTCAGCATTTAACTGTGCCCAAGCTAAAATGACCTGCTGAAAGCTTGAAAACTTACTCCCATGCTAAACTGATGGTAACCCTCAAAAATCCTTACTTCCCTTTGGGATTGCTTTCTTTTTGACATTGAAAATATTTCAAGCTATGAAAACATTGAAGGCTTTTTTCCAGACAGAAACCCGTGCTTCTGAAATACATTCCCATACCACTGTAAGTGTTGGACCTTGCCATTTGTCTCACTTGTATTTGATTATTTACTTTTTATCCTCCCTTGAGGTGCCTCTTTTTAGAGGCTTCAAAAGTCTTCTCAATTCATTTGAAATTTTACTTTCACGTGACTACCAGCTAGAAATGTGAAAACATTTAATTTGCAAATCTGAGATTCTCTTCTTAAATTAAGACCATCAATTTCTATTTGGTGGCTTGTGATGTATATGAGACACCAAAACTGGCATGCATAAGATGACACTGGCATTGTATACTACATCTGCTCAATGGACAAATGGATGTTCTATATTAGTGTACAAAGTAGAGTCAAAAAGTAAACAGGAAATTATGTTTTCCTGACTTCATCATATTTTTGTTGCTTCATGCTTTCACAATGGTAGAGGTTTTTAACTGTGTAACTAGTTTCCTATGGTTTTCAGGACAACCAAGAACTCTAAAAAAATTTTTTTATTGATTCTTAATACATGTGAACTGTTAATATTTGAGATCACTTAGAACATAGAAAAGGAAGATAATATATGCTCATCTGGGGCCTTGCCATTTTCTTCTGCCTTACTGCCTCTTAGGTCATGTACAGATGATGAACACTGCAAAACACACTTTGTTGTTTATTCTGTAAAGTGAATTACAAGAAGTATCGGAGAAAAAAACAGTTCCTGAGTTAGGTCTTTGGGGCTTAATAGAATTTGTCCTTGAATAGATGCCATGCCGTGCAGTAGTGGTAGGTTSTTATGCCTGAACTTGCAGAACCATGTTGGGGGCTTTTCCACATGGAAAATTTTATGCTTTCAGCCATGCTAGATATATGTACTAGAGATCTCTATAGGGTTTTTGCATTCCCAGCTGCCTTCAGAAAAATCTAGATTTCTTTTTAGCACCTTTAATGTGATTATGTTCTCCTTATCCGTAGAAATATTTCTGGAGTAAGAGTAAACTGTTCTAATGGTCTTCAGTGAAGACTTCCTTTTCTTTCAAATTATATGGTAAATATTTTGATAGTTATTTACTGTCCATTTTTCTTAGATGGGTGTATTTTGGTTGTCAGTATTGGTAGGTAATGAACAAGTTGTTTGGAAATGAAATGGGGTTTTTCTCAGAAATACAGGCCCTTGTTCCTTTTGTTGTGGGGGTGGTATGTTGTTTCCTGTGTACTAAACTGTGAGGTTCTACACTCACAGTTTAACACTGGGAAGCAATGAATCTGTTTCTGGCATGTTTTCACCTTGCTCCAGGAAATGGTAGCTGAGTAATTTTTTTAGGACTTGTATTTATTGTGCCTTCCAGCACTAATTCTCTCCTCCACACATGCCTGTGCACATAAACTCCATCTCTAACCAAGCAGAAAAACTGAGCCCTCTTAGATCTTCTAAGCCCTGACACTGGAGGGACATCACATGCTTGTGATTGTGCTGTCACATTAAGCACCTCTTTCCAATACCCCAGCACTGAAAAGCAAGCCCGGTGTTCTTGTTTGCCTCTTGGAGATGTGTCAGTGTTCCATGCTCCAGAGCCACGTACTGAGGCTGGCTACGTACCCGAGTGTAACCACAGCGGGGCAGCAGAGGGAAGGGATTGAAATATCCCACAGCTTTCCATCCTTTTCTTCCTTGCATGAGATTTTTCTAGATCAGAATATTTCACAGAATCACAGAATATGCTGGCTTGGAAGGGATATCGAGTCCAACTCCTCGTCCTGCACAGGACCATCCCCAGGAGTCACACCCTGTCCCTGAGAGTGCTGTCCAAACATGAACTCAGTCAGCCTTGGTGCTGTGACCTCCTCCTGGGGAGCCTGTTCCAGTGCCCAGCCAGCCTCTGGTGTAGAATCTTTCTCTAATGTCCAACCTAAACTTCCCCTGATACAGGCCATTCCCTTGGGTCCTGTCACTGTCACAGAGCAGAGAGCAGCGTCTGTCCCTGCTCTTCCCCTCACACGGAAGCTGTAGCTGCAATGAGGTCTCCCCTCTGTCTCCTTCTCCAGGCTAAAAAGAGCAAATGATTTCAGCTGCTCTTTATACACCTCCCCCTCTAGAGCCTTAACTATCTTCCTAGCCCTCCTTTGCATACTCTCTAATAGTTTATTATCCTCCTTATATTGCAGTGACCAAAACTGCAAAACTATTCAGTTGAAGCAGCCCCACTGCAGAGCAGAGTGGGACAATCAGGCCCACTTGAATTGATTTCATCTCTAGCACCAATTTTATTCTTTTGTCTTCTTATAAAACTCTTTGTGGCAAGGATCCATCATGGATTTTTTTTTTCCCCTGATGAGGTGCTACTCAAAAGGGAGAGAAGTCAAAGAAAGACATTATTATTATTATTATTATTATTATTATTATTATTATTATTATTATTATTATTATTATTATTATTATTATTATTATTATTTGCACAGTCCAAGAAGCAACCTGGTTTGGGATTTACATAATCTCATCCTAGGATTAGCATATTTTTATGTGTAAAGACAGTCATGGCAGAAGGTACAAAGGAACACTGCAGAAATTGTGTTTACCCAGAAAGCTTCTGTTTTGCAGAAGTTCAGTTACGACCTTCCCAAAGATTTGTGATGTTCAAGCCTTCTAAAATCAGTGAAAATGCCTATATTAGGTGTTTTTCTGGGTGATGTAAAGCCCTATTTGCTATAAATTTGTTACTGTCAGCCATATCTGATTTATAAAGTAAATATTAATATACTTTATTCCTGTAACATTTTTCCCCTGAGAAACTAAAAATGCTTTGTAGGCATAAATAAATAGAATGTGAGTTACTTACCCAGAATCATATAACAAGGGCTTGGTATATTTTGCTAATGAAATCTAGGTACTTATGGATCTCCGTCCTATGTTTTCACCAWAAGTCCATCCATATTTTCTCTTTTTATAGAACCTTTAGTGAGACAGCAGGTTTTTTACAGAATCACACATACAACCTTCTTTTTTTTCATATTGTTTAGTGATCCTCACCACTTCTGCACACATGCATGGTGCTTAAATCCTCTCTTTTAAATGTTCTCCCAAAGTTTTCTTGTCTTTTGTCCCCCTSTTCCCCTCCCTGAATTCTCTTTAATCTGGTTCTTTTTGTCATGGTATWTTTATGACCTCTGTTACTGTTGTATCTGAACAGGCCACTCTCTGTCTTTAATAATATTTGCTGGAGAAGTTCTGTTCTTCCTGTTTTATGGAGGACAGATTTATGAGAGTTATTTTAGCAAAATGAAATTCAAGGCACATGGGAAGTCCAGGTCAGGGATATTTCTAGCACTTATTTGCAGATGACACAAAGATTGACAAAGCTGTTTTACAGAGCAATTTGGATTATACAATAAGATAAGCTATTCAAACAAAATGTGTTTTAGTACTGCCAGGTATGCAAAAACCACATGTTCACGTTTTGGCTATAAAGTGGAAGAATATTCCAAAAAGCAGTTTGAAAGGCATTTGTTGTGGTGAGGYCATAATAAGTAACCATTTAAATTTGGGCTTCTAGTGCCCTTCTGACATTTAAAGAACCCTCTAGGGGCTCAGTGTATTTAATTTTATCATARTTCTATCATTAAAACTTTGAGAAATGCCCCTGTTATGGTGGGTCAATATCTTTGAGAGAATAGGGAAGATACTGGAGGGATTTCCAAGCTAGAGATAAACTTGTAACACATGCAAGTGCTGGAGAATAAATCCAGATAAATGCAAATTTGAAAATATATAGTTTTTAATTGAAAATATAATTCATCATTTAAACAAGTTTCTAGAGGGAGAATTGAGTTCTCCACCACAGTCTCCAAACATACACTTTTTTGGAGAATGTTYTCTGTCAAGTTACTGGCTTCAGTGAAGGGATGGCTGAATAAAATAATGCTGATGTTAAACATGATGTCAGAATCTGTGAGGTAATGATTTTTTTTTCCTTACCTTGAAACGTATGTAACAGCTTGTACAGATATTTGTCCATTTGATATTTGTTGATTGAACKTGTTTATTTTCATGCTGAAGCCTAGAAATTGTATTAAGACTTCAGTGCATCCCACTGCCCACTGCTGGACTGCAGCCTCAGAAATATACATGGGCTGTAAGGAAGGATTTGTTTTGGCCATTGATGCTGAGCAATACAGTGTTTCTGTTCTTCAACAAAAAGCTCCACCTGGTAAGAAATAGCTGAGTGTGTTTCATTCAAGCAGGGAAGAAAGTAGATAGGTAAAAGCTTTTTGTGCTTTCTTCTGTTCTTCTATTGGGTACCTTACAGAAATTATAAACCTGGTTTGTAGAACCCTTTTTTTTATTAGAGTAAACATATGAGAATGTCTTTTGAGATTCTGTGGGGGTGTTTTTAACACCCAATAACTGACTTTCATTTTTCTTCATTAAAAAAAACCAACTGGAAATACATCAACATTGATTAAATTAACTATATTTCCATGACTCCAGATCTTATTAACCAGCCCTACTAGATTAACAGCAAGCTATTACTATACCAGCTACTAATAGTAGTACTAATAGCAGTACTATTTTTACTATTAGTTAAGTACCCATAATTTGTTTTATTTTGCATGAAATGTTGGATAGTCTTCATTTCCGGTGTTAGATAAAGTTAGACGTGAACTTTGAGGGTTCATGAGTCTTCAAAAAACAAAACTGAAGCTCTTACTTAGACTATTTTATAATGAAAATAAGGCTGCAGACACTGCCARGCTTTACTGCAGAATGTATAAAGCACAGAGAGTGAACAAAAGATATCTTTGGCTTCAAACAAAGAAATCTGGTTTTAATTTATTCTGGAATGGGAGGACCTCTGATTGATTACAACTCCCCAACRTGGTTTGTGTGCCCTATATGTACTCCCACCTGTGTTTTTTCATGGGGACCTTTAGCAGGCTATGACTGACTAAAGTTTCATGTCAAGGGCAGCCCATTTCAGACCTCCTTTCTCTGGGAATCCTGAGCTTTCTCCTCTGCTAAGTGCCACTACCCTTCTGTGCCCATTCAAAAGGCTCCTAAATGGAGGATGCTGAGACACAACCAACAAAAATTGTTCCTTAGGCAATCTGTACCCCATCATCCTTTGATGGGATGGAAGGTGTCAATCCTATGGTGCACATGAAGTTYGTACTTTGGTCAGGGCTATGAGGAGTACTGGAATATACTTTTCCCTAACTTGAGCTCTTTCCCTAACAAACACTGAATTAGTGGTAATAGATAATCTCCTGGTAATCTTATTTTCTTCTGTTTACATATAGTACATGATTTTTTAAGCTGCAGCAAGTACCCTGACTTCATTTTTGATAGTTAACACCAAAATGGAAGGCTGCTTTTAGAACAATCTAACAAACCAGCATTATTTCTCTTTTTAAAACTATCAGACTTTTAAATTTAGCAAATCCAGAGTTGGAAATCATCAAGAAATAAAAACCTGAGGTGTGACCAGAACTTTTTTGTTAGTTGAGTAGAAGGCAACAAGAATATTGGCTATTTGGGCTTTTTCTTGGCCTGTGTGTTCATCTTTGAGTCCTGTCCTAAAACTGTGTAACAAAATGCTGTGTGTTTATATTATACTGAAGGTTCTGCTTAATTTAAACCAGGCTGCAATCTGTATCTGTTTAGCAGAATGCTTAAGTGCATGGCCAGCCTGAAGCACACACTGAATTCCTGATATGGTGTTGCAAACAGAATCATAAGCATCCACAACATTTCACTTAGGCATTGTTTTCAGAGTGGCTGAATTTTCCTTCTAAGTGTATAAAAAAATTAATCATTGTTAGAAATAAGAATACCATAACTTGGTACTAGAAGATATATCTGCATCTGAGCCACTCTCCACGCCAAGTCCATGTTATCTCCTTGTTACACCTGTAAACTGAATAACAGAACTGTGCTTGCTCAGTTGCATAGATGGCAGAAATGGGAGATATTCAGGAAGAATGCACATATTTCATTTAGCATACTGAACRTGGCCTTTTGTTGAATGGAGTGGAATACAACTGGCTTGTTTTACAATATTGATATACAAACAAGATTGACATTATAAATTGTTTTCTTTTGTGCAGAGTTCATGCAGAAAATAGCAGATGTGGTGTCCTATGCTCGTAGTGAAGTGCAGAAAAAGAAAGGTATTTCCATGTTCAAATGAAGCTAATAGATTTTTAGGCAGCGCTGCTGATGTCTGGGAGTAATAATATGTGAGTGCAGCTGGAAGCCGCTGGTTAGAAAAACTCGTCTCACACTGGCCTCTGCAAGACACATTGTTGGCAATCTTGTGTGTGTTTACATGACAAAAGATTAACAGCTTTTCTGCTAAGAGACAGCCAAATTAAAAGCCTCAGGAGAAACAGTGACAGTGGAAAAATTTGTGTTCATTCTAATTTAAATTGGAAYAAGTGGTGCTGGAAGAGGTTCCCTACTGCTTAGTTTTAGCATTTCTGTAGAACTGCAATCACTCATAATTTATCTGAGTTAGGATTTAGGGGTTTGTCTCAAACACTTTGTTTTGGACACCACAGTACAAAAAAGAATGGATGAACTTCAGCACATTTTCRCAAAGGTTGTTACAGTCTTAGTACATTACATACAAATTTGGTGTGAGAAAACTGTTTGTTCAGCCTGGAGAAAAGGAAATTAGGGATCTGACTATTGCTTTAGCTATCCAATGAAAGGTTACAGAGAAGATACAACCAAAGAACACAGTTTGCATCAACAGGAATTCTGGGTATGTTTTAGGAAATAAATACCTTCAYGGTGAAGGTAGTCAGACATTGAGACAAAGAGAAGATATGGAATTTCCATTTTTGGGTATATTCAAACCTTAGCTGATATGAGTCTGGGCAACATAATTCAACTTTGAAGTTGGTTTTAAGTTTGAAATCATCTCTGTGCTGAGGAGGAGATTGGATTAGAGGACTTCTAGGGTCCCTTCCAATCTAAATGACTCTATGATGCTTTTACTCACAAATAAATAGTAAATTATCCCAGATTTGGAGTTGCAACACATGGTTGAAATAAATTAAATTTGATATTTTATGTTGGTTTTGTGCTTTCAGGTCGCAAACCAMGCAATCTGGAAAAACCAGTTTTACTTGCCATGGCATTTTGTAAAGAGGGACTGTATGCAGCTGGACATGTAAGGCATTCTTTGTGCTTTTGATTTACTCTGAATGTGTGAAAATCTGCATTCAAATGGAGTATATTTGCAGAGTTCACTGCAAAGACAGGAGTTAGGAAAAAGTGAGGGGCTGCAGGACCATAAAGTTCCTCTCTGGTGTTGACTATATTACTTTGCTAAGGCTTGACACAAGGGAGCAGAGTGTGAAAGGATTCCATTTTTGTACTCAAAGAAGCAACTAAAGAGGATAATCCTTGTTTTATTTAAGAATATTGTAGAGGAACAGAAATGAAAGATGGAAAAAATAGGAAAGGAGAGAAAATGGCCAATAGAATTGCCAAATTATTTTGTGCAAAATCYAACTCAATATCTAACCCAATCTGAAAATGCCATTGTACATTCCTGCTCAAGTGGGAGACAAATTCTTACACTGTCTCAAAAACAACAATATGAAATCAAAAGCATTATCTAATGAGAGAGTCTGTTGTTATCAAACATGGACTGTCACTAAGAACTGTATTAAAGAACCMCTGTATGTTCAATAGATTTATTATCTCAGTTTAGAGTGCTTTTTATTTAAACTTACTAAAGACAAATGACACAGTTGGTGATGGGATGCATTTAAACTCTGCTGCTCTAGTGATTTTCTGAAGATCTTGCAGTTTAGTTTGCCAGATAGTATAACTGACAGAGACCTCATGTGGATTTGTACTTTTCTGCACAGGAGGGCATTTTAATCTTTTATCACATCAAAGATCTGCAGTATGAGATAAAAATCTGTGCTGATATCTCACAGCCTATATCCAGCCTCATGTTTTCTCCTGATTACACCAGTCTGCTGCTTGTCACTGACCAGGTACAACATTTGAGATAACAGCACTACATAAYGGGATATTCCTGGGATTCTATATTAATATGCTAGTACTAGTACAAAATGTTTACTATMATCACACAAGTACAAAATGTTTAAYGTAATCACACAAGTCAACMAATTATATCAGAAGTGAACATAGTCCATTCTGTGTTTTTACTGAAAATTGGAAATACCTTTAATGAAGCACAGAGCAACTGTCTCCTACAGATGGTGGAATATAAAGTACCCAATGTTGAGATTTCCCAACTGAAATCCTTGTGTGTGTACAGTTGAGTACACGTTCAGGGTCTCTCRTGTGTCCAAGTCATGGATCTACTGGGCATGAATTCCAGGCTTGAYGTGTGCCTGCAGAGGGAGAAAAGTGTAGCTTGGTGTATCAGACCTCCTGTGACTCTGCAGTAGAGTTGTTCTCTCTACAGACATGAAGTTTTGTGTTGGTAGAGAATATTTATTCATTTCTTGAGTAACATGCAATTGCGTGTATTTAAATTACTTTATTAAAGCAAGATGGAGAAACAAAACTTCTTGCAAATATGGTTAGCTGGAGTGCTCTAAAAGGAACTAACATTAGCCAATGTAAATTAATGTGATCCACCAAACTGATGAATCCTACTAGGCACATTTTACTTCAGGTTAGAGTCAAATATAAAAGTTCAAAGAGTGAAGCTCAGAAAGATGGGAGGGGTTTTTTTAAGTCTTCAAAAGCTTCTAATGAAGAGTTTCATATGCCAGAGATGGATTATTTCTCTRTATTTGTAAGGGGACAGTCTATAGTTACAGACCTGCCCATAGTGGAGAAGCTGTCAAACTCTTGGACGCATCCAACAGTTGTTTTCTGGCAGCTGATTTTCTTACTCCAGGGAACAACTACTGTGTGGTAAGTAATTGTATTATTTCTCATATAGAATTATAGCTCTTTTCAGGTAACCAATATGTTGCTAAGGCACCAAATGAATAGCCTTGCWGAAATCAGATTGTTCTGATATTTGTTACAGTTGTGTAACTTCTCATTAAGGAAGTAAATGGCATTCATTCAGCTATAGTCTATAAAAGGGTCAGAACTTTTATACTGGATTTCAGGTTGGATAATTTATGTTGTATTGGTTTTGATGCTGATTTGTGTGACTTAGATTGTTCAGGAAGATAGCTGATCAAAAGGTAGATTCAGTTCAGAGAARTGATGTTGCCCAACAATTGCTGCTGATCTTTTCAGCCCTCTGCACAGACTGGAACATCCTGAGAGATACTTCTGTGCTGGGTCCAGGGACCAAGAAGGCCTTTACTCATGCACCTGTCCAGTCTTAGAAATTCCTTGCTTTTCRCTGTCTTTTACTCCTACAAGACATATATCTTAGCCACCAATTCATTTCCAGGCCATGAATTCTCCAGGTAGCCAGCCTAGAAAACCTGGGGTCATAGTCTATTAAATTGGCTGAATCTCTTTGTTCACCAKTAGCATGGGAATGCTAAATTTTACCTGACTGTGTATGAGTAGTGTGAAGGTTGAGTGATCTCTAGCCTTACTTCTTGTAAGCCTTACTCCTTGTAATTATGGAATTACAAAATTACCTGGATATAGGAAGAACTCAATTGTTTTGATACCCATCATTTTTCCTGTGAGAAAATGAGACCTCTCCTCAAGGCCTTTCCTTTGCAAATAAAATTATAACAGGTTGTTCTTTTGCTGGCAGGATGGCAGGAGTGCTAATATTGATCAAGCTAACAAATTTTGCCCTAAATTGTCTCATTCTGCTAGAAGCTTCAGGAATGCACAAAAATTATTGAAAGTATTCCTTAAGCTGGTGTACCTTGCAGCACCTAGACTTAATGAAAAGCTAAATAATCCCAAGTAASCCTTAATCTGTCATGCTCAGTGATTATTTGAATCTATATTCTATAGGAGATCACTAATCACTTCCAGACTATTTGGTTATTTCATCCTCTTCTGACTCTGTTTTTCTCTGTTCAACAGTCTGTAACAACTTCTGGTGAAGTACAAGTTTGGTCCTTGGAAGATGGAASTTTCCTCAGCAAGATAAACCTTGGTACTGAGGTACAAGAAACCAGGAGCTTATACCATGACTGATACTTAAAATTTTCTATATTTTTAAATTGATAGCATCATATTCTACAGATTTGCATCAATCAGTGCTGAGGAAAGCTCAGTAATGTCTTTGAGCAACCCATCAATGAGATTTAAAATTACCTTTCAGAATGTTTCCTTGAGCTAATCCTGTCATGTTTTTATCTTGACTTCAAAGCAGAGGAAACATTTCAGCCAAATGTCCTCGTGATGCATCTTTCAGCACATCTTTGTAAAAAACCTAAATTTTTATGGTATTCCTTTTTTTTTCTTTTTTAATGAGTAACAGAAAAGTTTCAAAAGTATAAAAGCTAAATGCCTTGACTGATAATGAAAAACGGGTTTTAAGAATTGAATTGATAAAAGTATTTCAAACTGTTAATGCTTTGTCCTGATTTAAGATGCATTCAGACCCTGAAATCTGACACAGTAAAAAAAAAACCCTTTCTATAACAGCTGTACACACAACAGTGCACTCACTGTTTTATTTAGATGAAACTTCTTTCACTTAAAATCTGGAGAGTGGATATAATGGTTGTTTTTTCTCTGTAAAGAACAGAATTAAGTTTTGATGTGTAGCTACAAAGCATAGATAAAATTTCCATTATGTCTCTAAATGCTTTTGTTTTTAAAAACATGCTTTTTAAATAAACCACTTGTGGTTTCTTCAAATTTTAGGGACTTTTAAATAGCAAAGGAAATCGCATACTAACAAATAGCATAATATATAAAAATATGTTGAATTGTTAAGTATCTTCTACTTCTCAACTAGGCAACTTCTATGGCTTGCAGTCCCTCCTCCAAGAGTGTTGCTGTAGGGACCCAAAGAGGTCAGATCTATTTCCTTGATGTAACCAAAGCTGAAGCTCCACGGGTTGTTCACAGAACTTTTCTTTCCAAACTTCCAGTGCTGTCTTTGCAGTAAGTATGTAGTAGGGTAGGGATATTGTCAGTTTATTCCTTGAGTAATGATATTAGTTGAACAAAAAAAATTTACTTTTTTATTCTAGAAATAAAAAAATTAAAATATCTTAATAGCGTCTTCATTTTTTCAGCATATTCTGAATTGCTTGCAAGAGGCAGTAGCAGGATTTATATGAGAGAAATGTAATAAATCTGTATTTTAAGAAGGTTTAACTGAACACAGAAGATACTGATGTATAAGATCCTTTCTGAAAAATCACCATATGCAGTAATTATGCACAATTCCATGTATCTCACTTTAGAGGGTTATTTCTCACTGAATATAGATTTAAGGTTTTGTGAAGTTAAGTTTAAGCCTCTTGGTCAGCTCTTTCTGTATGGTGGAATTTTGTTACCATTGCTAATTATTCATTTACTTMAAATTCTGGAGATTACCAGTCCTCTTGTAATTAGCTCTAGTTATCTAAAAGGCTTTTTGTGTTTGGGTGGGGTTTTTTGTTGGTTGGATTTCTCCCCCCGCAATTATTGAAACATCTGAGAGTATTTTACTCTACTTTGCAAAAGGTAGAATGGATTTTGAACTGTTAAACTTTAATATAAATCTGCCTGTTATCTGCCTGAGACTCAGATGTATCCCTTTTCACAGCTACCTAAGACAGAACTTTAAAAATAAATACAGAAAGCAACTTGTTCAAAATTAAATCAATGCAAAAATGTTTTTTTTTCAAAATAATGTCAAGATCTGTGTAATAGTTTCATTTCCAAAAAAGTGAATGTAAAAGAAATTTTGACTTAACAAAGTTGTTAATGCAGACTGCTGTGGAGTATGATCAACTTTAAATTGATCTCCCACTCAATTAGAAACTGCACTCATAGTACTGAGCTTTATATCTGACCCTAAACTGTAAACCCAGGAGCTGAAATTTATGTTTATGCATTCAGGGAAGTTATGGGAGTGAAATTATTTGACTCTTTTTATTGACTGTATTGAATTGATTTCTACTTGGACTTGCATTTTACCTAGTTATGATCAGATCGGCCAGTTCCTCATTGCAAGAGCTACAGAAGGACACATCTTTATTCTAGATGCTCGTCCATCAAAATTATTCCAGGTTCTGGGATATACAGGTAATACATATAACAATATTAATTACATTTTCTTTTCTTTATTTTCTGCATTTAAAGTATACTTGTCATTCAGCCTAAGCCRTTCACCTTCCATTTTTCTTGGAGGACTAAACATATTCTTTCCACCTGTTTTCAAAGGGCCAGAGTTCTTTTTGGTTTTTTTTTATTTTGGAGGGTTTGGTTGGTTGGTTTTGGTTTTTGCTTTTGTTTTCCCCTTTGTAATTTTAGTTAGCAAATGTACCAATATTACCTTTCTTTCAGAGTATGTATAACTCACAGGGAAAAGAATGGACTAACTGACAAACTGATCACAGCTCCAGCATAAAATTAATAGTGATGGCAAAGAACTAAAGAACTTTGTGAGAATTTGGACTAAAATACTGTAGGTTATAATCATTCTGTGCAATCTCCTATTTCAAATTTCTATCACAGACATCTTTTACATGGGAACTTATGAAATTGTCACCTTTGATGATTGATAGTGAGGAATAAAATATGATGAATTTTAACTCACCAAAAAAAAATATGGAGATTGTGAATGTATTTTTCCAAAAGCATTATTCTTACAGATCATATCTGTATGTATAGATCTTCACCATAATTTTAAATATAAAGGACATTATTTTATCATTTTAATTGGTTTAGCAAACAGAACTATGTGTCCCTAAATAACTTATGTAATTTGCCTGATCATATATATTCTCATTGTCTGGAGGACTTGTTAGAGGAGGGTTTTTCTATTCTTTATCTGGCAGTTATCAGCAGATAACCTCAAAATTGCTACAATTCAAGCTTGAGGTAAATTCAGATTTGACTATTTAATGTAATGATAATGTGCTGGTGTTTAGGGATTCCCAGCACCCARTGCCTCAAGGGGAGTTGAGTGCATGCAGCGCTCCTGAGCTGTGTTCCCAACAGGGTTCTCATGTTTTGTCACAGGATATTTTAATAAAAACAATGTTACCATGCCACAGTAACAAGTTCCATTGATGTTCCTTACCTGCTTCAGTACTTGAAGATGAAGTGCTCCATCTTTCCGTAACTCCTGACTTAAAGCATGACTTAGTTAAAGTGATGGTACTTCTTAATGTAGCAGAGGTCCAACAAGCAAGACTGGAAATTCTTCATCTGTCTTCAGCAATGATAACAGGTAAAAATTGAAGTAGACACTTATGTTTTCTAGGGCAATTAAGGCTAGTGGCAGATTTTCAAGTTATTTAGATTTAATTTTTAAAAGGCCTTACATTTTACAAACTTTTCAAAAAGTAGTTTTGTAGTTTTCAACAAAGTTAGTATTTTCTTTAAATATTCACTAATTTTGGACTTATTTTTGTGCCTGTGTTTAGATATATAAAATGGGGCTTTATTTKCAAAGCTGCTGAAGAGCTACAGTTATTGTCTTCATTTCAGTTTTATATCAGGTGCCTTGTCARTCTTAATTTCTGGTGTCCCTTTAAGGCTCAAATTAGGGAATTAATAAAATATATTACCTTTATATTACTAACTTYTATTAACTAATAAAATATATTAATTTTCTCAACGAATAAAATGCTCTTTTGAAGATGTGAACTGCAGTGCTTTAACCAATACCACCCAGGCTGTGTGTTCCTCATGGCAGAGATTCCTAAAACAAGTTCTAGATGAAGGCAATGGTGACATGAACCTGCATGCAAACTAATTAGCAGTAATTATGTTGACGTAATACTCAAGAAGCAGAGTAAATTAGCGCATGCAAATAGTCACATCATGGTGGTTGAACTGTTTCCAGTACTTCTTTAGAGCCAGTAGAGCTATTGCTCTGCTTCACTGCAATGTCCTGCGCCAGCACAACTCACTGAGCTGGTGTTAAATCTAAGTATTAATTAATTTCCAGTCACTTCCCTGAAAACTCAGCTCATGCTCACTCCTTGCTGAGGATCATTTTCATAACTACCTGATAGACAAAGCACCTGTATTAATGGTAATCATGCCGCTTCTTCCTCTCTCTTTCTTTTGTCAATCTTTTAGATAATGATAATTATGTGAATGAACAAGGAATGTTTAATGCTAGTGACCTGAAAAAGAAGCAATATGATATGGATTACCCTTTGAGCTCAGCAGTCAGACTGAAGAATAACAATGTGTATGGCTACTGCTCCTGTGCACCTCTCATCTGCAAATACCACCTCTCTGAAGTGGTAATTCTCTGAAGTTGCATTATTTTGGGTGGTRGTTAAATACCAGCTAAATAAAAACAAAGGCTGTAGATGAAATTAATATAGCAGGATATTATCTTAAAGAAATCTTCTCTCTGGTCAAAATACCTACTCCATACACACTCATCAACTTTCAGTATCCTACCACTTGCTCAGAAAACTGGCAAAAACTGTCCTTGTTCTATCATTTGGTTCTTAAAATCCACACAGCTTGCAGGCACTTAAAAGTGGCTTCTGTGCTGGAGCTGTGGGTGTGTGCAGTCTGCTCTGAGGACATGCAGCTCTTGAAGGGCCTGAGCCAACGTCAGCCCAGGACTCTCAAATGCAATCCCAGCCCAGCCTCACAAGGAAGCAGTGGGGGCTTCAGGAGGCCACTCTCACTGCCTGCTGAGAGCTGCAGCTCTCTGCAGCTCATAGGTCTCCTACAGTTTATGAGTCAAGGCAGGTAAAAAGGTGAATTCTAAGGTCAGATTCCTCCTTGACATGTCCCATCCTTTCTGAGCCAAGAAATTCAGGCTCGAGCGTACTGAATCCAGACCCTTTTGCAGAGATGAGAAGCAATCAGCAGCACAGCAATGGCACTACTTCCTCAGCTCAGTAATCCAGCAACAGTTTAAACTGCAATGCATGTGGTAACCCACAAACCTCTCATTAATTTTCTCAAACTGGCAGAGATATCATCTGAACTGCTGCTAACCTTTTCCTTGTTTGGCAGACTACGTTTGGAGGTCCAACAATATTTTCATCAGAACAGACGATTCCTAGCAAACAGTTTGGATCAGGTTCGCTCTGTTTATCACCCAACAGCCAGTGGCTGGCAGCAGCAGCCAAGGATGGTGTTTTGTTTATCTACAGTACTTCTACTCTGGTAGGTGGGCGTCTGGGAACAGGGTTTGTTTGATTTACGTGAGACAGAAGTTTGGAAATTACTTCCTTGAACTGTAAACTTTTCCTCACTTGAATAGAAGGTGTGTGAGAAAAATTTATGTTGAAAATGAACTGGCATAGCATTATACAAGACAATTATTTTTATAATGAATGTGTATACATAAAAAAAGCATACAAACCACTTACTTCCTTCTTCAGTAAATTTTAGCATAGATAATTTTGCTACTGTTCTCACCTCCTGCAAAATCAACATACTACAAACTTCTGTGTAGTGAAACATTTTAAACTTAAAAACCCTAGTACTTTATGTATTTTGTACTGCCATTTTGGATTGAATTTTGTCTAAAAATAAAGAAACATTTAAATATTTTTTAAATTTAAGTAATAAAAATATTTTAAAGACATATTCCTYTTTAAAAACCTATTTGCTGATACTGCTTCTATGACTTCTCTAGGATGTTCTTGCTCAAAACCATTGTCACTCATATCAAGGAGGGGGAATCAGATCCATGGTATTCTCCCTGGATGGCAATTTCCTCCTAGTTAACGGTGAAAATGATTGTGCCCTGGTGTGTCTGAAGTGGAAGTATGTATAAAGTGGCAGACTAATATTGATTGTGTCATTTCTTGTATCCTGATAAATTTTTGCCTCTACTTGTGATTCTAGACTTCTTTTTCCTAGTCTCAAAGTAAGGAGAAGAATTGGATAGAAATAAAATCATTCTTTTCATCTTTTGAGGCAGCCTGACCTCCCTAGCTCAAGAAAAGTCTTACACTTTGGGTCTGATTGCAGCACAACATACAGGAATATCTTCTAAGAATTATTACAGAATCACAGAATCACTGGGTTGGAARAGACCTTCAAGATCATCAAGTCCAACCTATGCCCTAGACCATGGCACTGAGTGCCACATCCAATCATTTTTTKAACACATCCAGGGATGGTGACTCCACCACCTCCCTGGGCAGGCCATTCCAGTACTTTATCATTCTTTCCATAAAAMCTTTTTCCTAATATCCAACCTATATTTCCCTTGGTGCAGCTTGAGACTGTGTCCTCTGATTCTATCAGTTGCTGCCTGGGGAAAGAGACCAACCCCCACCTGACCACAACCAACTTTCAGGGAGTTGTAGAGRGTGACAAGGACRCCTCTGAGTCTCCTTTTCTCCARGYTGAACACACCCAGCTCCCTCAGTGGTTCCTCACAGGGTTTGTGTTCCCAGCCCCTCTCCAGCCTCCCTGCCTCCTCTGGATGTGCTCGAGCGTCCCAAYRTCCTTYCCAAGYTGAGCGGCCAGAGCTRGACACAGCACTCAAGGTGTGGCCTCACCAGTGCTGAGAACAGGGGCAGAATGACCTCCCTGCTCCTGCTGGCCACACTATTCCTGATCCAGGCCAGGATGCCATTGGCTTTTCTGGCCACCAGGGCACACTGCTGGCTCATGTTCATGTCAACCAGCACCCCAGGTCCCTTTCTGCCTGGGCACTGTCCAGCCACACCGTCCCCAGTCTGTAATGCTGCAGGGAGTTATTGTGGCCAAATGCAGGACTCAGCACTTGGACTTACTGAACATAACCTGATACCTCTTATCATTCTCACATCAGCTCTGGAAAGGGCTTTCTGGGCATGTAAGGGATGTAATCTGAGATACTATTTTAACTCAGTGAAAAGGAGACATCACAGCTTTAATGGAAATTCTACTGTGGCTGTAGAGAGCTCTTAGCAGACATTAGGAGTAAGAGGSGCTTGAAAGTACAGCCTTCCTGCAGGAAAATAAGTGTTCAGGTATATTAATAAAGATGACTCTGTCAGAGCAATATTTCTAATATGGGTAATCCATCTTTCCRAATTTTTATTTCTGTGCAATTCTAGAACTCAAACAATACAAAAATATTGRATATGCATTGTTTAACACATTTATAATTGTGTTATAAAGAATATTTAATACTTTGTCCTTTTTCATAATATACAAAAAATACACCAGTTCCCTTTCTGTTTACCAGGGAGATAAAGAAAACTGAAGTCGAAAAAGCTGCTCTTTACTGGCAATCTCTATGTGATATACTGAACAAGTCTACTTCAGYTGAAGACTCTGTTTTAAAATCTATGGCAGAATGGAATTTTGACCCAGAATCCACATCAAAATCACTTTCAGTAAAGAAATTTAAAGTGTTTTCTTTATTTTTATGGGGGAGGGGAAGTTTGATCATTATCCTAAAATTTTACATGATAAAAATTGTCCTTAATACACTGATCATTTTGTTAAAGTGGAAGAATACCCTTGAGGATAGGCTGAATATGCTTAAATAGTTCTTTGTGAAAGAGTACTACCAAAGTAGTAGGATATTTCTGTGAAGATGACCTTCACATCTTCAGTTTCACTGGTTTCCTCAACCACAGAAAACTCTGTGAAAGTCAGTTTCTCCTCATGTGAAGTTACATGTCCTTGCAAGTAAGATGTTMCTGCTGTACATTGTGTGTTACTAATTGTATGGTTTTTCATTGAAACCAATCAAAATAGGGATTACAGAGATTAGTCCAGCCAATCATTTCAGTCAAAAAGCTGTGCATAATAGCAAGAGTTTGCAGGATCAGATCTGGGGACTAGTTAGGCAACAAAATTGTAGCACCCTCTAATTTGGTGGTGTGGTGGTGGTGTTTCTAGTGGGAGTCCACTTTTTCTTTCATTTCCATCTTTCTTTCACTCACTCTTATAGTACCTGAGCTAGATGTTTATATCCATAGTATAAACATCAGGAGGCACCACTGAAATCTTTTCATGCACAGGTGACAGAAGAAGATGGAGACGTCACAGATACTGATGGCATGACATGGATAGGCCAGAAAATACAGAAGGTACTTTCAAAAAACATTAATCAAATGTAAAGTATTAATCAAAGCCAGAGTTTTCAAGGGTCATTAGTCACTTGGGTTACCAAAGTATTTGCTGTAAACAGATCTTGTTTCAAAAGCTTTTCTCACATGTGACCCTTTCTTTAACGATTGTGATCTAGACTTGCAGAAATTCTAGGCCAAAGGCCAAGGTTATAAACACATCAGAGAAGGTGCCTAGCACAATAGGAGCTCTGAAGACCAGAAGAACAGTTCTATACAAGGAGTATACAAAAAAAAAAAAAAAAAAAAAAAAAAAGGCAAATAAAAACAAGGGGGGAAAAAGCCAGACAGATTCACTTACTTTAGAAACTTAAAAGACTTTTTATACTGTATGTCAAAAAGTTGCCAAGAAGATTATTACCAGAAACCAAGCAGRTTACTCAATGAAAAGTAAAAACAGTGAAAATATTCCACAATGAAAAATCTAAGGATTAAAAAATTGTGGGAGTAGGGTTTATGCAGTTTAATGTGTCTGTAAGCATTGCAGTTGTAATTACATCTTTCTTTAGTATTTTCTTTTTTTCAAGTGCTATTGCCATACAACCAGTTTACAATGTGACCTGGCTGTAAAATCTGTTCTCTTGTGCAATTCTGAGGATCATCCTATTGAATTAGGGTTGTGTCTGTTTCAGTTATTAACCCCTCTGGCATTTTATTTTCTGTACAGATAATGTTCCTTTAGATTACTTCTGATTTTTTTTTTCTCTTGCCTTTTTCATTTTGCCTTTCAACAATGCATTTGTTGTATGTCAGGTTATGAGAGAAGAGACTCTGAGGTTTGCTAACCAGAAGGAAGAGCTGCAAATGGGAATTAGAAAGCTGCGTGAAACTGTGAGTTTCTTACCAGGGTAATGGCTCAGCTTCCCAGTTTTGTTTACAAGAACACTTCCTTTATGGCTGTGAGCTCTAGTGCTCAGTTACATTTTTGTCATAGACTCTGAGCAGACAGGTATTAAAGAGATGTTCCTCTTCAGGGACCAGTGCTGAAACTGCCAGGAGCTACTGTCTGCTTCTCATTTTCCTTTGCTCCAAATGAATATTTTGTGCCAGCCTCATACCTTGAGCTATCTGCCCCCTCAGCAAGCTAATTTCTGCCTGTCTAACAACCTTCCATTATAAAAAAGACTGTCCTCTACTTTTCCTTCTTTTCTTCCCATAAAGCAGTTAAAACTGCAGGTAATTAAAATAATTTTCTCTGATATCAAGTTAAAAATAGCAGTTCCTCTATTCACATTCAAATTACTTTTTATTCCTTTTTTTTTTTAACAGATTCAGAAAATGATGCATGAAAATGAGCAGGTGCCAGACATTGAGAAACTCGAGCACTGGGAGTTCAACCTGGATTTAGAAGAACAGGAACAAGTGCAAGCAGAGGCTGAAGAAGATGTGGCCAGGGTATGGCAGAATGGGGGAATATTTTAAAACTATCAGTGGAAAGGAGAAGAGCTATTAAATAACAGAGGATTAGCTCAAAGTTGCTGTTCACTGCTGAGAAGCAGAAAACCAGAAAAATATTTAAAGTCACTTTTTGAAGCAGGTGAAACTGCTGAGGCAGAAAAGGCAAATTAAAATATGATTTATGCCAGAAACTATAAATCTCACACTGTGGCCTTGGGATTGTTGCTTAAGTTCTAGAATGCTTCTCTTCTAGAAAGTGATGCCTTCAGTACTATGCAGATAGTTTTTGGAGAAGATAGCAGTGAAAGTCTAAGATGATGAAATATTGATAATTAATTTCATTTGTTAGTCTTCTTTCAGTAACTCAGTGCAAATTGTCCATATTTTGTTACTTTGCACCACATCCTGTTATTTTCTCTTCTTTGTCTTGAAAGGCGAGGAGGGAGATTGAGATGGAGATTTTATCCTACTGCTATTTGCAAGATTTAATCAAATTTGAGTGCTGGGATAACATGTGTGTAAAAGAACGTGCAGTTAAGGTAACCTCTGCTTTCTAAGACATTTTCTGCAGTAGTTTATTTATTCCTTAAGGTACAGACACAAAATAACACATTTCTGATTTGCTTATGGTGTGGGAAAAACTTCACTTCTCCCCAAGGCTTGGGGAAATCTTTTATTCTATTAATTTTGTCTGAGCCTGATGGATTTTACCTTCTAAAGTGGAAAATTGTGCTGATAAGCAAATAGGGAACTCTACTTCCTTGATCTCAGACAATATATTTACACATTATTGCTAAAAGGAGAAGTAAATACTATTTTTCTTTGTCAGCCCATATGACTTCTGCTACAGAGAAAACAAAGGCAAAATTTACCCCGGATTTTGCCTATTTTAAATAGAGGGAGATGAATCAAACTGATGATACTAAATTATCCCAAGGGTAGTGAAAGACCAAGTAATTTTACAAAAAAACCCAAACAAGCTAGTTCTGGTTTAATTCTGTGAATGAAGGTGGATAAAGAGACCACACCCATTGAATATTTTTTAAAATACAATTTTAATGCACACATGACAGAAGAAGATGGAAACATCACAAAACAATGTATTAAATACAATGTATTTAATACATTATCTGTACTAATTGATCCTCAATTTTATTCCTGATTTGAAGCAGTCTGTAACTGTTTAGCATTCAGATATWGAACAAATGAACTGATAGAAGCATGATGAAGAACTTCTTACTTYGGGTTTTTTTTATTTTAAATTTGAGCAGTGCTTCCATATGGATTTTGAAGTGAGGAATTTTCCACTGAAGGAACGTAGTAAAGAAGAGCTGGAAACTTTGAAGGAAGTTCTCCAGTTAAAGCRGACAGCTGATCTTCGGGTACAGATCATGATCTTCTCAGTTGGCATTTTATCACTTCTTTAATTAGTTACATTCCTAAGGCCCATTTTCTTGCTCTAGAAGTTGGTCAAAAAAATTTAAAAACATAAATCAAGGTGAAATGTTGTTAAAAAAAACATATTAGTCTTAAATAATCACAGAATAGCTGAGGTTAGAAGAGCCCTTCAGAAGTTATCTAGTCCAGCATTCCTAGAGCATTTACTCAGGACTGTGTCCAGTGAGGCTTGGAATATCTCCATGGCGAAAGAATCCATAAGCTCTCTGAGCTACCTTTTCTCATGTTTGACAACCCTCACAGGAAAAAGAGCCCCCCCAAGCCTTCTCCTTCCTGAAGGTAAACAATTCCAGTTCTTTCAGTCTGTCCTTACATATAAAATGTTTAAAATCTTTACTGATGTTAGTGCCCTTTCACTGGACTTACTTCAGTATTCCCAGTGTTGTACTGGGGAACCTACAAATGGACCCAGTGTTCCAGATATGATCATTTCAACTTGTATTATTTTGACCACTGAGTTAATTGAAGAATATAACCTCTAGAATTTTCTTCATTGTGTGCCACTGGATCGTGTAGAAACTTAACACAGTTGCCATGTTTCTGATATGCAGGCTCAGAAGAAAAATCTTGACTCTGAGACTGCTTTATCTGAGGAAGGAGGAGAGGGGGCAGCAGGAGAAGTGGCTGATGATGGTGCACCTCTCTGCCTAAATGGAAGCCTGAGCTCTCAGTATGGTGGGAACACATCTATCCTCTACCACCAGTGTGACCTGCACACAAAGGAGCAGAAACTCAATCAGACAATATTATTGAAGGTGATATCTTCTGAAAGCTGTCCTACTGCAGTGACACTCTTGTATCTGTTGGTTTTTACACCAGTCACAGCCACTGTTAGATTTTGGACATACTGACACTAAACAATGGAGAGTGGCACCAGTCTCTGAGTAACTGAGACAAAAGCTGATACAYGCACTTAGTGCTGTGGCTTTGCCAGCTTGGGTGTGCAAGAACAAGATTTTATGAAATTGGTTATCCAGTTTCATGGTATCTGTATCCTTTTCACAGTGCATTTTAGTAAACTGACACAGTAAGAGAGACATATGCTTTACCCTCTTTAAAGTTCTGCTTTTCTTTGTYGAGATCAATTCTTTATGCTAAAAGAAGAATTTATCCACTAAGKATACATGCTTTTTTAGATGATTGTAAGGTCTGAGGTTCTCTTAAAAAGTCAGTTTCCAATGTTTGTTTAATGGGCACATTTTATTTACATGCAAGCATATTGAAACTGCAGGTTGCATCAGGAAAGTATATCCTCTGCTCTGCCTYCCTGCACCTGTGATTTACAGTCTCTAGATTTACAGGTCACATGTTTTTTTCTTTGAAGCTCCTCCTTCTTTCACCTGGAGAGGGCCCAAAAAGAAGCAAATAGAGGAGCCTAATTTTTTATGTAGCTTTGGCAGCAGCATGTTTCTTTCAGACTCTTTCTTAAATGCCTAATGTGTAGAAGAAAATGAATAAAAATTTCTAGGGAAAAAAAAAAAAAGAGATCATCTGCCTAAGTCCATTTAACAAACTTGAAGTCTATACTTACAATTTTCACATAAAGGTTTTACCATTTATTTCCTTGTCACACACACAAATACATTCATGATTCTGATGGCTTGAGGAATAGTATATAAACATGGATGGATGGATGGATGTGACCCGAACAGTGCTGCTGTTTCTTTTTTTTGGTATTTCAGGAAGTCATTTACAAAGTGAAGGCTGCTTTTAATGAGGAATTTAACATCGTTTTACAAAAAAAGGAGCAGGAGATAGCACGAGTGAAAGAAAGAAACCTGAAGATCCAAGAAATCTTGGAGCAGCTTGACCTTCAAGTGGAATTGTGGGAGCCAGTCCTTACAGATGATGAGATGCCAGAGCGAGTGCTCACCGTTCAGGATTCAGAGGTGTTTGAAAAATGCATCTTTGTATTTGACCCATTCAAACCCAGCTTTCTAATTCTTGTCATTTCCACACATTGTGTCAGTACTGAAAAACCCTCAAGCGGATGTGTCTGTATACTTAAAATCATCTTTTTGGCCCATTTTCTTCCCTTTCCTTYTTAGGGAGAAAAGCCTTAATAAGTCAATCTGAAATGAAAAATACATGCAAACTTAATTTATTGCTGTTAAAAGTGTTCAAAATGCCCATAAATTAGATAGAAGTTCTTTGTTCCTGACATTCAAACCGGGCTTTCAGGAATTGCTTCCATAGTTGAGGGTTTGTCTGTTTTCTCTGAGTGCCATTTTAAAACAAAGTAGTTTTAAACTAAAAATCTAAGTATTAGAGCATACTTAGTAATGTACTTATAAATTCAATTAATTATTTACAAAGAAACAGCRTATTTCTTATGCAATAAATTCCACTGATCTTATCTGCTCATGTGATCAATCTTTTYCCATTTTTCTTTGCTCTCTCACCAGTCTATGTTATCCCACTCTAAGAGAAGGCATACACAAAACACAACTAATAGCAACAAAAGTGATGATGGTTTATATTTTAGGATATTTAAATGTAGTTTCTGTTGCTGTTCAAAAGGAGAATTTTCAACTTGAGGAATACTGTCRTAGAGCAGAGATACAGCAAACATTGAGAATTTGTATTACACCCTTGTCATGGTTTAACCCCAGTCAGCAACTATACACCACACAGCTGCTCACTCACTGCCCCTTTTCACCAGGGTGAGGGAAACAATTGGAARGGTAAAAGTGACAAAACTCGTGGGTTGAGATTAGAACAGTTTCATAACTGAAATAAAATATAATAATAATAATAATGACAACAATGATAATCATAATGTAATTAACGCAATTAAAACATAATAATACATGTAATTAAGAGGAAAATAATGAAAAGAGAAAGGAATAAAACCCAAAAAAACCCCAACTGATGCAAATTAAAAACAATTKCTCACCACCAACATAGCAATCCCCAGGCTGTGGGATGCACTGCACAGYMGCTACTTGGAAGAAAATTAACTCCATYCCAGCCAAAACCAGGACAACCATTTTTCCAAAGGTTCTTAGTCCCTGTGATCACATTTGGAGAAAAGAACCCTGATACAAACTTCTTCATATTCTGCCTTCAGATTAAAGCTGAGAAATACATGACTCAAGAGGAGAAAGAGMAGGCAGAAATGCTGGCTAAGCTTGAAAGGGAAAGACGCCTTGCTGCTACAGTAAGTAAAGAAACATCCCTTTAACAGGCCATTGTCTCTGATWAGGCTATTTAATTATTGCAGCACTGAAACATTCCAGTAATGTAGTATGGGAGAATAAATCTAAACTGGTAGGTATTGATGATATGTGCCCCTTCCTTATTATTATTCAATCAGAACTACATAGGTCAGCTGGGGGAAGAAAAGATAGAGTGTTAGACTCACAGTTTTTAAACATGTGCTTAGGGGCAATTTGAAATACCATATCAGATGGCTGGGAACTAGATACATGTCCAAATTCATGTTACTCCTCAASCAAGGTCTTCTTGCTTGATAGGTGTTTGTTGATTCAGCAGCCTCTGTTCTCCATGGTTCACACTAGAAGACTGTAGTGCTTTCCTCTGGCTTTAAAATGCATCTGTRAAAAAACTAAGATGGTTCTGGCCCCAAAACAGATGCAGAAATACAACTTCCTTCTTCATAGCTTGTCAGTTYGCCAGGAATAACCTATGCCTGTGTTCTTTCCAAAACTGCCAAAATGGCAGTATGTTATTTGGCATATGAGTAACTTTACCAGAAAAAACTGAAACTTTTGGCATGTTCCACACACATCCCCAAAAAGCATCAATCTGCTTTTATACACTGAATAATCTAGAGGTAAACACTGTTATCATCCCCAAAACTAGCAATTGCTACACTTCCTTTTGTACCTTCAAATATTTTTTGTGGTTCTTCCCAGGACGATGAACGACTCCGTGCTCTTGATGACATGATGGGTGGAGTGCTGGAACTCAGGAGGGAAGACATTTTGAAAATGGTGAGATGTGTTTCTGCCATTCCTTTAGGAAACCTGTGGGCTCTTCTGGCAATGTGAAATTCAACCAGCAAATATCTCCAACCTCAGTGACCAAAGAAAGCTGGAGAACTGTAGAATTGCATTATGACCAGAGAGACCCCATAAGAGAGCATATACAAAAAAAGAACACAAGATTTTACTGCCTGTGTAGAATCACCTATCAACACCTGTTCCTATCACAGTGGAATACTGTGGAACATCAKCTATTTAATGTATATCTAATATATTACCATTATAACACCCATATTGCTGGGGGAAGGCTGTGGTTGTTGCAGTGTGTGTGATCTTACAGAAAAACACTGTGTTTCATTTAACTAACCAAATATAGATAGTACAGCAATAGAGAAAGGAAAGGATGTGAAGGAGGTCCACAGAAAAAGGGTTGGCAAACTCAAGCCAAGCAGTCCTCTGAAATCAATCTGTTTTGGAATATTAGGACTCCACATAGAAGCTTACGTGAGCATGGAGTTAGGTTTGGGGTTCTTAAACAGAAATTGGTGCATCTTGTACTGACAGTAGTTTTTGAGTACCAAATTCTTGTATTTTGCAAGATCCAGTAGTGAATTCCTGTAAGCTAGTCAGTCTACATGTATATATGATATATATACAATATAGATACACTAAAATTACTGGTGCAAGTAACAAACCAAAGCAACAGAATATATGTGTTACTTTGACTTAAGACTTGTACCTTACTAAGAAATATATTTTGTTAAATTTATGCATGGTGTTAGTTTTTAGTGTGCTGATGTAGACTTAATATTGCTTTTAAAGCATATTATTCTTCAATACTTCCAGGATATTCCTCCACCTGATTTTTTATCCAGACCTGAGGATCTTTGGACTGAAGAAGAAAAGAAAGTATTTGAAGAATATGAGAAAAAAGTCAAGGAATTGGATGAAGAAAAAGAAGATTATAGACAGGTAAATTAAAATGAGGAAAAGATGGGTTAGTTCATAGTGCTCATGACCAAAGTTTCCAATCTTCCTCAGAAGCAACTTCTAAAAATTAATGCTAATAAATAGGATAAACTAAGAATAAATGATCATCAAAGATCATATGGCATATTAAATAAATCCTRCCTCAGACAGAATCAGGCAGTCTCCACTTATAATAATTACTATGGGCAAAAACCTGTAAAAGGTGTGATATCCTAAGAAGGTAAGTTTCCTTCACAAATGTACCAGTATTTCTAAAATGTGTTTTTCAAGTTCATTCCCAGAGTTGCTGATGCCATACAAAAATAATAAAATTATATTTATTCTTCAAARTGGTATTGGAACAACATAACTTTGTAGCCTGGCAGAACTCTCTTTCCAAACAAGTAATTTCTGTGGCCTTTYGGCTGAATTATACATTTCTATATTGTGCATTCTCCATCATCTCATATATATCGATATATATAGAGAGAGACATWAAAAAATACTTATTCCTCCAGATGTAATATTGCTGCTCTTGTCCTTGCCTTCCCCAGTTTCTGAGAAATGAATGGAACAAAATTGAARCTTCCATCAAGGAAACAACACAAAATTTTGATGAGATTGTCCGCAAACTCTCTGAAAAGAAACTGAAATCACAGATGGTTATCTATCAGGTATTGCAAAAAGCATTAATTTTTCATCTGTWCCTCTGCACAGCAGAAATTTAAACTTTTTTTATTACAATCATTTCACAGGAAGAACTCAAAATAGTCAATCTCATTTACACTTTACTGTTGGATGAAGAGTTGGACACCAGAGAAGCTGGACTTCATAAATTCCTTATGAAAAAGAAGAAAGAAAAAGTAAGTTATCGTTTGGAATGCTGTTGTTGGGAGTAATGTAATGTTTAAAGTACAATGTCATGTGAAGTCTGCTSTTTCCAAACCAAAATCTTGCCATAAAGGACTTTCTGACAATTTACAGTATTTTTTTTTTCCAGTTGTACAGGTGACATACGTTATAAATACCTCTGGTTTTCTTSATAGGTACTCAGCTCAGTTAATTTTTGGTAAAACTTCATACATTCATAAGGGCATGCTGCTATTTCTTTGCTACAAAGAATATTCTTTTGTACCTGGTATCAAGCTGAAAGTACAGCAGTAGGTCTAGGTTGCAATGCAGGTCTCTTACTGTSGTAGTCTGCAGGTTGCTTCTGGCTTTTGGGACAATATTATCCCATTTGCCCACTTTGACTTCATGGAGCTGTTCAAGAGTCCTCAGATAATAAATATAGGGCTGMCTCCACATGTCAGCTCTCCTGCTCAGCCTGTGTGTGTTTGGAGCTGCCAGCAACCCATTGTGAGCTGCAGGGAGGGATTCCAAACAGGCATCTAGCCCCCACCACTGAATTGGCTGGACTATAAAGCTATCTGAGTACAATTTTCAATWTTTTTCCCCCCTCATTTTCTAAATGGTCCCATTGGTACAACTTTTGGTCCATGGAAACCGTCAAAAACTGTCACAACAAGTTTGTCATACAACAAAACTGTCTCCCCAGCAGAGTATTAGCATTTAACAGCCTCCATAAAACATGACTTTAGCATCCTGACGCATGGCAGAACTCTGCCACGACAATGGGGAAATTGCATTCTAAAGTTAAGAACTCTCTACTGAACAACATTTGAGATTTTTKGACTGGTCTTACCTGAGATGACCTGAAAGTAAAGAGAAATCTCTATAGAAAAAAAGGTATCAACATACGTAATTACATTTAATGTTTCAAAAGGCTYGTAAGCACTTCTTACACAAATTTGTTACATTCTTAAGCAGCAGGTYAGTTTAATTTTACAGCTTTTCATCTTCTAGCAGTATGTACAAGTGACCCCTGAAGAAGGCACTGTATGGTTACTTAAAATAGCTCACAAGGTTATCTCTAGAAATAAGAAGGTGTGAGCTTCATCACTGTATGTGAATAGCCAATCACTGCTTCTGCTGGCTTTTTCTTTCCTGAAATCTCTCGGTTTTACTATAGGTCAAGGGTGCAAGAAAAATCCTGACTGCAAAACATGCTGTTGAGGCTTGCACAGGCCCCTATAAAGAGGCATTACATGAAGAGAAGGTGAGACTTTTGAAAACATAAGGAGTTTCAGAATTCAGAGTKTCATTAAAAGTTAATGTTATATCTTCATAATGAGAAGAATGTACTGCTCTGTAAGCAAGAGTTGTGSCCAATTCACTGATCAATCAAATTAGGCAGTAAAGGACAGTGTGTGCATAGAAGAGTTTATGAAATAGTGCAGATTCCTGTGATGTTTGGGAGCACTTGCAAAAGCACTGTATTCTATATTTCTATGATATGGGCAGGTTGATGCATTTTTAAAAAACAATATTGTGGTAACAAGAAAGCTTTCTTCCCCACCCCCAGAACCTGGAACATGGTTTTATGAAGCAGTTTGCTCATACACCTGGCAATCTCTTTGAGGAGCTTTTACAACTTTACAAACATCGACCAGAGTAAGATCCCCTCTGATTCCATTGTTTAAATACTAATATTCCTTGTGAGTCAAGAATGAGAATACTATTTATTCTAATAGTCTAAATTATATTGCCTGCTTTTTATGGGATAGTTAACAATAGCTAATTTCCCATCACACTAAAATTTGATTATACATTTCCTTATTTACTCCACAAAATCTATTTTAAATGCAATCTAAGCAATCATCAGGTTCCAAGACAATATTCTTATTTGGTATAGTCTTATCTGTTTGCTTTTTGCAAGAGATCAAGAGTATGAAACATTCTTAGTGTTTTGTGACCTTCTGCTATGCAACAGAAAATACAAAGTACATCCTGTCTGTGCTCTGTGTGTGCTCTAGGACCCCAGAGACAGAAATCCTCCTTGACACAGCTAACCCCTATGTGAGGGGATCACCTGAGGATTACCAAGGCGCAGTTTCCCTTTTAATGAAAGCCATGGATGAACTGGATAGTCCTGAGCACAAGCCTAGTGGCTTAGACCAGTCTATGTGGGAACATTTTTGTCTAGCTAGAAGAAATAAAATGGAGAGCGAGGAGCTGGTATGTAAAATTCTTTATTTTGCCCATATACTTCTTGATATTTTTGAGTCTTAAACTTTAGTGGAGTTCTCRTGTAGAGTCAAGCTAGTGGTGAAATAACAATGCAGGGTACATATACTCCATTGGCCTTTGAAAGTTTGTTCTGGCTACATTCAATTCASAAGAACAGGTGAACCTGTTCTGTAGTTCTAGCTGTAGTTCTTCAGAGGAAAAATTAGCATATTAATATGGATGGATTTGATCAGAATGATTGYGACCTTGATATGGTTTCATTAAAAACAAAAACCCATCATTTTCCTTTTCTCTATCCATACAAAAAAACCCCTATTAGGTATTTCATTCCCATTATCTGTTGAAGTCATCCTCTCCCGTAAGCATTCTACACTTGCACCAATGCATTCCAATATTTTTCTAGACTATAAAGAACAATTCTTAACAAAAGATGGTTCTGGAGGTGTATTTGTTAATTATAAAAGCATGAATGAATAAATCTGAATTATCCAGAGACAAATATACATGAAATTTGACCAAAAGAGAAGCAAATATGATTTCCCTCCACATGAATATTCTTAAATGAACAAATAATTTCCTAAGCATAGTATAAGGCYTAACCTTTATGTCTTACATGCTGTACTGAGATTCTCAAAATACTGGGCTGCATATTTATATATAAAGATATCTTCTTAAGATCTTGGCTTTTCTGTCCTCAAAGAAGCTTGCCCTGACATATGGACAAAGTTGAAAAGGTTGGGAATGTCACAGTGTTGCTTGCCTAGGTGAAATGGAAGGCCCTAGCACTGGCAGAGATGCAGGCCTGTCTCCATAGAAGAACRGAGGAAAATGATAAGATGAAGTCAGAATTGGAGAAAACTTTCCAAGAACTCACTTGGTAATTTTTTTATCTTTTCCTATGTTCAGCTGATCTTTAATACTCCACTAACACAGAACCAAAAGTTACAAACAAAATTATTCACTTCTGTTCTTCTGCACTCTTTTATCAAGGTTTCATAAATTCCAAAGTAAAATATAAAGGAAAATGGGCCCTGGCTGGAAGTCTCTTCTGTTTTCTTTCCAATTGATATTAAGATTTCATTTCAGTAATGACATTTTCTCCAGAACATTGCTAGTGTATGTTAAACTGAATCCAGTGCTTAAAAACTTTATGTATACATATGCCATAAGTTCCAGATTTTGTAGTCACTTCAGCAGCAAACAGAAGACAGAGTCTGGAAAAGAGTAAGCCCTACATGAACATACCACCTGCCAGTAATAATTATAAACATTGAGAATCATGGGAGGATTTCTGTAATCCTGTTGAAATCACTAAACACTGTTTTTGTTTTTTGCCCTCTTAGGCTGAAGGAGGAGAAGATGAAGCTTCAGCAGAATTTGATTGTCCAGTTTTTGCTAAAACAAGGACAGGTGGAATTGGACAGTACTCAGATCCCAGAGTACAGTGATGCTGTTCTCATTGATAGGAGCGTTGTTGAGGAACTGAATTGCACTGTTGCGGTAATTTACGTTATCTGGAGGAGATTTAAGCTTCCTAAACAAATGTATTGCCCTTCAGGGGCTCAGCTTTTTCTCCAGTCTGGCATCTAGTTTCAATTTATTACAACACACCAGCAGGCTCAATTGTAATCTAGAAGCWATTAAGCATTCTCTAATGTCTCTTCTTATGATGTAGAGATTGCAGTGCAGACTGCTTTCTTGATGTTTGATCGATACAGTTCAGGTCAATGAAATGGTGACAGTCTTTAGACACACCATCACTTACACATACATTGTATCTAGAAAATGCTAATATCATGGGCACCAGTCCAAAAATTCCCTTGAGGCAAACTTACAGCCATGTTAAGAAGCATTCAAATAGTGGCTCACATTAAATTTAAAAATTCATAGCTTCTTATGTAAGGTGAAATTGGTGATGATACTTAAAACAGTTTTTCATATCCTCATGAAATGTTCTTTTTTAAGGCATTCTAGCTGTACAAAAACTGTCTTTTACTGCTACTGCACAAAGCCTTCAGTAACATATGCAAAATACCTTAAACAGAGCAAGCTTGTATTTTGTAGACCTGAAATGCCTTTCCATTGTTATGTAAGATAGATAGATGGAGGGAGAGCTTAGTTGTCATTTTCTTCATCTATTTCTATGATCTAAGGCTATGACACAGAGCATAAAAGAGAATGAACTTCCTTAAAAGATAACCATCTGGAGCAAAGTCTGGAAAGAGGCATGCAGTATAGCATGTTTAATTGACTAAAATTATGACTTTGGACACTTGCCTATCTTGTTGCAAACAATTATTCCATAATCTGTTAAGTCTGTTAATTAAGATTGATCTATTTTTTTAGGCTCAAGGAGAAAAAAAAATTACTGCCATGGTAGAATTTAAGGACTTCTCTAAAGGGATAATACAGCTGGAATGGGAACACAAGAAAATGAAAATGCAGATACAAGATCTGAAAGAGAAGGCTCGGGATATTGTAATCCTACCTATTTCAAAAGATTGCCAGCTAGTGAGTTGCTTTTTCTGATTTATATTTCAAATACAGAAATTTATGCTGTCTACACCTGTAAGAAAGATCATTTATATTTATACCTCATAAATCTCTTATTACCAGAGAAACATGATTCCTAATAGGTCAACAATTCAGCTTTCAAAGGGAAGTCTTACTCATGAGATTGAGCAGAGATGAAATTCTTTGGGATGTTACAGTGTTAAATTAAGACAAAATTAGTCCTAACTCTTAGTGTTTCAAAATTGGCGTTGAATAAGGAATCAGAATTTTGCAGCCACAAAGAACAGATCTCTTAAATCGAGCAGTCCTTTTTAAGTGGAAGTCTGAGGTGCCCCCAGCTGGTATCGCACAGACATTTTTGAACTTAGCTCTGCTCGGAGMCTGAGCGTTCCTGGGGGAGCCTCAGCGGGTCCCACCCTCTCGCTGCCATTCGCTGGCCCAGCAGCAGAGCCGGGCGCTGTGCCCTGCCCGGCAGGCAGCAGGGGCAGCCGCCAGCAGGTCAGCACCTACACAGCTTCCAACAAGCCCAGCCAGGAAAAAAAGGTAAAGGTTGTGGGACATGGCCAAGGATACCCCTGGGAGAAGAAAGGAGGAAGAAGAAAGGTTGTAGGGAAAGCCTGGGGGTATTGCAGTATGGGATGTAGAAGACTGTAGGGAAATCTTACAGTCATATGCTGATGATGTGGGTGGCATAAAGGTTTGAAGTAAGGGATGTTGAAGGATGGGTAGGCTGAAGATACAGCAGTGGGGAYAGCTATAAAGCACAGACGAAAAGGAAAGTGTTGGACAGCAGTAAGGATATTGCAATTCAATCAAAGGATTAGAAGAAAATTCAAAACGTATGTTTTGCTTAATCTTCATTTGTATTGCTGCTCTACAAAATGCTTGTTCTGAATCACAGCCACAGGACTTTCATAACGAACACCAATCACCAGAACAGTTTTCCAAAGAAGTGTTGTGTTAGTGCATTGAAGAATTCTTGTGGCAAATTTATCACCAGTGTTGCCATTAGCTCTATTCATTAAACTGATGAGCAGAGCTCTTGCCCTTCAGAGTTAAACTGCCCATAGTAAAGGCATTTACCAGTTTAATCAGAATYTTAATGCCCTGAGGGAATTGACTTAGGTCACTTTTGGATTAGAAATATGGGGTTAGTGGGAAAGAAAAGGCAACAGATGCCCCAACAACAGGAATGGAAAGAAAGATGGCTTATAAAAATCTGTGTGAGCAAGGACTTGAGACTATTTGGAATGAGGGCTGTTAATAAAGCAGTGAGTGAAAGAAGTTTAATCCTGTAGGCAAGGAGCCTCTTCTGGGTCTTTCCTGTTTCTCCTCCTGTAACTAGAACAGTCCACAGGATTCTCCCTGTCACTTTGGAGGGACAGTACAGAAACCTGTCTACTGGCTGTCAAAGATCCATAAAACATTATGGGGTTTACCATTTGTCATTTGATAAAGAGGTATTTTAGTAGCAGTGTGCTCAAGGAAAACATCAATAAATTCTCTGATATGTCAGTTACTATGCAGATAGAACAATAAAAGAAGTAAAAATGATTAGAAAGCCACTAGACAGAAAATTATATTTTTCCTCTGTAGCGTAAAGACAGACTGTCTTAGGCCTCCAGCTATGTTAGCTTAGATTACAAGCAAAAGCGTAGCTTGGGCTTTTTGACAGCTTTGGCAAACTTGTTTGGCCCTTGTTTCCATTACAAATATATAATAGATAACATCCTTTTTAACAGCTGCACAGTCTAGTACTCCCACAGCATCCAAGCATATCCTTACAAGGTCCACTTACGATCACTAGTAAGCTTTACCACTGCAGAATTCCAGTGTTTTGAGTTCCACATAGTATGATGTTCTTCATARAAGGGTAGAATTGTTGCGAATGAACAGGCATGAGATCATTTCTTTCTGGTTTTATTTTTTCAGTTCCTAACTGTGCATAACTACGACACCCACATTGCTCAGCACCTAGCAGGGATGGAGCAGAGCCTCAGTGTCATGGATAAGGTAAATCCAAGGGAACCACCACATCTGAGAGACACGTATAGATATAAATATAGATATATCATGTATTTGTCCATCTGGCTTTCAATAGTTTCCTCAACTTGAGCTGTGCTGTCTACAGCAGCAGYTCTCTAGTGTTTGGAAGCAGTCATCACCCATGGATTGCTGCAGAGATGAAGCCTGTCTTCTTGCTCTGTTACTAGAATTAAATACTTTCCTACCCTGAACATCTGAATGCAGATGTGCTAACCCTTTCTTACACAGCACTGCCTATAAAAGTCACTCCTCCATTTCTAATGAGGCATTCTTTCCATCTTCAGTGTTTAATGTTTCTCTCCAGGAGCACCAGCCTGTTCAAAGTATCCCTCCTCTTTGTATTCAAAATAAGAGRCACAACAATCTGATTTACTGGCTACTTCATGTATTTCATCATTCAAATTATGACTGTCCTTTTTTTTAAAGTGATTTCACTGGATTTTCTCCAAGTTGTGCTAATTGGCACCAGCTTCCTCTTCCTCTTAGAGCTTTAGTGTTTATCTTGTCCCTTTACAGCCCATCCATCAGCTTCAGCAGCTTAGAGCACGTCCTTAACTCACTGATTCCATTGACTTCCTTTTATCCCTTTGCCTTTCAAGTTTTATCTTTAATATCTCTTTCTTCCTGACCTATGCCTCTTTATTCCTTAGCTGCTCCTTAAATTAGAACTCCATAAACTGAGAAATCATGTGTGAAAGATACTTTCCAAAGTAAATCTTAGCATGTGCTACTAGTCAATTCAACATACATTAGAGTTTATCAAGGTATGACACAGTGCTTAAAATTGTAACTTTTTATAATTATAAATTTKTCTGAACAGTTTGTGTATGACCTCATATATTTGCTTTATTCATCTCAAAATGGACAGTTGCACAAGAAGAATGTGAAAAAACATCAGAAAAAAGTCAGAGAGCTGAAGAAGTGCATCCGTCTGAAAGAGCAGGAGAACTACGAGCTGAGCCTGCAGCTGAAGGAAATGCTTGTCTCTGTGTCAGAAAGGATGCACATCTTCAAGGCAGCTGGTGAGTCCAGTGAGGCACTTAGGGCACAAGCAAAGAACATTCAGAAAATAATTGCAAGGCTGGACAGTGCTGTTCTCCACCATCAGCTGAGGGACAAGGAATGCCTGTCTGTTATGTATTTACACAATGAGCAGAGTCCTTCCTGCAAAACCTACCATGATTACTGAAGAGTTACCTGGAGACTCTCRTGGCTCTTGTAACCAAAGCTAGCTGAATTCCTGGAAATGTTCAAGTCAAAATATTACAGTCAATAATGACTTCATTAGGCAAATTATTTCATTTTTTTCTGAGAGCTGTTCAATGGGCTTCTTTCCACCCTTCCAAGAGAACAGAGAAAGTAATGTGGAGCTAAGGATAGTATTCACTATTAGCAAAACTTACAGAGATCTTTCCACTAGTGGAAAACAGTTACAGATTTGCAACACAGTGGATACTTGCTAGAAGCTAAAGAAAGTATGCCCAGTGCCTTTTTGAAATATTTTGCTTTATTCAGTACTATAAAGGCTCTTAAGCCCAGCTGTGAGCCTTTTTTAAAATGCTTGCCTATTTATACAGAAATTGGAATAACCCCAGGACAGGTCCCATGTAGACTACATCCCCTATGAGCACAGGCTAACACTAACATTTTGTTTTCTGCAGACACACGGGATATTTCTGAAAAGATCACAAGGCAGCGTTACCGAGAGATTGTGAAGCAGAAATATCTACGGAACCTTATAAGGGAACAGGAAAAACAGCTTGCAGTTCTACAGTCAGAACTTGAAAGTTGGAATCCAAGAACACTCCGTATTATTTAAAAATCAGAGATTAACAATAGATTAATAATAACATGGTCTTATCTAAGGGAAAAGAGTTTTGACAGCTGATTCTTCTCCCTGAACTTTTCTTTCCACAAATTGTTTCTTCTGCAATTCCTTTAAATAACTTCCATTTGAAAGATGCAGAGTTGTCCGACTTGTATTTTTTTACACCTGATCTTAACCCCATTATATTTCAGYTGATGAGATTTATTTCTACTGGTTTTATTATATAAACCATATAGCTCATTATAGAAAACAACCATGTGTGCAAGCTGGCCCCATCCCAAAGGCAGCTGTGCCTTATTGTGGTATAATCACCCACAGCCAGCAGGAACTGTGGCTGCTGCCATGGGCAGAATCACAGGAAAACCAGGTTTGGAAGCACCTGGTCTCCTGAAATAGTTGCTGGCATCTTCCACCCGTTTACACTGAGGTGCAGTGTATTTTCCTGCCAGCTCCTTCCACGACAGCTAAGAAAAATAAAGAACCCATGATAAAGTTAACTACTGCTGGAGCCTGATCTGCCTTCTCSGGCATACTCCCTGCTTTTTATTTCTCTGCTCCATGGTGTGTGTCAATCCTTCTCCTTTCATAAAAGGCACATGACATTTCAACCCATATCATTATGAGAGCAACAACAGCTTTGGTATCTTAGCTTAAAATTCTACTATGGCAGTTGTGATCCTGTACATCTGTTTTTTGCTTTGCCATCTCTAATTGGGATTTGTAAGGATTCTAATTACATCCCACTACAAGACCTTTTGTCTTCTGCTGAAAACGAAGCAGCATCATTCCAACCTCAGGGAAGATAACTGGCTTCTTCACCAGGCACCATCATCTTTTTGCACATGCCTAAAAAGGCAGAGAAACAGTGCTTTAATACTCAAAATATGATTTGCAATAAAGGCTGTTCTGCATTAATTCTCCCAGGACAGCAAGAGTCAGTATTCTTAAGAACAAATTGTAGGTACAGGCTGAAGTCTAATGAGCCTTACCAATGGTTAAAAGGCTCTGTATGATCTTTGATTTTCTTTCTCTTGAGCTGTCTAAGAAATTACTCCCTTATAAAGGTAACAGGATATAGCACCTGCAAACAAAAAAGATAGGGTATAACCAATAAGAAAACAAGATTCCAAGCAGGGAGAGTTGTATAGTCATTAAGATTTATGTATTGTTASACTTGAGAAGCAGTGATTTTAGGGAAAATAAAAAACAAAAGGTACCATCATGAAAAAATAAGCAATTTCAAGTTAAATAAAAACAACTTTCAAAAAAGGTATTTGTTGGAGAATAAATGGAATTGTAAAGATTTATTCAGCTTTATGATGCTGTATTTGAAGCAATTCCATTAAACAAGGCCTTGTTTTTCTYATTTATTTGAAGAGAGAAAACACCTTGGCTCTAGACGTAGTAGAATAGAAAGCTGGTTTCAATTTTCTTGCCTTCCCTTCTATTACCTCAGGCTGTGGCAGAATGCTTATGAGACAGCAGCTCTGCAGAGACCAGAACCTGAAAGCAACTGCATTATGACACATTTTCCTCAGTAGGAGTTAAAGCTAGTGAAAACATCTTATCTCAGCTCTGGAATATTACCATTATGAAAATCAGTTATCTTCACTTATCATTAGCATCAGGAAGACGTGTAAAATGGGTGTATCTATGAACAAACTGCACTCATCCCCATCTGWACATAAACAGAATTGACAATTTGAGTTATTTCAATACAAGTAACCATGCTGASACTAATAAAAAAATTGACTTATTTCTACCTGTTAAACTATGACTTTATTTTTATTAAATAAAAATTGACTGACCAAGTCATTAAGCCAGATTCTCCAAAATATCACCAGTTTGATTTTTTTTCCATTAAGTAATACCTTTTACAGTGCCTACTGTATGTATGCACACAGCTTTACAAGYATCTCTGGAGAAAACCTCCTAACCTCAAAGCATAAAGTCCATTGTCTGACCAACACTCCTGACACAATCAGAATTTATTCAGTYTTTTCTGCTTTTGTGTCTGTGCAAAGAAAGCTCTGCAGCTGTAGATTATGCATCTACAAAATCTTCTTCTGTTCTGCTGTAGTGCAGTAACTGGTCTTCTAACCCAAAAGTGTCGATGAGCTGAGTGAGACTCACTTTCTTGCCATCTGCAGAAAAGGCCGACTGCAGCTCATACAGCATCAGCTGGGTGCTACTCCTCCACTTCACTATCAAAGCCCGCAGCTCAGACAGGTTGTTCTGAAATTAAAACAGACGGAAAAAGAATCATCATCTGCTGACAGCAGATATTCTTATAAAATGCCTTAAACTGAGACAATACACARGCACCACAGTAAAACACCAGTAACTATTGCCTCACCTTGGATCGATACATCTTCACCATTTTGAGCCTACGAAGCAGCTCCTCCTTCTCCTGCACTTGTTTCTCCAGCTTTAGTTTCTCTTCAAGGGACTGTTGCTGACCAAGATCAACCTGTAGCACATCCGAATTCTCTGCTGATCCACAGGGATCACTCTCCTGTGAGGGATTTTTGAAACATGTATGTCCAGTGCCATTTCCTTCCAGGTTTTCAGAACCATCTTGTAACCTGGAACAGTCTGCACTTGTCTCTGGCAAGCATTCAGTGGCAGTACCAGCACTGTCTTTTTCTTCAGTGTCTATTTTGAGCCGTTTTGCCACTGTAAAATTGGCATTAAATGAACGTCTTGTTTTCCTTAATCGTTCCCTCAGAGCTGCACTCATTTGCTAAAAAACAAAATAAACCCAGAAAACCCAGGCGGTCAGAATATTCTTAAATTTTCATCAAATCACAAATAACTGTTTAGCAATCATTATTACACAGAATGTGTAATATATTTAACTATCATTGTAAAGCTAGACTTCCTAATTCCTCTGTATAGCCTTCAAAAACTTGAACAAAGTCAACTTCTTCCTCTCACAAGTATTTGCACACACAGCTGCAAGATAAGGAAAGGTGCAGCTCCACATTTTCTTGGACAAAATCCTGTATTCTATTGAGGGAAACTTACTCATCTAGTGTTTGTGTAAAAGAAATATAGAATAAAATAAGCCAAGTTGAAATAGGCTATCAATTTCCTCTCTAGTTTAATGGAGATAAGGGTTTAATGGAGGTATGTTCTGTATTCTAGAATATATTAGAAAWATCTGTATAGTTTTGACCTGTTCATGCTTCGAGATACTTCACAACCATCTAAAAAGATTTTCTGTTCTTCAAAATAACTTTTTTATAATCTGTGTCTAACATTTTTATTTATAGAAATGCACTAAAATATTGGAGTGAGGGATTAGTTATGGAATACTTTCAAACCAGGCCTATCCTGCATAGATCTGGATGCTGAGTGTGACAGTATCACCATTTCACATCCCAGGCTAAGACCTAAGCAGAGCTCAGCACAATGGAGAATATACAAACTGAAAGCATTGTACTTTGTTCAACTAAGACAGAAGTCACAGAAAGTCATCCTGCATGCACAGCAACCCAGAAAACCAGGATCTAAGAAAACTGAAGATGACAGGTTAAAAGAAAAAAGAAAARAATCCACCACACACCCTATATAGTATTTAAATTTATTAGTATGGCATTGGGTTATGTTGCTCCATCACTCTGTATTCACAGCAAGCATCTGCATTTCCACAGCAAAGTACCCCAGGCACCTTCCTTACCTTCACAGCCTCCAASCTAGAGGTATAAGGTGCCTGTCTCTAGCCTTCCAGCAAGCAGCATCCCAGTGACTTCTGACTCCTGGATGATTTCACAAGCATTTCTGTTACTATGAACAATCATATTATTGGAAAAGTAAGAAGYTTTCATACCTGTTTCCCTGAACTGGTCCCCTGTGCAGGTGGTGCCCCAGAATCCTTTGGAGTACTGCACAAAGATGGCAATTTATCCAGCACTGACTCTTCCATTTYGAGATGAATAGCTGTCTCTGTTAAATGACAGAATGAATTATGGTGTCATTGTCACCTGATTATAATGAGCCCTTGGCTGCAGAAATGAGTAAAAAGCTCTAATATTAAATTCTAAGGCTTATTCTCTAACTGGCATGTTCAAAAAGGATATCTGCATAAGTTACACAACTGTTTCATGYGCTAAGTAGCATCTTGCTTTGTCAACAGCTTTTCTTTGAGAGGATGCATGACACTACTAACTGCCATAAAATCCTTTACTATCCATTTTATATATTTTCCCCCTCACTCCTAAAGCTCTGTGGAGCCAGGGAGGTTTTTGTTGTCCACAAATATAAACAATCAATCTTTTCTATAGAACAATATAATCAGGTATCCAGGTCTCTGAAAACAATCCAGTCTCATTTGATCCTTCTGGGGGTGCTGCTTAAAAAAGTAATTACTCACACAGGTGGAAGTTTTGATTAACAGGAAACATCCCAAGCTCACTCAGAAAGGCACCTTAATTAAAATGGTTAAGTCACATCTCCCAGCACAAACCAACTTCAAATCAATTTGGCAATGTTTAATTTCATTTAGCAATTGTGAACCACCTACTAATGACCAGAATGCAGCTGGAAAATCAACAGCTATACCTCCACTCACCTGCAAATTGCAATTACGAGTTTTGAAACAGAAGCCTCTCAAGAATAAAATCCTGCAAACCAAAACTAGGCAACAGAGGGCTGGCACAAGGGGCTGCCTCTTCACAGGTGAAAACTGCCAAAGCTTCAGTCTGCCAGAGCCTTAACAGCCCAGCAACCCTGGTCTTCCTGGCTTGATACCAAAGGATGGAGGTCCTCATTTATCTTAGAAGTCAACATTCCTCCCCAGCTGTTCAAACTTGAACATATGGTACTCAATTTAAAAAAATACAGACCTTAGTAAGGAGTCTAGTTAATTGGGTATTTTAGCAATCTATCAATTAAACAGGAAGCCCACAGTATCCATTAAATATAATCGAAATTTAATACTATTATTTATTCTTGTAAGGAAGAGCCTAGAAAAAGCAACATCATTCTTATGTACGCTGTGTATCACAAATATGGTATAAGTCTTTCCAAGGAGCAAAATAATTTTAAGCCTAAGAGATAGCTTTTAAAAACCCAAGCAATCCTATGATTCTCTGCCTTTACTTTCTAATGCAAATTCGTTTTTAAATGACCATAACTAATACTTTTTCCGCTGGTTTGCTAATGCTGTTACTTGGCAGCACATTCACACAGATCTCCTGCACTCTTAAAATCCTTTTTCTGTATCTTCGGCTAAGAATCCTTGGCATTCTCAACCAGTAATGCTGTTCACCACACAAAAAATTCTGTCCAGCAAGTAAAGAAAATTTGAGTTAGAAGGGCAAAAGACAATTTTGCTTTTCAGTACTTACTCGACTTTTGCACTTTGGGTACGTCTGTAACTACGTCCTCTGTTTTCCTGCTTATAGCTACGTYATATAAAGGCACTCGCTCCTTTTACTGTCTCAACAACAAAAGGCTCTATTAACACTCAATACTTTTAACACTCTATTAACACAATACTATTAACACTCAAGCTTYTGCCTTGCTAGTTTTCCACCCGCAGAGAAGCAAAATGAACCYTGGGCAGCCCAGAGGCACGGCCACAGACCTGTGGAGCTCGTTCTGAGGTGCTACACCCCAAAAACGCAGCCACAGCACCGACCCGCAGGGCTGAGGAGCGAAGTGACGCCCCTCGGGGAGGACAAACCCCAAAGGAACTGAGAGAAAGAGGAAACAACTCGGCGGAACAGCCCTTCCGTCCCCCGCTCCCCTCAGCGCTTGAACCTCCTGCCGCCAGCCAGGGGCGGCCCCGCGCCTGCGCGCCGCGCGTGCCCGGGCCGCGCGAGCTGTTCGCGCCTGCGCGCGGCGGGAGGCGCTGTGGGGCTGAGGGGCGGGCGGGGAGCCTGCGGGGGATCCTGGTCCCTGTTCCGATCCCGGTCCCGGGAGTGGGGAACGCGGAGCATYCCCTGGGGCCTCGTAGACTTTCCTGTTGTATCTGGGCTTGCCAGGTGGTGCTGTGTCTCTTACGCCAGCGTGGGCCCGCCACCCATATCTGGGGTCTGGGCCGAGGTCAGGTGTCRCCTCACAAAATCAGTTAAGATGAAAAGATCATCGAATCCAACCTAYSACCCAGCACCACCATGTCRACTAGACCACGTCACCAAATGCCATGTTCAGTCTTAAACACTTCCAGGGGTGGTGACTCCAGGAGCTCCTTGGGCAGTCTGTTCCAATTCCACTCACTATTTCTTTGAAGAAATTTTTCCAAGTGACCWACCTAAGCCTTCCCTGGCCTAGCTGAAGACAATAAATTGACAATGTCCCTGGAAGTGTCCCTGTGCCAAAGAGGGGCATTCTGGTTCAGCATGGATAGCACAATAGGCCCTTTTGTCACAGCCATGGAACTACAGCTCTCCACCTCAAGCTGCAAAAGCCTTTATCCCAGGAACTGTCTCCTCACATAAGGGGGAAAAGTGTAACTGAGCTACCCACGGGGAGATGTGTGACCTGAGCAGCACTGTCATGGTTKTGGGAAAGAAGAGAAAATGAAGAAATTTGACTGGAGAAACAGGGAGATTGTGRCCGTGACAAGGAGCAATGCCAGCTGTGGCTGCACTGTGCAGCTCAGGATTAGAGAGCTCCTTGACACTCAAAGTCAAGAGTGATCTTCCTGTCTCCATCAGCTGCACACCTGGCTTCCCCATGTGGATTTACTTTTCTSAAAACTGATTTGTACAAAATGTTTTTCAGTTGTAGCTGTCAGGACCAACAGAATGAGCTGAGGAAGCCATAGCAACGACAGCTCCYAGCCCTTAGGGATGGTGTCCCAGTGGTTCCTCCACGCTGCCCACAGCCGAACAGCCCCGAGCTGTGCCACGATGCCTCACGCAGCTGTGCTGAGAGCTGCACATGGGGTACAGGCACACACATGCCTGGATCATGCCCTTGGCTTGTGTGTCAGGGCTGCATTAATTTCCTGCCTGRTTCCTTCTCACTGCTACAGGTGAGGACACTATTTTCTCTTCACCTTGTGTAACTCCTATGTCTATTGAGACCAGAGACAGTCTTAAGCTGAGAGGTGAGTAAGCATTGAGTGTTGTAGGTGTGATAAGATGTTAGCAGTTGCTGAGGTTTTGACTATGAGTTTTCATAGATTCACACACTTCAAAGAGGATTTGACAGGGTTSATAGCACCCTTTTACTTTCCTACAGTAAAAGATATCAAAGCATTCAAAGCTCATCTACAACAAATTGTGTTGGGAAATCTGAGAACTTGAGGCTTTGAGGTTACACCTTGTATAAGAYTTTGTCTGTGGGTGAAATTGATTTAGAAATAATATTTTCAGTAGCAAATGTGGGAATTTACCTTATGTGGTGTTGTACTATGTTTTGTAACCATGTACCAAAAAAAACCCCATTGAACAATACCCCAAGTGTTGAGGCAGTTTRGAAGCATTTTTTAAATCTGCCTATTTTTTGGGTTTTGAGTTTGTTGTTTTAAACCTTTAATTTAATGTCATAAATATTTTAATTTTTAAGTATGTTAAAAATGGACTCCTGATTGCAACAGCAAAAGTGCTAATAGAACTTCTGCTGCAAATTTGTAAAGAAGGCTGGATCTCAGATACTCTGGAGCTTTGTGATGGCATATCTCCAAGTTCACAGGATATTTCCTTCAATCTCAAGGATGGTCCCTACTTTAAATTACTCATGCTGTGTTGTACAGACATGTTAACAGRTGAGTTACMCAAGAAAAACAGCAAGTTTGAGATTTTAGAYCATKTGCCAGGTGAGATTCCAGTAAGATTTTACAGGAACATAACGCATGAAGAAGTCATCCTGTGCATTATCATTGCCCTTAATTAGAGCAACACCCGTATGCCCCACCCTGAGTGAGATGACAGATTGTTTGGGACTGGGAATACAGAGCAATGGTGCCACACGTTGGGTGTGTGAGTTTAGTGTGCTACATCTAGAGTAGAGGAAAGGAAATATTGTCATCAGTATTCACTGATGGGCAAGGACTCTAGGAAAAGATCTTGTTCTGGTTGGTATTAAGTGTTTAGTTGTGTTTACTCCATTTACCTATGAATTTACCTGGTGTTTACACAGTACTGCAAAAACATGGCTCACCCAACACTTGTCTGGAAGCCCCCGACAGAGCTGGGCACTAGAGTGTCATCAGGCACTATCCAGTATTTCTACTGCAGAAACACAATAGTGATGGATATTATGTTTTCTTCAATTGGCAAACCAGATTMATACTGAAACCTTCCTCTCAAAAACTGCTCATCTGTTTCCCTTGAGGAAAACAGATTATCCATGTGTCATTGATTCTGGCATGTTTATGGCACTCTGCAGAATGTTTCTSATGCTGTTCAGCTAAGATCACCAGTATGTGCACACAGTAGAACATTCATTGCAATACAGTGTTTATTAAGCACTGTAATGCTATTGTTTGATTTCTTTGATTCCTCTTGTGACAGAATAGTTTGGAGTAAGCAAAATAATTGAAAAAAGTGTAGGAAATTGTGCACTGGGCAATAAAATTATTGATCTCTATTTGCTGAAACATACCACTTCCCTTCAGAGAAATTAGTTTCCCCAAGGAACCAAAAGGAAAATGTGCTCCTTGGTTTTATTTTCTTTGGTATTTCTGTGTTGACATTTTAGTGATCAGATTATTTTTTCTTCCAAATGTACACCAGTTTGGCTGCAAAGTTGAAAGATATTACCTATGTACCCTCTCATTATCTTGTGGTACCAGAAGAGCACTGGGGCTGACACATCAGCGTTCTCCAGACAGTGACATGTTTTAATTCCCCTATGGGCATCATCTGTAGTAGCAAAGCCAAAATGGAAAGAAATAGTAATGGATACTGGCTTTGAGTTTAGAAACTCCAGTTGGAGCTTTATGGGTCCTTCTCTTCCAGAGTGYCAGGAGCATCACAAGACTTCCATTTAACAGTTTGCTGGGCACAACAACCAGGCCTTTTCCCCCTAAACATTGCCTCTGAGTATCTGGGATGTTAGTCMACATGTCTTAAGGCACATATTTTTACCCCTTCTCTCATTTTCTGAAATATGTTGGTCTTGTTTAAAGCCAAGTGATGTATCCTGATGCATAAGGTACACTCTGCACTGTCTGCATATTCTCTCTTGCCTGGGGCACGAGGGTGGGGTGCTTTTATGTGCCTAACCACTAACTGCTGCAGAAAGTTTTAAAACCCTACCCACTTCTGCATCAGCCTAGGGCTGTGGTTTTGCTGGCTGCAATTCACATCTCTGAAAGATGTTCTGACTTGCTTATAGCCATGTAAATATACCAAGGAAAGGACTTTATAGACCAGCTGGAGTAAAACCAGTTTACTATAACAAAACCTGTCCTTGGGAGATGGATTCTGCTCTCATAATGCTGCAAATGCCCAGTAACTAAAAGTGAAGTCTCTGAAATGACATCAGCATAAGCTAAACCAAAAGTAACTTTTTTTGCCTTGTCTGCTTTACGTCTGTGGCTTGCAATTTTTGAGGTACCTGTCTTGAAAAGAAAAACTGCCTGAATTTGTTGTAGCTGAGGGGCACTGCAATTTGCCACTACAAAAGATAATGTAAGAGCCAGGTGCGATGAGCGGCGTGTGTGTGTCACTGCTGCGTGTGTGAATAACCAAATGGGTGAGACACGGTGCTCATAAAAGGGGTCAGAATACGATTGTCTCATTTCTGTGCCTGTGGGATTTTCTCTGACATAACAAGTCAAAGATTACAGTGTGAAGTCTTTATGAGACTGTAGGAGACGAAGGAAACAATAAACAGACCTTCATTGTTCTTGTCTTTGCTGGAGAACTGATTGATCATTATTTTAAGAAAATTCAAGTCTTTTAAATCTAAGCCCTTGCCCAAACTAGTCCCCAGTACAGCTTTTGCCATCTCTGATGGTCTGAGTACATTTTTGTGTTAAAAGTATTTGAATTGTAGCAGAGCTTGAAGAGTTGTTTCATTTTGTCACATACCTGCTATAAGAGCTCACTCTGTGCTGTGTACACGTAACTCTTGGGTTGCCCACATTTATCTGTACTGCTGGAATTGGTGAAGCTGAAAAAGTGAACATGGTTTATTTGCAAGTGCAGACAAGCTAGTCTGAGCAGTTACCTGTAGTTTGGAGGCCTTGGTGGGACCCAGTTGATTAAACTGGTGTACCAAACAAGTCATCCAGTGAGTGTGTAAGCAGAGATGAAGACTTCTCCTATTTCCTGAACTTCTGGGGGTTTCTCTGTTGCTCTGAGTGCAGACATGACTGACTAGTGTTCGTCATCACCTCAACAGCACCAYTGGTTATTTTTTTGTTTTAGAATAACCATTCCACCAAGCACACCCTACCAAACTGCAGCATCAGCAGGCAAGGTTTAAAAATACACTTCCTCCCTGGAAATTAATTAGATCATTTACCTGAGGCTAGAGAAAGCCTTATAAAGTAAAATTTTAGAAGTCTTTTCCTGAGAATGAAATATTAAAGTGCTCGTGGCTGTTTTCCATCTCTTATACTGCTGAGAATCAAGTCATATCTAGAGGGCTGGGATTTCAATGTGGCAGTGTTATTGAGCACTACCACCTTATGTGGCAAATCAGGCTCACAGGTGAGTGAGAGCTGGCTTAAAGCTTTCTCCTGGTTTCAATACAGTTAATGATCAATATAATGTTTCAAGTGTGCATGATTGTTGTGAGATGGGGGATATGTCTGTGGAATATTTATGCAAACCAAATCACATGTCTAAGGACAGCTACCTGAGAATTGTGAGGCTGGCAATTCACCAAAATTTGTGAATAGGTATGAAGCTGTCACTTCTTACTGTAAAGATTGAGGCAAATTCCTAAAATTAAAAATATTTAAGATACTCAAAAACARTGGGAACTCAATAAATAATCTTTTRTCACCCCTTCTCCCCAAATACTCAGCTGAAGGGAAGACAACATAATTGTCTTCAGTGCCATTTCCTTTAGCAAGTAAAATGGACAGTGAAGCTTCTTTGACTTCTTTTTCTTGAGTGAAATATACTGTTTATGCTAGTCATGGCTTGTTGAAAAATAAAATTTTAAGTGTTTATGACCTGTATTGCTTTTCAGAGTAATTTCAGTGCAAATGCAGTTCATATTCCTATCTGAAATAACTGTGTTTTAAGTCTCTTTCTCTACACAGAAGTGTACAGAAAGTATACAGAAGTATACAGAAAGCTTTACTGACGAGTGTGTAATATTTTCTTACAACCTCTGTGGGTTCAAGTGATTACTGTCATATTATTTTTACTGTTGTTGTGTTGTCTTCCTTGTGACATTTGAAGTCATTGAGAAAGCTCCTGCTGAACTGAAGGGAAGCAGAATCTGCTGTCCTGATGGAGCTTTAGTGGAAGTGTGGCATATGGAGTCAGCTAATGGAATTATTTCATGTGGTGCTGAGGATACTGGAATTGCAGCTGCCTGCATGAGTGTGGGARAGCCACCAGTCTCCCTCTCAACACATTAAGGCAACAGTATTTTGGGTGAGAGCATTTGTCTTAGGTGGAGTGCAGGGACACTGAACTGATGCTAAGTGAACCAAGCTAGCAAATGCCACCTGCTTTAACTGATGGGATGTTTTCCCTTCAGTAATCCAGGTAACTTCAAGTCTGTGTCCTGGTTGCAGTGACTTCCACCACACTCGTCAACAGACACTGAACAAGCTCTCTTTGTCATCAGCCKCTTTGATGACAGCCAAGCCGTACCRTATTACATGACACTCCTGAAATGAGAAATCTTGCAGTTCATTCACAGCTGAAAGAGTTATTCTGGTTTTGATGCTTTAAAGTTCAGTGCATTTTTTCCTTGAGTTAATTACAAGTATTTCATGGGTAACATATGCCAGAATAAGCAATTTCATCACTGTTAAATGCATGGTGGTAACTCAGCACATGGGTATGCACTGACAAGTTTTCTCTTGAAAGGCTCCTCAGGATTTAGATGAGCAGATAGACCCCTCTTAAATTTTGCATGGTGTGCATCCTGCCTGTTCTTGAGACTGTGAAACTGGGCATGGATAGTCTTGAAGCTGTTCCCATTATGTCTGGATATGAAGTCTTATGTGGGATTCGTTTTTCTAGGATCAACAGTGCACATATGGGTGTACACTACTTAGTAATGTGTGACATGTGGGTGCAAAGATTAATCATGGATATCATCATCTCCTCCCTACAGTTTACTCTGTTTGGTGGCATGCTTCTTTTCCATCTCAGTGAGGAATTCTGGGTCAGACTTTTTTTCCTTAAAGCAGGATTCTAACTATGTAAAATCAAGCCTAGAAGCTGTGAAACTCTGGTTTAACACTTCCTAGTCCTAAGGTTTTCTCCCAAATACCACTACAATGCAAGAGCCACTTCTGCTTTGCCTAACCAGTTAATGTGCCTAGCTGTAACTGCTGATTTTCAAAAGATCTGTTTAACAACACAACAGGAAAAACAAAGCAAAAACAAACAAACAAAGGGCAATAGATAGAGCTGAGAAATTACAATGAGAGGAGTGTAGGGGGATAGAATATAAGAAAAGAAAGATAGTGTAGAAAGTAATCTTACGTGTAAGGAGTTGCAGCTGGGCCAATTATCAGAGACTAGGAACAGGCCTGATTTTAACAGGCCACAGCTGTAACCAATGAGAAGCAGAGTGCTATAAAAGAGTGGGTTGGCTAGTGGAACGGGGYATTGGAGTCAGTTGGCTGCTTTGTGAAGAGGAGTCAGTGCTCTTAGGAGCTGCCCATGAGAAACAGCGAGAAGGTATGAAACTTTTGTGATAAGGAGACAACAGTATGGAACCCCTGCAATAAGATAACAACAGAGGAGGATSTCTTCCCCAGAGAGAATGTTTGTGCTAGTATCTGTTACTGAAAGGTCTTGGTGTTTTACCTTCTCAAGGAGTTTCAGGTTCCATTAAGTAAAAATAAATAGTGCTCCTTACCTATGTCCAGTGTCTCAAATAAACATGGGTACATCTTGCAGGCAAGAAGTACAAATACATCTCAAAAGCCAACACTGAGAGAGATGCTGCAAGCTTATGCTGGCAGAGTCCCTAGATAGCATTGCAGGAAAACTGCAAATGAAGAAATTACCCTTTCTGCTCAGTGCTGCAGCCRGATCTCCATCAGCTCTGCTAGCCTCTTTATTCTAGATTTTTCACAGTCAAACCTGCTGTCTGATTTTGACACCAGACAACCAACCTGAGGTACAGCACTCTAAGGAGTCCACCAGGCAGTGGAGAGGCTGAAAGAACCTCAAGAAGCTAAATAATCAATAAGTTTTGCTTTTAATACAAATTCTAGTCCATCAAAGATTGATTGCCATGCATATTGCCAAGTCTCTGGAGCAGGCCAGAGGGGTGAAGTCATTCAGTGATGCACTTTTATAACTTGGGTGTGTTACCAGGAGAATGGGAATAATACCACTGAGGAAGAACAAAATAAAAAAGATGTGGCTCATACATATTCCTTACAAAGAAGGATTTACTTTTTAAAGTAAACCTATGTGTGAGAMCCATCCCCACAGATACAATGGAGAAGTTGCAATGATTTACCATCCAGATGTGGAGGATCAAACCTCACACTCTGAGGTTACCATGACAAACTCTATTGCAGCTGTTAATTATTGCTGCATTTATTTTTTAAAGAGCAAAACCACATGGGCCATTTTCATCTTTAGCTTAGGTGATTTCATAGGAATTGATTTTATATCAAAAACTAATGAAATTAATTTGTAAGAATTTTGTTCATTTGCATAATTTGGGCAGAAGAAAGGTAAGTAAAGTGATGTAAGACTGAATGCTCAAGTGCTTCTTTTTTTTTGTGGGAAGCAGCTGTGTAGGAGATGCAGCCTTCTTCAGTGTTTTGGTCTGTTAAAGCCATTACTAGAGTTAATGCAGCTGTACTCCAATATTCCCTTCACAATTATGTCYCACAGCCATGTTCAAACTGGTGCTGTAGGTAATTAAACTGTGAATTCATCAGCTTGGGTGGAGGAATCCCAAGGGATGGTTACCAGATCAGGAAGGTTTTTATGAAAAGATAGGTGTGTGTTCAGAGTATCTTTAGAATATATTCCACAAAGGAATTTTGAGTGTGTTTTTCCACTGATTTTACAAAATGGAGATCCTAAGTAACGTACTAAAAAAAATTAATTGAAGGAACGCTCTTAGTACATTCTTTGTAATTCTTTAAAATACTGTTTGCCTTTGTCCCTGACAGTTCCTGAATACTTGACACAGACCTATTCTATGAATATTGCACATTCACACAATGCACAGCAAACAATTGTCTTGTGTTGGATCATACACTTGCTTATTGCTAAGTTGTGTATGTATTGGGTACTGTAGATTTTTTATMATGCACTTGACTTGTATTGCTTCTAGATGCTGGCCTTTTTTACTAGTTTGTTGTCCATTCATTATGCAAACACTATGCATTAGTTTTAGGAAAAGCTGAAGGATTCTGCTGATGCTGAAAATAGCTACAGTTAAGTAAACAGAACAGAAGTAGGAGCATGTAATTCTAATAGCCCCTTTAACACCAGCCCAGCCATGGTTCACTGCCCTCCCACCTGTGAGCTAATTGCTCTTGACTCTGGCAGTTGCTTAGTCTCTGTTTCCATTCCATCTTATTCCCACTTGGTCTCTGTCTGCCTGAGTTTTCATTATACTATTTTATGTACATGTATTGGCTTGTTGATTTCTTTATGTTTTGCTTGATTGCATACACTTGGCATGTGTCAGCTACCACAGATGCTGTTCTGCTACATTTGGGTACTCGGATGGAGGGGATTGAACCTCTTCATGGATGAGGATATGTGTGTGTATCAGTGTCTTGCTGTGCCTTAGGTATTGGGCGTGGCTGTTTATTAGCAAATGAATTTGGTTCCAGACATTTTAAGAACACCAGTGTCCAATACACACTGTTCATGCCTACACTCTTGAGGAAATACCTTACGAAACTAGAAGTTAAACACTGCCTGCTTGCTGGTCGGCTAGATAAGGTTCACAACAGTTTGGCAGTGCTTGTCCTTCATTAGCAAAATAGGGTAGTTTTTACCTGCAGATACAATTTTAGTCATTTGCAAAACTGCCAGATTTATCATCAAAACAGTAATTAACTGAAATGTCATGCAATTAAACCAGACCAGCATGTGTTTGACAGCCTTTGGCAACACTTCAGAAATGAAGTTCCCAGGTCAGCACAGTGCTTAAAATGTGTGTAGCTTTAAGTACATGGGTACTCCCTGTGAAGGCTGGAGGTAGTTCCCAGTAGTGGGAGGTCTGGGAAACTCAATGTCTGAGGAAAGCTGCAGGAACAGGAGAAGCTTAGTTTGGTGTTGAAAACTCTCATGGCGTATGTGACAACAGCATTCAAATACATAAAAAGTGACAGCAAGAAAGGAGATGAGTTGCACTGAAAAAGGGAGAAAGGAAGTGTTTGTCGGCTCAAGATACTTGTTTGGAACTTCAAGACATTTTCTGACCGCAACTATGGGAGTTACAGAACAGATCACATCAGGAAGCTCTAAAACCTCATGAAAAGTTTTTAAAGTGTTTTAAATAACAATTTGTGAGGAATAGTTAACATGGAGGTAGGCTTTGGACAGAGAGATGGACAAGAAACATAATTGAAGGCCTTTTCATCCTTAATTTCCACAGTTGTGTGATTTTATGTGCTTAAAATTTCACAWATACTATCAAAGTAAATGTATAAGAGTCTCACAGTGTTCTTCTTTGTAGGCTTAGACAAATGCTGTTCTGACTGAAGTGGGAACAGTGGATCAGTGCTCTTATTTGGCCTCATCTTTCAAAATTATATAGCTTCAGTGAAGTCAATGTACTGAACTCCAAAAAATACAAGCATTTATTAGTCAGGGTACTTCACTTCAGATCACCACCTATACTGTGTTTTATCCATTAGTTTTATATTGCTGTTGTGCCTAACAGAATGATTTCTTAATACAAATTTTAATATTTGGGGAGTAGGTGTAAATATTTTGTTCTGAACTCTTTAATTTATGCTGARGGTAAAAACACCTTTAGGTGTTGTAGTTACAAAGCCTTCAGCTGACAACTTTAATCATGGATATTATTAAAGTAGAATCCAAAAAACACCTTTGCAGGCACTGAGTAAGGAAAGCAGCCACCATAGCATGCATCTGGCAACCCCATGATAACAATAAAAATACCCAAAAGGCTCCATGCCAGCAGGAATGTCTGAAATACACAACATATGGAGTGAGGATGAGCCCAGAATGCCTTGATTTTAATAAGAGAAAGCTGCATGCTATCACAGGTCTCACAAGACAAATTTCTGATGGAAGCAAATTAATGAGAATCTGAATGGCTGTGAAATGAAAAGTTAGAATAACAACTAAGTTTCCAGCCAGTCATCTTGCTGAGAAGAAGTGACAAACAACAGACCTGGCTTTTGGAAAAGGCAATACTTTAGTGCTTTGGATAAGAAACAGGATTTTTCAAGCAGAGACATGAAAACAGAGATGGGCACAGTCAAAAGGTTCAGAGCCAAGTCAGAAAACCTGCCAGAAACTGGAAGCAGWGGCAACTTAAATAGCTTGGATCCAAGTTTTGAGTGTTCACTTCCAAATGTTTTCCTCAGAACTATTTAGAAAAAATAGTCTGCTACTCTGAAGTCAGTGATCAAGTCCTGGAAAGGAAAGCTTCCTTTTTCACCAGGGTTCTGCCCTTCCAGCTGAGCAGCTGGAACACCATGCGTTTGCCATCATGCCATCTTTCATCCTTTTACTTTTGATTTTAAATACCTTCTTGGTACTGGAGAAAAGCTGGTTTGTAAAATGAGATCCTCTTTCAGGTGAAGTTGTATGAGGMGTGATAGAACCACTGCTGTCCCTGACTGGGGGGAGCAAGGAGTAGAAGAGTTGCTTGCAGTTTGGGAACCAGATTATGTAGAGCCTTTCCCAGTAAAGCCAGCTGCTGCTCATTGTGTTTCTCTGAATATTCCTTGTTTATGTTTGTTCTTTTGCTCATTGCAACTGAAATGGTAATACTTGTTTAGCAAAATGTAATACTTATTTAGTAAAAATAGTGAGCTATTCCAGGAAAACCCCCCCAAGGCAGAGTGACCCTCAGCTACCTTGGGATCATCAAGAAAAATGAATGAAAGAAGTCAGGAGGGAAGAAGTGTTCCTGCCTAACTGCACAAACATGAGTCTTGGTGAAAAGAAAAAAGGTCTSCATAAGCTCTGGCATATTGGAGAACTGGTCCTACAGTTGTCATCTTAACGTTGTTGTTTTAATCATGGCAAAGAGTGACAGCTCAATCAAATGAATTGTGATGGATGCATCAACTTAGGATGGTCTGAGTTCCTGCTACAGGTGACCTAACTGTAAGACTGCCATGCATGAAAGAGCTGCATGATTTCTAAAATAATATTATTAGATCTTATCATTATGTTATTATTACTACTCTTTCAACTACTACTACACCAGCAGACATGGGCAGATATTCCAGAGACTGCATGGTCAAGAATATAAGGCTGTGAGATGACCAAATGATGGCATTCCAATACCTGAAGGGGGACCATAAGAGAGCTGGGGAGGGACTTAYGACAAGCATAGATAGTGACAGGACAAGAGCTGAATGGCTTCAAACTSAAAGAGGGCAGGCTTAGATCAGATGTGAGGAAGAAATTCTTTACTGGGATGGTGTTGAAGCACTGGCACAGGTTGCCCAGAGAAGTTGTGGATGCCCCATCCCTGGAAGTGTTCAAGGCCAGGTTGGATGGGGTTCTGAGCAACCTGGTCTAGTGGAAGGGGTCTCTGCCCATGGCAGSGGTTGGAACTAGTGGTCTGTAGGGTCTCTTCCAACCAAAACCATTCTATCATTCTAGAATTCTACCTCTGTTCTTACAAGGCAGAAGGAAATAATATGAGAGGGCTCACACTCATCTGTTCTCTTCTGGGTAAAAAAATCTCYTCTTTGTTTATTCTTGAACACACATTTTTGGGTTGGAATTAGCATATCACATGTGGTTTGTATGGCAAAGGTGTGTCTGGCTAGAGATTTGCTTGCAGAAGCATGATCTCTAATGAAAAGTGAGAAACTTGGAAAGCTTCCCATTCTGARAGAATGGGAGCATAAACAAAATAACCATGAATGGTGCTGAAAACTGCTTTAAACCCACACGAGAAGAAAGCTGCAATCTAAAAGATTGTCCTAGATTAAAGAACAGTGAGAGATCATAAAAAAAATTGGAAAATACTTGTTAATGAGCTGTAAGGCATGACTTTTTACTTCGGTAACATTGCTCAAATATATATTTTTATTCTAACTATTGTAAATGGTGTGTCTCTAACTGCATTGTGACTCCAGCCACAGTTTCCAGCTTTTACAATTGTCTGTTCTTAACTGACTCAGAGTCAAGGCAAAAAAGAAAGTGCAAGGTCTGGCTTTTTTTAATCCTTGTATCTGTTTTTTTTTTCCAAGTGGTTTCTGAAGAGAAGTATTGAGTCTGTGTTGTGACTGTTCTCTGTGGATCTGATCTGTTCTTTTCTGTGGGGACATTTGTATGGTCAGGAATTCTGTGCCAGGGTCACGGATGTACATGAGAAACTTSATCAAGATTGTTGAAGTGCTGTGAGTCAAAATAGAAGCAAGTCCACAAATGCTATAATTTTAACACAAGATGTGGGTGAAAGAGATAAATTACTATTTATGAAAATCTATATTTAATAGCAGAATTTGAGCAAGATAGACCTTGCATCTTTTGGCCAAGATCGTAAAAAAATCCCAATGTAGAGAAAAAAAGGATTCCAATTTCAGTCTGTGACAACTTCCTCATGAACAGAGCAGAGATCTGTGTTATCTCCAGCATAACCATCAGGGAGCCAGAAGCACACATATTACTCTCTCCAAACTTGTTCAATGACCAGTTGAAAGAAGAACASTGCTTTCTGCAAACATCATATAAAAGAATCTCTTTGTAAACAATCAATTGACCCAACAATTCAAGACAGAAGTATGTTCTGGTGAAGACACCTMTAACTTCCCCATGGAAATGCAGACACAGTTGAAGTACTAAATTTGAAAAACTCACACATCTCTGTTTCAATGTGAATTGAAATAACAGCTTCTCTCCTATGACCACAAAACCTAGAAGTTAATAAATTCCCATAGCTACTTGCTAAAAAGAGRAGATGAGGAAAATTTGTGAAAGAAGTAGAAAGAGGACTGTTAATATCTCTGTCTTGAGGAGGATACTGAGAAATTCCTGAAGACTGGAAGAGGTTGAAAAGTGTTGGAAACATAATTTCAACAATGTAGGATAATGTTTCCACAGAARAGACAACTGAAGAAGTGAGAGCTACTATCTCAATGAGATTGACTCATTCTTTACTTCAGTAATTTTTGCGGTCTGAGAGAGAAGGGTCTCCAGCCTCAGTACTGACAACACATCCGAAGCTTCCAGCTGCCACGTGAGGTGTGCTCTGGAGAGTGATTTTACCCAGTCTCATGTCCCATCTTGTGCTTGCAGTCCTGCAGGAGATCAGCAGTCTTCTAGTCATGTGTATCGGATAATAATATTTTATGCCTCTGGAATGTATCCTCTAATAAAGGAGTGCCATTTAAATTGGGGCTCTGCAAGCCTGCACATGGCAGGTTGAGCCTGTGTGCCCCAGGAAAAGCAGGTGCAGCATGACAGCAGCCAAGAAGGATTCAAGTCTTTCTGAGGACCAGTTCAACAAATAAATWACAGTAAAAACAGGAATAAAAGCAATTTCACACACTTTCTTGCCACGAGCCATTATAACAAGTGCTATGTCACCTTTGGAACCAAAATAAGATCTAGATTGCTCTTTTATTGTGTGTTATTAATCCAGATCTAAACAAATGCAACAGGAACAAGCCAAATCCAGCTTTATGCTAATGGAAACAAAGCTCTTGATTTAACACTGTTTTGCAATACTCAGATAAGCATATGTTTGGAAGCTGATTTATGGTTGTGAAGAACCCAGGAGAACAAAAAGCTGGTGTGAGCTGAAATGCCCATCCCTAATTATAACACCAGTGTGTACTGTGATAAATTCCAATCCATGATAAATCCATAATGATCAGTGGCAATAAACAGGGCTTAGAGCAGAGCATGTTCCCTTAGAGGGAACACTGTAGTAGCCYAGCAGGGACTTTTCATTCTGTTGTTTACATTGGCAGTGAAAAGTGAGCACCACCCTGAAATGCTTGAGAGCCTAATCAYAGGAAGTACCTTCCTAGCAAAGAAGAAGGATGATGTTGACGGAGCCCATCTCTGGACAGAAGTCTTGTAGAACTCTGCAGCCTTCCATTCAAAGTCTGACTCAGGAAATTTACTGAATGGCCTCAGTCTTTATTTTTCATAGGGGATAGCCAAAATTTCACAGGATGTATGGAGAACATAATGTTCTAACATGTTTGTACAGCCCCCCCCGCCTTTTTTCCCCCCCCCTCAGAAACTTTGCACCTAAGCTTGATAATTKCCTTGAAAACCTCATTATTTTAAAGGAAGCATTTTCTCAAAGCYCCTTCAGCTCAGGACAGACTGTCTTATCACAGGGTTGGAGAGAACAATGCAAAAATCACAGGTTTAAATCACTGTACAATACATGTTTGCATGTCCCAAGTGACTGTATTCACCATTGGGATGACCTTCTCTTGGTTCTCCACATAAAATCAGAGTGTTTTTGTTTCCATTTTGTCATAGATTTCAGACTAAGGTTGCMGTTCAACTGTCCCTGCAGCTGCAGGCCTGGTGCTTTCTTCACTTATTCCCCAGCAGTGGTCCCAAGTGCTTGGCCAGGTTCCTTGGACTGGATATGAGCTGTGGGCTTTAAACACAATCTTGTGTTTCATTTCTTCTCAGTGCCCAGGTACTTCCAGGAGATATTCTTGTTCTATGCACAAATTCACCTGAGTGTCACAGCATCAGTGGCACTTCTATTCTCAGAGATTCCTGGATTATGAAATAATCCTTGATCCAAAAATTACACTTTGAAACTTAGCAGGGAAAGGGACTTGCAGGGCAGGAATGTATGGGACTGGAAAAGGGGAAAGCAAAAGAAAACTGTTCTTGGAGACCCTTYAGGCACTGTCCCCTGCATTTGCCTTCCTGCTAACAAGAATCCRTATCTCTGTATAGGAGGTGAGTTGCTACAAACTGTSGCTTAGCCTGCCTGAAATTTTTCAYYGGAATTTTTTTGCCAATGTGTGCCTTGAATCRTCTGTTAAGATTGCAGACAGAAATCATGCTTATTTGCCAACACCCATAATTTTCTGAGGCAGATCTCCAAGATAAGCAGAGCTTTTGTCCAGCTTTTGTCTCCAACTTTTGTCCTGTATGCAGTTTGCACTGCAATTCTCCCTGTGTTGCTTTTTGTAAGGGTGCTTAAACTTGAAGGCTTTGGACTGGCACAGGTAGAACTGGTAGATTATTTGTTTGAAATACTAATTGCTTGAAATTTCAATCATGRACATGCTGGTGAGCTGTTCACAAACCATACCTTATTTTCTTTGGAGCTGCCAGAAAGACAGTTTTTTAAATATTTTGTTTGGGTTTTGGTATGTTTTTTGTTGTTTTTTTTTCTTTTTTCCCATGGTGACAGTTTTTTGTAAACAGCTTGCGTTGACTTTTCTCCGCTGCGTGTGTTGGCAGCACCACAGCCAGGTCATCTGGCACTGGTTGTGTCCCTTTGCAGTCCGCCTAAAATGTTTGATATTCACTGATTCAAATGTGCTGTAGTACAGCCCTGAAATGTGTGAGGTTAGCACACATAGATTTTGTCTAAAAGGCGCTGGTGCTAAAACTGTTTTAAGGGTTCACAGGTGGACTTTCAAACAGGCAGGAGACCGGAAATTATTTGATTCTGTGAATTATTTATATCCCTCTAAAAGCCAGGAGACAGGAAATTATTTGATTCTGTGAATGCAGCTTGCATAGTATGGTGAGTAAAATAGTCAAGGACTGGTTCCTTTTGACGCAGCAGATCGGGCAGTGGGCTCATTGGGAATAACTACCAGCATCAAACAAGAGCCTCAGCCAGCTCATAGCTGTGCTGCCATATGCAGCATGTGCTGCAGGCAACTCTTACCTAGAGGACAAAGTGAAAGGGGTTATTCATCATGCCAGCACTGCGAAGGAGAAGAATCTTAYGGATGCAAGTGACTTCACTTAAACTCACAGTGAAACCCCTCAGAGAGGCAGTGATCAGGCTCATCTGCTTCACAGCYCTGTTGCCTGGCAGATGCTGTGGTGTGCTGGACAGCTGGGGTAGCTCCCTAATTTCTGTGGGGACAGTGGGGTGRGATGTGGAGAGAGGAGGAGGGAGAGATAACGGCAGGTCACCTTTGCACACAGATCTGTTTACATCGCAGCCTTGATGCCATTAGAGGTGAGTCTGACATGGGTGATAACTCCTGGTTCTGCCAGCCAGCTCCTGCTGTACAGCCTGACMTGTACTGAGAAGTAAAATGTGCCCAAGCATTGATGTGCATAAAAAGCAGCATGGGGGACAAGGGGGCCTCTGAGAGATGTGTTTTGTTTGGATTTGTCTGTCCCCAAAACTTACATTATCAGGAGCAGTCCCAGACACGAGACAATGCACATGTCTATCCCCTGTCCTTGGACTGGGCTGCTTGCTAGTAACTATTAGGCAGTTGTMTTGCAGAGCACCATGGCAGCACCAGGGCCCTGATGTCTGTACAGACTTGTCTCTGAGCAGAGAGACACAGCTGTTTAGAGCTGCTGGAAAGACCCACTCCTCCTGTCTACATGGCGATAATAAGAGCAGCAAGCCCAGGTCTTCAGCAACTTCCTCCCAGTTGCTGTGCCCCAGCAGAACAGACCAGCCCCACCTCTCTGGGCCAGTACAATTCAGTTTGTCCTGCACTGTTGAGGAGCTGTGTTCTATAATACTCCATAATGTGAAGGTATAACTTTATAATAAATATTTTTATTTACTGTTTGCACTGAGAAGCTATGTGGAATGCTGTATAAGGCCAGAAGGAGAGAGGAAAGGCAGTCCTTAGCTGTACAATCTTTGTATTAATGAGTACAAACAGCCAAGACTCTTGATCACTGAAGTACCCTGAGAGATGGAATTAGCAAAGTTTTTTTGCATCCTGACATTATTCACCTCCCTGCACCCCAGAAAAGATGATCAGTTCCCAACAAGACTTTTATTCATGCCCGAGGTTACTCACAGTGAGTTTCCCAAGTGATGGGCAAACCATGGACTCAGGGCATTGAGTCAAGGGGTGACTCAAGAGGCTCTGGTTGGTTCAGTGGCTGCCTGGCTGCCTTGTATTAAACCAAGGCATGGAGGGAACTACAGTTGCTATACAGAAATAGGTGTGGTTTCTTCTTCCTTGTGCAAACCACCCTTGTGTGGGCCTGCACTATTCCAATCAGCTTCTTGGCTGATTCACAAGTTGTGTAATTTATGTTCCAGTCAAGACAGAATTATCGGACCAATGTGCACCTTATATATTCCTCCACAGCTTCCTTTGAAGGTGACAAGTTACTCTAACTTGGCTGCTTCTAAACCATGAACACACCTTAAGCTTTTAGAGAGTGGCCACGACAAAACAAGCTGGTTCAGCTTTGAGAACCTTTATATTTGGACTTCCCTTGCAGAGTAGGAAGTGATTCAGATGTGTTGTAGCACAGCCCAGCTCCAGGACCAGTGACTGTGCAGAGCTCTGCCTCATCTTCTCAACTTTTTTAGTGCAAGCATCAGGTGCTGTAAACTCTTGGAGCATCTTTCACCAGGAAAATGGTGCTGTCTTCAACTGAGATTTGATGTCTCTAACTGCCAGACCAAGGCACTGATGAAAGCTCAGTGTCTCTGCAGCTTCTTCTTGTGCTGGGAGCAGGAAAGGCAGCAAACTCTGCAGCTGGTAAAACATTCCCAGGTACACCCAACAGGAATGTGTCTCTACCTCAGCAGACTTCTATGGCTTCTACAATCAAAATTGAGCAGGACAGATGGGGGATGGAATGATGGTGGTTGTTACTCCAGAAGGAGCTCACAGTGCCTCCTCTGCTCTAACCACCAGTCCACACACCACTGTTAGTGCAGGAGTGGCAGCTGATGACCTGAAGCTGGGTTTGCTGCAATTCTTCGCACTCTGCCATTAGACACCTGGCTTACAGTGGCTCTGAATATCTCAGGCAATCACTGATTTCAGTAAAAGCTGGGAACAGTTCAGGACCTCTTTAAATTATGTCATTGATGTTGACACTTGCCCAGCAGGGACCTGAGTGAACTAATCAATGTGTTTCAGCTGGCAGCACTCTAAACTCCATCTTGTCTCATACTGAACTGTGAAATGTGAGGTCAGTTCTCAAGAGGCTCTCAAGATGTGATTTATTTTCAGTTTCATGAAGAAATGCTCCTTGAGCACTTCGTTCTTAATAAACATTAAACCAGGATCTTTGTCACAACATTGCAGGGATGAAAATACTGTGATTTTCTTATTTTACCAAAATTGTGATGGCTTCATTTTGTTCATACATAAAAAAATCTGGTAGATGGAGGTAAAGGAGGGTGGAAATTTCTCCAATCCTGAGAACTTCATCTGAAAATATGAGGTCCTGTCTCTTGCTCCAGTGAAGTCTGTGTGCCATTCCAGTAAGTCTCCCTCATACTGATAGATTTTACAGAGCTGRAATAGCCCGGTGTTTTCAGTGCTGTCTTTCCTTGAACAATGCGTGTGTCTGAAGCACACACTGGATTGTCTGAAAGTGAATGTAAAATGAGGTGAATGAAGTGCAGGTTTTAGGTGCAGTCAATGACAAGAGGGACAGTTTTGTGTCATGTTCAAAGAGCATGAAGGTCAGAAAGCTAAAGGCACTTTTAGCCTTTTGGTCAAGGCTTAAAGCCAAGTGCAGTTTGACCAGGTCTCAAGCTGAGTTCTAAACCTCTTAATGACTTAATTATCACATGCAGCTTGTTTAGACAACTTAGYGTTCTTTGATTAGTGTTCCAAAAGCAGAGTAATAGATGCTTCCTGCGTGCTGGGAAGAAATTATGCTGCATAAATACCTGACTAAAGATAAATATAAATACAAGGTCTGGGATTTAGGAGATGCATTGATCAATTCTGAAAAGGTCCTGATCCCCATCAAAAACACAGGGCATAGTCTTTAGAGTGGGGTGCAGTGCTGTAGAGCAGCCATGTCCCTACACACCTTTGGAAATTTCCAATATGGAACCTAAAAGAATAGGATAACATCTTGACAGTATAAGGCTACACCCCCTCAAWAGTTGTGGGCAAAAATCCCCATGAAGTGTTAACTTCTTTCCTATTYAGCAGAACAAATCTGTCAAAATCTGTAGGGTGGGAAAAGCCAAGGTGAATTCTGATTCTTAYAAAGAAGCACAGGGCACTGAATGGCACTGTTATGTTCAGTAGAAGGGAAAATATTTACACAAGTTATAGTTAAGCTGTAAAAATCTTTGCTGTAGGACACTGTACATATAAAATGTACAGATTCAAAAACGAATGGAAAACCATCTGTCAAAGAATGACTGCAGTGCTGTCACTTTTGACTCTGTACACCAGGAAAAAATCTGCATGTGCTTGTCCTGTTCAGCTGGTGTTCCCAGAGCTGTTACAATGAGCTGTGCTAAGAAAGCAGGGTCCTGAGCTGGATGGAGGCTTGCTTTAACCCACCATGGCTGCCCTTCTGCTTCAGTTCCTATGCAGTGAGAAGTTTGCAGGTAGTATTCATGGAAGAAATTTTGTTTCTTACCTAATTTGATGTATTTTTGTTTATTAATATTTCTTCTTCTGAACAGAGATAAGTATCTGTGGGATTGGAAAAACACTTCAGATCCCCGATTTAAGTTGTTTTCAGACAGTTTGTCATAGCTGTAGTTCAGCCTRCTGTATTTGCAAGCAGTACAATATGCTTAACTTGCAGGCAGCTTTGCAGTGGCATCAGCAAATGCTRTGTAATTTCCTGCAAGAAGATTCCCAAACAGATCTCAAATCATGTATCAGAAAATACTGCTATACATGTCCACATTCCCTGGCATAAGCCTTTATACCTTTGGGATCTTAATAGTTAATCTACCTGAGCGAATAGGAAGGAGCATTTTTACTTTCAATAAAGTTTGATTCCTGGAGGCAGATCTTTTTTTTCAGTGAGTGTCAGATAATTTGAAGGTTAGGGTGAGGCAGGAAACCACGACGCGCCTTTGTTGGGACTTGTATAAGAGCACGGGAATAGAAAAGCAAAAGAAGGGCGAGAATAAAACAGGAGAAATAAAGAAGAGGTGGACATTTTTGGATGATCACTCAGGTTCCACACACCTTTGGAAGGACATGATATAAAGTGTAGGTGGCAAATTTTTGGTAGAAGGGAAGCAGTTGTGGAGAAAAAAAGATTTTCATTTCAGTAACCAAAGCACTGCAGGTAAGTTACATTACTAAAACAAAAGGCAGAAAAAGGTATCATTTATTTTCTGTCTTCCAGAAAATAAAGGATGTTTCTTTCTGTTCCTTTAAGAACAAGGCTGACTTTTCAGGCAAGATAAAGCAGGTGTTAAWTTTTTCTATGGGGAATACAATATAAAAAAAAGTTTGCTTAAGGGCTGGGTCATTTTGGGTTTGTGTTTGTCAGTGAATACTACTCATTTGAAGTGAGTATCTGGTGAAAGGAGTTTACCTGCTGGGAGAAACAAAATGTGAAGCCAAGTTGTGGGTACATTGTTAATGCATTTTGTGAAAYGACCACAAAATGGATAAAGTTTAGCTGAATTTCTCTGCTACATAGGGGTACCCGCATGGTGAAATGCAGATCATCTGTTGGCTGTTTTTAAAAGTGAGCAGAGCTGGAATATGCTGGAGGTCTAGTGAYTGTAAATCAGAGCTTCAGATGTTGGGTGCAGGGTGTAATATTAAGGAATAAATCTCTAGTTGTGAGAATGCCTAGAACTGCTTCTGAGTGAAGGTTTGTGTTGCCATGGACAAACTKCTTTGTCTCAAAGAAGTGAGTTTGTTATCAGCAGTGACTCACTGATTGTGTACTTTGTGCTGTATTTTTGTCATAAAAGATTATGAGGTGTTTTGGTCACAGTAAGTCAGAAGAGTGTGATTTGAGAATCAGTTTGAATCCTTTCTGCAGCAAGTCCAGCAGTTTGACCATAGYGGCATAAAGTAAAAGATTTGCATTTTCCTGTCTTTAGACTGACTTGAGTGACTTTAGAGAAGGTACTTTTCCATTAATAGTTGCTTCATGTGTGAAATGGTGATAGCAGATCTTTCCCATTCTGCAAACACTTYTTTCRTTAATACCAGATTGWATTGACAAACGTCTCCTTTTCTGTGCCAGAGCCAAGAAGTTTGTGCAGGTCAAAATGGCCTATTTCTTTTTGAGTACCACAGTTAAGTAGAGATGGCAAGGACATATTTTTGGAAGGAAAGGTGTCTGGCAGAGCAGAGTGAAGTCTGGGCAGTGCTGTTGCTTGTGCTCTTGAGATGTGAGCACGTATTGGTGTCAAAAAAGCTGGGACAGGCTGCAGGCAGGTCAGAATTTGGTTTGTACAGCATGTCCAAGCTTTGGCCGGGCATCTAACCTGCTTCCCTGGCATGTGCATCATTTCAACCTAGAAAATGAGCAGATTTGGAAGAATGATTTGGTTTATTCAATTCTGACTGTGTTGGGTTTAATAAAATGACTTGATGAAAGTAATAGCTTTTAGAGCAGAACAAGATCAGATTCCCAGTTTGTGGGATCRAAAGAGAAAAGGGATCATTTTTTAACCAATTCTTTTAGTTCCAGGCTAGTGGCAGCTGAAAGATTTTGTTAAGAGGAAGGGGCACCTAAAAGACGTGATAAGGTGGGAGGCATAGTCAGTGGTATCATTTGGAGACATCTGCTGAGTGTCAGAGTATTTATGATCAAAAGGTTCTGCTGACATTAAACATTATTAATCTCAGCACCTGCAAGTCCCTCTTTCTCCTAATGGAATGTCTCACAGCAGGAACCTCTGGAGAGAGGAGAGAGCTAAAAGATTGTGCAATGAATACAACAGCATTGTGAGATGAGAATTGGGAGATCATTGTAGAGGGATGAAAGCATCTGAAATATGCTTGCTTTTATTTTTCTACCAAAGGACACCTTTGTGTTTATTCCACTCCCCTTTGAAAGATATCAGTGATAAACTGTATTACCATTGCATACATGTATATACTTAGATTCTAAAATTATAAGAGGGGATTCAATGTTCCATCTCAGAATGGCTTAGTGTCCTTGCCAGTGTTGCACTGCAGTGAAGTGGAACAGGGGATACAAGAGTTACCCTGCATTGTCAGGCTTTTGTGGGAAGCACAGATTTGAGCACRTCTGGCAGTGCTGGGCAGTTATTACTATCCTGCTTTCAATGCTGTACAGAGAAGAGGCAGCCTGCACAAGTGTGGCAGTGCCACACCTCYCCTGATTCTGAGTGCCAGTGGTGGTGCCACAAGCACACTACAGCCCCTGGGTTATGTAGCGGGGGCCACAGTGCTGCTGTCTTACTTTCCTGCGCTGTTTGAGTGACCCCACTTCACAAGTTACTGCTTGTTGCTCCRAGATGACTGCAAATGACTTCTCTGATTCAACAGCGCTGTTGCTGTGCCACAGACATAGCCCACAGCTATGCCTTTGAGACTCCAGATAGGAGCCTGGGAGATGAGTCAGGCCTGGCAGGTAATGGAAATGCAGCAGAGTCAGTCTGCTGGCATCCATATGCCAAGCACACRTGCAAAGGCACTGTGTGCTGGGGCTGGACTGTGGCATGCATGGCTCCAAAGATGGACTTTAACCTTTTTTTTTTCATAATTGATATCACAGCAAGATAATTTCCTTTCTCAAGGGAGGGCAAAGATGCAGAAGATAAATTCACTCCATGGTGGTGCTAGCCTCTTCCAGCACCCATAACTAGCACCACCTCCCAGTAGCAGAGAGAAAGTGGAGTTCTACGAAGCAGTAGGAAAGCAGTTTCCAAATACAATTTGTGCTCCTTGCCAAAAACACTGATAAAGCCAACAGTGCTGACATCTAGACAGCAGCTTCCAGCATCTTTTTTTAGGGAGAGAGCTTGAAAGATACTTCCACTGTTGATGCAGTAAGGAAAAGTTGCAAAGATAATGCCTTTTCTTGGAGTGAATGACCAGAAACCCTTCTGTTGCAGGGGACTGTTACCCTGCTGGAGGAGGAACTCTCCTAATGCATGTAGCTCAAGCCTTGCGTGTGTGTTGGGATCCACACCCTGGAAAATCCCTTGGAAATCCCTAATGGTAGCAAGCATTGTAAGGATTGAACAGCATCCTGCTGCCACCAGGTTGTGTAAGGACTTGGATGTGGCCTCAGGAGCTGTTTAGACAAGCTCAGAGTCAGCAGTGCAGAGTGAGGGCTGTGGGCACTGTGGTGTTCTCTGCAAAGTGCAGATGAGTCTGTCATGAGGGGCTGAAGTGGCTTGCGTGGCACTGTGCCTTCTCCACTCAAATTGTTCCTGTCCAGCTCTGGGAATAGCGGGAGCTGGTTAAGGACAGAATTAATCTGAATGTTGGATATTCCCACAGATTCTYTGCTGCATCTTGCCTTGTGTCAGTGTTTATGCCTGGGCAGTACRAGTGTAACATCAAGGGGGCTGCAGTTTACAGAAGAGTAAAAGGAATCATAAGGATCAAACTCAAATTTAACAGAACTGGAGGACATGGTCTTGGGTTCTGCATCAAGCTGGGCTTTAAACGTTGGAAGGGATTTTGCCCAAAGTTTTTTTTAGCCTCTTAAATGTGTTGGTTTTGGTACAGCTGGGCCTTCAGTTTAAAGGAGCAGACTTCAAATCCAGTGAACAGTTTTGGCCTATGGTGAGCTTTATCTCTTCCTTCTTGTTGTTTGTGGCTGCACAAGATGAAATGTTATYTTAGCAAGACTAGGAGTGAGAAATTGTGTGGTTCCTTCTGGCTGAAGTGTTTTCTCTTCTAGATGATGTCTCTTTTTCATAATCATGGTTTTTTGTAGTATTCCTGCCTTGGCAGACAGTCATACCTTGGGTAGAGATTATAATTTTGACTAGAGAGTGACCCAATAAAGAAAAAGAATGTACATAGCATTCACAGCACTGTGTAGACTGACCTGAGCTGGCATTAAAGTAGATAAGATTCCAAAGGCACAGACAGGGTCTCCAAACTGTKGCTGAACTACCTGTAAAACAAGGTAAAGCACTTCCTACCTTAAGTTCCTTACTGCCAAAAATAGGTAGTTCAAAGGTACCTCTGGTGTTTTTTCTGCTTTGCACTATTACTGCACTATTAATGCGCTATTACTGTTAGCAGAGCAGCTGTATTTCTGCTGAGGTTTTTCTGGCAGTACTGGCAGGGTGCAGGGAGCTCACTCCTGCAACTTTGCCTGCTCAGTTAATCCTGCACTGTTGAGTCTTGCCCAGAACAGATGTGTGGGAGTAGTGTTTTGATCCACTGGTTTTCATCAAACCTTTATAGGGGCGCAGCTGGAGACCATAATATAGTGTTGTCTGGTTATAAATCCAGGTCTAAACTCCATCACTGAGTGGATTTGCTTCAACTGCCTCTGTCTCACCTGTTGGCTTTACAGCCCCTCCTGGTGTTTCAGCTCTGCTGCCTTGTGCAGAATCCAGTGTTGTAGGTGGCCGTCCATCAGTAGTAATCGTGTGCCTCTGGAAAGGCTCTGTAGACTCGCTGGCACAGACATCTTCCAGGCAGTCTAGTCCCCATCCAAAGTGAGCAGAGTGGTGGGATTTGTGGGGAGCTGTTGTCATTTCTTACTCTTCACAGAGCTCTGAATGCAGTCCCTCTGTTTTCCTTGCAGGTGGCAATGATATGGATTCTGTAACAAAGAAAACGAGGCAAGATGGATCAGAAGTTACTGAAAGACGTAAGGAGGAGATTTTTAATTTTTATATCATACCCAAAAATCCCAGAAGTGAATGGCCATTTCTGTAAGGGATGAAATGCCGACCAGAGGTCCAGAACTAAATTCTGTTCCTGGCSCTGGAGTCTGTGTTGAAGTCAGAATAAGGAATAGAATGGGCCAAGATCAGACATTTAGAGATGTGTATCATGACCTGATTGTTTAACCAGATGATTGCCCTGTGGTAGCATTTCTAACCAGTAGTGCAGACATTGGGATGCTACTCCTACCTCTGGTATCAGTGCCCTGGGTGACCTAGAAATTGTCTGGTGGCTTTGTGTAAAACTGGTTAATTTTCTACTGACCTTATGAGAATTAACAAGTATGAGCTTTGCTGTTACAGCAGTGGCTGCAATTCAGAAGTGCCCAGAAATTTTACAGGGATCTTGTACAGAAAAAAAATCTTTCATGTCAGTAATGTTCTTATTCAGAGCTAGAAAGACCAGCAAAGAAACACAGCATTGTGTGATAATGAGCCTACAGCTACAGCCCTAGGCAGTGTTGTCTTAAGGGACTTTTRTTTAAATGACTCAATCTTCTTTGAACAAGTCATGCTTTTGCATGGAGGATAGGTAGAACATTGATCCAGTTTGGCTATATTAACATGCCATTAATTCTGCACCCTTTCTTMCCTCAGTTATTACAGAGACTGTAACCACAAGACTGACATCCTTGCCACCCAGTAAGTAATTCTCAGTCATTGCATTGCATCTGCTTGGTGTTCTGTGCCGCTCCRTGCTATTTATCTTTCTGCATTATTTCCATTATTTCCATAAATCCCTGGGTGCAGCAGATCTCAGTGCATAAAGATCTGCACCCAAAGAATGCAATTTTCAGAAATGTCTYTCTCCCGAAACACTTGTTACTGGAGAGGAGTAGTATTGGAGGACCTGTCTGGTTGTTGTCAGAAACAAAGCCAGATACTCTACTAAGACTAGAAGACCAGACTCTGCAAAGATTTAAGTCCAGATATAAGGTCTCCAGTGGTGATTGTCTGTTGGGAAGAAGGACCAAAAGTGATGGGTCTGCAGGTTCCACTGCTGGGGCTGCAGTGCATTAGTTCCCTGTCATCTTACCCAACTGACAACAGTGAGTGAATCTTTTCAGTAATATCAAAGGTCACAGGACATTTCTACTTCTGCAGAGAAGTACAAGCTCCAAAGAGGGAAGAATCCTCCACACTCTTTATCCCACCATATCCTTGATTAGTTTGCTGCAGCTGAGTTGGCAAGGAATTGCATTATCATCTCATTTATGATGAGGGTTAACAGGAGTATCCTTCAGTCTGTGGAGAAAAACTTGACTACAAACCTGCTGGCTGTGGAGTGTGAATGCTTGTCTGCTTTGCCAAGACACTTCTCTGTACTTCTGATCTCTCACCAGATATGAAGCTGTACTTGTAATTGAGTATGTGGACAACTTTGGGTCCCTCCTGCCTTCTCTTGCAGTGTCCTTGCTCTTCCTATCTCCTGCCTGGAGAGAATGTCTCATTTTGTGCTCCTCTCTTTCAGAAGGAGGGAGCAGCAGTGGGCTCAAAACATCATCCCACACTGGAGGGAGTGGCGTGGAAAAGCGATCGTACACCCATGGAAGCAGCTATGTGACCTCAAGTAAGGAAGGAAAGCACTGCCCAGTAGGAAACAGAGAGCAAAGGCAGCAGAAATGGGCTGAGGAGAAATTCAAAGCAGGGAAGTAGGATGAGCCAGGGGTAGGAAAATAGGAGTTATGAAAGTAAAAGTGCCAAATGCATGCATAAAGCAAAGATATTCCTTCCCTAAAACTGGGTTTGAGAATGGGTGAGTAAACAGCAAAATCCCATTTTCCACAGGGAAAACTTAATTTCAGGAGAACAACAACAAAAAATGTCATTCCTACTGTTTTTAAGAAGTCATTCAGAAACTGAATTTCCCTTCTTTCAGTTTTTCCAAATCACGGTCTTTCTGACAATTTTTGTTCTAAAGACAGTTTTGATTAATCTTTTTGTTGATCTTGCTGAGGGTAGAATATTATTAAAGAAATTCCTAGAAAATGTTTTCTTATGTTTGTRTGCTCATGGCTGTAGCACTTTGGACACTTTGCCAGATTTTCTGGGTGTGCTAAATCATTGTGTGCTGCCTACTCTGTAAAACCATTTCTTTAACAATGTTCTTTGCACAGCTCTTAGATTGTCATAGCAAAGGCTTCTAAAGACTAAGCTTCCTAGCCAGGCACACTTCTCTGTCCCCAGTATGACTGACTATACAACTCTCCTTATGGAAAACATTCTCTTGGCTGACAAACTGAAGGGAGTGAAGTGCACTTTGGAAGCTCAAGGGGAGAGTTAGCCATACCAAAGAGATCTGACAGACACCTGCATGCCAGTTAAAGGCCAGAGTGTGGAATCACTTTGCCTCAGGACAAAGTGTAGATGTTGGTCTAATTGTCTGGACTGGCATCAGTGTGAGAACTGAATCCAGTCCTGCAAACTCAGAGGACCATGCAGGATTACCATCTTCTTTTTTCAGTATGTGGAAAAAGAGAAAATAACCTGAACTTCAGAGATACTGAGCTCTTGAATTTTCAGAGAGCATTCTGTAGTCTCTTCTTTCCCATTTTCTTGCAGAATGCCTCTAACAGAGGCCKACTTGGCACAGTAGTTCTTTCTGCTGAATTAACAAGAAAAGTTACAGAACAAAACAGGTCCTTTTAGAGGGGAAGTTGGCATGAAAACACTGTTAAGATCAAAAGGACGCACTTTTTGTAGGAATGGGTAAACAATCCCTTTGTGCTGCACCCTGATCATACTCCAGCATTAGATTTTGTGCAAGAGTATGAACACAGTAATTATGGCTTGCCTCAGTTCCTTCTCTACAGCACTGATGTGAATTAGGAGGGATATAGTTTCTTCTGTCTACATATAAGAGGTAGTAGTAATGTCCGGACTGTCTTGGACCTGACACACACCTCAGTCACTTCTCCAGAAAAGGCACTAAGTGGGAGTGTGGATAGCTGCTTTATGGGACTCATCTCTGCTTCCCATTATCTCATAAACTGCGTCCTTCAGCACTTTGAGTTTGGTTTAACAGTCTTCCACTTTTTGTAGCCTATGTCATGTAACACTTGAGTTAACAAATGAATCTATATCCTAACCAAAACTCAGCATCATCCAGAGCTAAATTTGTTCCTGCTCAGGGGAGATAGTTCACTATTACCCTAGGCCAGAACCTGGTTTCATACAAATCAYTGACAAGATTTGTTTTGAAATAAATACACAGTTATACACAGTGATAACCAATACTCCTCTCTGCCCTGAATGCTGAGGATAGCCAGAGTTACACCCTGATATTGTTCTTGTCCATCTCTCATAGTGAAACACCAGTGCAAGTTTGTCCAGCTCAGAGGATAGTAACATAAAGCACCCAGGGCATCCAGAGTGTACTGCCAGGACTGCTCTTCCATTTGCTTAGGGTGTTTTGTTTTGGCCATAGGTGGAAGTGGTAGATTGAATTCAACATCATCATCCTCCAGCTACAGACAAGCTCAGTCTCCCAGCTCTACTCTCACCAAATCACCTGGCTCAACATTTGAAAGAAAAACCTATGTCAACCGCCATGCAACATATGAAGGTATCACAGAACATGCCATAGAAGGGAGGCAATGTGCAGTGCCCTCTGAGGTCACATTAGTGCAGAATTGTCCCCTATCCTATTGTGCTTTTCCTAGGAAATAAACCATCAAGGACACAATTTAATGATTAAGTCCTATTTATCCTAAGAGTAATGCTCATTCCTAAAAGGAGTTGTGGCATATAGTAGTTGAAAGACATTAGCAGCTCTTTAATGTGAAACCTGAATAGCTCTTTTTTTAATGGAAATGTTTTCTGCCCACTGAGATTAAACAGTTGCCAGGAAGACATGTTTTGAAAGCTTTTAATGGTCTTGTACAAAGTATTAATGAACATCTTTCTGTTCTTTGCAGGGAGCTCCAGTGCCAACTCTTCTCCCGAGTTTCCCAGAAAAGATTTTGGTATGTCCTGTTTAGAGCTCCTCTGACCGTTATGGCAAGGTCATGTGAGTTGTTGACCATGAGGGCTTTTTGCACAGTTCTGTGTCCTGCTCTACCTGTGCTACCTCTGTATTGGGCCATCATACAGCTTCTTCACAGGAGTTATTTGGGATTTAGATTAACAGCTGAAGGTCAGGTCTCTAGCTGATCATATTCAAACAGAGGGTGGATGCTGTGTATCTGCTACTCTCAGCTGCTTTTGTGGTGCTCCCTGTATGATATAGGACATGGACAGGAGAAGACAGATGTGGGATACTTCATAGCATTCCCTTCACCCTTCCAGAATAGCTCAGAGAACAGCTGCAAGCAAGAAAGTCCAGACTCTTAGGATTTTGAGTCGTTGCTGGATATACTTTTCCAGTAGCTCATTTCTAGACTTCATCAAGTACATATGGAAAAATTAAATGGCTATCAAGTGATATATTTACACTAAACATTGTCAGCAGGTATTATCTTGCCCTGTACAAACTCTGAGCTGCTGATTTTACTCAGTAAAGGTAGTGAAACATTATGATCAGGTCACATTTTGGCTCATAGAGGAGGCAGGGTTTCCCAATATCCAGCATTGGTCAGTGGGATCAACAGGCCTCTTAAATTCCTTTTGGCCATTTGAAATGTGACATCACCATCTACAAACAGCATTTCTCTGTATAAAAAGAAACAGCRTCTGGTCCAGAAAGGCTAAAGGTGCTGCTGATTCTTTAAAATACCTTATGGTCCAAAGGGGGTCTGTTAAAATCTCTTAATGGTTCAGGTCTCCCAGCTGTGCTCCAAGAAGAGTTTCTGTCTGAATATAAGCACATTGAGCAAGATCAGTGTGCTGTTTTTCAGAGGTGTCACAGGCAGTAAAGACTAATACAGCTTTTCTCTTATTGCTGTTCACAGCATCTGCCTCTACGAGAGGGAGAAGCCAAAGTCGAGGTGAGTGATGCTGTTCTTTGAGAAGCCTCCTTTTTAGTTCAGTATAATTCAGGTGTGTTAAATAGACCTATTCTTGAGCTGGAATCCACTAGCTTAAGTGTAGAGCTGTCAGATGAGGTACATGGATCTGCTCCACTTCAGATGTGAACCATTAATCTGTAAGCAGTTGTAAAAATTGACCTTAGTGAACGTCATGCTWGTTAAGACTGTGTCAGAAAGGAAGATATTCTTGGAAACCTGGATATCTGAGAACATAGTCTTCCATCCTGTCTGTTCACTACAATAACCTTAGTCCATCTATGCTCTGAGACCAGGCTCTGACATATTTACAGTAATTGCATTCATGCTTCTCCTACTATGATCTGTCTTGCAAACCATAAAGCCATACCCTGAAATAATCTCATGCTGATAGTAAAGAGATGGTGAGGAAATTGCAGACTTACTGTGGTCTGTAGCCAGCTCACTGTAAAGCTCTGCATTGTTTAAATCATTCAGCTCTTCTAATAATTTATTAACAGTGTTGGGGAAAGAAGGATTATCTTGGTCTCCAAGAATGTAGTATCTGTTTCCAGTTGCTTGAAGAGGAAACTATAATGTCACTTTATTCAAGTTAATTTTAGCAGTGGGTATAAATCACAGCATGGTCTTGCACAGTCCTGGAGAGTGTCACATTCCCAATTATTCTGCCTCAGATCGTTACAGTCTCCTCTAGCACACTACATACCTGAACTCCCAGCAGAACTAGGCCATGCATAATAAAGTAGACACCAGAGAATCAGGTCCAGCGTCTCATATTACTTCAGAAAATAATTCCAATCCATCATCTTCTCCACATGAATGCCAAGATAGTATTTCTTTTCTAGTGCATGCACTGTCAGATTTCATCATGAGGAGCATGTATCGCATTTCTGGCTGGCCACTTTACTTGTGGGAAGCAAGTTTAAAGGCTTACCCCAGCCAAATCACATTAACTGTGTTGTTTCTTGTGCTGGACAGTAAAGGTCCAGTAAAAGTAAGGCAATAGCATTGAGTACCTGGTGAGAATGTTGACTGAAAACTGGGCTGGTTACATTCAGTGAGCCGAAAGAGAAGTCGCGAAGTATCAAGACGCTGAATCATACAGCCCACTGTAGAGATGTCAGTTGTACCCAAGAAGTAGTAGGAAATTTGTGTATTTAGTAAACTTCTTTTGGCTCTCTAACTTTTTTATTCAGAGGGAAAATAAAAATAATATTTGTGATGAGTGAAAACATCAGTGTAATTGAGGACTGCATAATTAGACCTTCTGTATATCTGACAGTAGCAGCATCATTGACTTCATCAGAGGCCATCAATGAGTGAAATATAATTCCCTGGAATTTAAAGCAACAAAATGTGACCCCAAAACAAAAAGTCCCCCAAGCCCATTTGCTACCAGTTTGCATGGGCCATGAGTACTGCTCAGATTAGGCAGTCAAACAGCAAGGTGGAAMACAGACAGCAAGAAGGAAGGAATTCACTTCAGGCTAAGGTTTCATTCCCAGCCCAGGGCACAAATGAATCTCTCTCCATATTCATGATCTGCTTTTTATCTTCCCAGAGAGTGAAATACGAGTCCGACTGCAGAGTGCATCTCCCTCTGGCAGATGTAAGTTATTCCAGGGGTATTAGGGATAAGGTAGATGGTGTTGCTGCTAGGGCTATGTCTATTCCTATTAATAACATTAATTTGAGTCCCCTTTCTGGACAAGGAAGCATGCTGTGGGTTAGATGGTACTCTTGCAAATATGTAAAATGGTACTTAGTCCCAGAAACATCCTCTAGAGCTTTGTCATTAAGTGGCCCCCCCAGAAAGTAACAACTTCATAGACATGCAGATAAATTCCACTGAATTATTTAGATCCAGAGCAAGATTACAGATCAATGAAACACTGACTTTTGGGTGACTCTGGACACTTGCTTTTCCTGCTAGGGACAGAGCTGGATGATGTGAAACGTTTGCTGAAAGGAAGTCGATCTGCCAGCTGCAGCCCTACTCGGTCGTCATCCGGTACCCTCCCGATACCKAAAAAGGCTGTGGTGGAGACAAAGATGGTCACTGAGAGCTCTCAGTCAGGTACTTGGCATAACAATGTTGCAGTCATTCCAAACAGCATTTGCATAAAAAGTACTCAGCTGTTGAGAACATCCAGATAAGAATACATGGTGTCCCCGTACAGAAAAAGGGTCAGAATGCTGAAAAACTGTCCAGGTATTGCTGTAGCAAAAGCCATCTTGGGTATCTTTCTAGTGACTAGTCTAATTTCCAAATAAATGAGTCCATTATTTCTGCCAGCAGTTTCAATTCAGAGGTATTTCTAGCAGAGATAAGAGCGCTAAGCAAGTGTGTCTGAGTGATTTGATCTCTTATCTCCAAGTGAGACAGAGAGATAGAGCTGAAGACAACATTTCAGTGAGCGGTTCATTAGCCATTCTATTTCATAATAACTCATCAGAAACTGTATGAGAAGACAAAGGGGAATGGCTTCAAACTAAAATAGGGCAGACTTTGATCAGATGTTAGGAGGAAATTCTTTACTTTGAGAGTAGTGAAGCACTGGCACAGGTTGCCCAGAGAAGTTGTGGATGGCCCATCCCTGAAAGTGTTCCAGGCCAGAATGGATGAGAATTTCAACAACTTGGTCTTGTCCAAGATGTCCCTACCTATAGCAGGAGGTTGGAACTAGATTATCTTTGAGCTCTCTTTAATCCCAAACCATTCTGTGATTCTATGAATCTGTGATTCTATAACTGAAGTGGTACTTAAAATACTACAGCCTTTTTTAGTTATTTATACACCTCGCAACAGGGCTTGAGGAAGTGGCATTGACATTGACTCCATTGTCTTCCATCAATATCTAAAAMCAATATCTTTTATCTTACTCAAAGCTCTAATCCTGTCTAAAACAGAGTTTTAGTCCAGTACACTAGTGAACCAATCAGAGACATATGTGGGAAGCAAAAGCCATACATCCCGTGGCCCAGGGTGATTTATTAATGGAATGGCAGACTGGGATGGTTTATTCTGGTACCATAGCATCTATGAGCAATGAAATCTCTTCAGGGTGTTTTGTGAATGATCAAGCTATCAGGTCAATCTATATTCCATTGGTTAAAATTTGTGTGGGCTGACATTTGAGGTCAGCTATGCCATGCTAATCTGGAGTCATTGAGTTGACTCTACAAGGGTAATTGGAATGTAAGTTGTTTGCCCTATAAACCTGGAGTGTATGCTAAGCCACAAGCCTGGCCTTGTTGAAAACCACATCTGTTTGCTTGGTTTTTGCAGTGTCAGGGACATATGACACAACCATACTGAATAGTGCCCTCCCTTCATACATGTGGTCCTCCACTCTGCCTGCTGGGTCTTCCCTTGGTGGATACCATAACAGCTCTTCCTTGATCAATGCCATGTCTCACTCTACAGGATCAGGTATGCTCCCTGGATTGCCCAGGTTTGAAGGATAGAACTATCCTGAAACTGGGTCAAAAGCAGGTTTTTTTGCACAGCACAAGCTAAAATGATGGAATAACAAAATGGCAAGGGATATGCTTGAATTTTCTCTGGTTTTCTGTAATTTGGTGCTCTCTGCTCTACACTGAATATATCCCAAAATCCTTCTTTGTGAGGATTTATTGTCCTGACACTCTGACTGTCATTAAATTTTGATGTCATCTTTATAAAAGAGGTCAAGCTCACATTCCCTATAAAAACTAGTTTAGACTCAAACTAATATTGGATTATCCTGGCTCATTCTAAGAATGTCTCATATGCTAAAAATATTATAGGTAAATTCTGTCTGTTCTTAAACCTGATGAGGCCCATTTCTAAATGCCAGGGATTCTGCCTTCCCCAGTTGCAGAGAAAAACCACAAGAAGCTTTATGATGAAATACTATGTAAAGCTTTACTTTCTCTCACTGTCACATGATCTTGTCTTGTCTGAGGTAGATTTTTTTTTGCCTTTATCAGTTCAGTAAAAGGGTGGTTTATTTTCAAGATTTTTCCTCTATGCAATTATTGTGCATTATCATTAGTTGCATTTACAAGTTGATTCTTAATTTCTGGGACTGTGCCATTGACCTTTGGGTGCTAGATTTATGATTTGAGAGGAGTAATAACATTTCACTTCCTCTTTTTGCAGTTTTTGGTGTTCCAAATAACCTGGCTCCCAGCAATCATACTCTGAATGCAGGCCTGAGCTCTTCCTCTACAGGTCAGATTTTTCTTCCCTTCACATTTTGACAGTGCTGCATTTCTGGCACTGACAACTGCAGTGCAATAATACCAATATATGAGTTTCTCTCCTATTCCTCATCTGAATGTCAACAGCTCTTTGCCCCACCTGCAGAAATGTCCATGCAGCCAAGAGACCTCACAATGTAACTTGAGATAATATTTTTAAATGGTCATCATTATTGTCCTGGGCCAACAATAACAATACAACAAGGTGAACTAAGTTACAAAACATTTTGTTGTAAGGCCTGTGGTGCCTCTAGAAAGCTGGTGAAATTTGTTGGGAGAGGTCATTATTTTTGTGTCACTGATTTTGTTTGGGTTTTAGCAGAATGCCACCTGCACTGCAGGACTCATATAACCGTCATTGCAATGCTTTTCTTTGCAGTATTTGGAGTTCAAAACAACCTGTCTCCAAGTTCTTCTTCTGCAACCCAGAATGCTACAGCAGCCTCTGCAAGTCAGCAACAAAGTAAGCCTAGATAAAGTGTGAGGGTCACCAATGTGTGCTTCCTTCTCCCACCTTTTCTGTGGTGACTAGAAGGTTCATCTTGAGGCCACTTCATCACCTTCTTTTTGTGTGGCACAGTCTGTAATGAAGGGATAGTGAGGAAGGTTTTCCTCTGCTGTTCATGAGCAGGAACAGCTCTCAGTGCTGATGCACTAGAAATTTGCTTGCTTGGGAAACTCTTGGTTGTTTGAGTTGTTCTAGGAACACTGAATGAGAAAAGATTTTTTAATGTTTTGGTGTGTGTAGATCCCTTGTTATCCTTCATCTCTGTCATTGTTGAATTTCTTCTTGGCAGCATATGGCATGAAGAACACTTCTCAGAGCAACACCATGGCAAGTACTGGTGTGTCTGCCTCAGCAGGTGAGTCTGTCTTTCACAGGTGTTTAGGCATGGCCTCGTACAAGTGTATCATAAAAATGMGTTAAGAGACTTAGTGGGTGACACTCAGGTGCATAACTTGTCACTAGCCAAGTTTCCTACCAGTACCTTTCTGAAAAGAAAAAGAGTCAGAATCCAAGAATGAGCAAATGAGCTGGTCTGATTCAGTTCTCTACAATAATTTGGATTGTTTAATTCTGAGCTATATCTGCTCAGCAGGCAGGGAGCTGGATAGAAGAGGACGCATGTGAAATTGTACTTTATTTGAAGCCAAAGCATTTGCAATGTTGCTCTTAAAAATAAGGCATGCTGGCTCTGCTGACCCCTGAATAGCTATCTCAGCTGAATTTCTCTGACTCCACAGGAAGTCTGTTTGAGGAGCAAAGAGCTCATTGAGCAAATCACTTTGACATATGATTGAATTCCAGATGTTCCCCATTTCTGGCAGCGGTGCATCCCCTGCTAGTGAAATGCACATCTCCAAAAAAACCTAATGACATGCACAGCTCTCCTGTTGCCTTTAGCGGCCAGTATCTTACAGGGCTCTTTTTGTACTGGCAACCCCAATCACAATGTGACCACCTGTTTTTATGAACATGTGTAATGTGGCTTGTAGTTATGGGCTCAATGACCCACACTCATCTCCTCTCTACCATTTTTTACAAATATTGCAGGAGGAACTGTTTTGAGCTCCCAGGGAGACGACATTCTGCGCAAAGACTGCAAGTTCTTGCTGCTGGAGAAGGAGAAGGCACCTGCAAAGGAGATGGAGCTCTTGGTCATGACAAAGGACACTGGCAAAGTCTTTAGTGCTTCTAACACTGGGCTTAGTGGAGGTAACATTCCTCTTTCAGAACAAGTGGTTATTTTGAGGGCAGAGAAACTGATCATAAGCAAAGTTCAATGTTCAGGGCACTACACCTAACTTGTACATCATACAAGAACCTCTGACAGGCAGGCAGCTAGCTTTTAACCATGCCAGCTGAAACCTGGGTCTGGCTTTTGCATTTGAAGCTCCAGAGTGTGCCTTGGGATATTTCACAAAGCTCAGGAGCTTTGAGAGGAAAAAAAAAACTAGATCTGGTTTAGACAGGCAGAGCTATTGTCTTCCCATCTTTACCAATGAAAGAAGATTGGCCTTGTTTAACTTCTAGTGTAATGTTTCTAATTATATTGGGTTCCTGTTCAGGATCTTTTGGAGAAGACACCTTGAAGAAAGAGAAGCAGGGATTTTCTTCCTCTTATGCTACAGATACTGGCCTAAAATCAGATGCAAATGGTAAGAATTTGTTGCTGTGGAAATGCAACACAACTTTCTCCTTCTACCTCCATTACTACCTTTCCCTTTCAAGCCCACACTCTAAATTTTGTCATGCACGGAAAGACTGGTAAAACCTCTTTTACTGTTGTTAAAACAGGAGGGCTGAAATCCATGCCAAAACGGGACAAAGAAACTTATGCAGGTAAGTGATGCCACTCAGACTTTCATTGGAAGAAGCACCAAAGCACAATACACAAAAAAGCAATTGTTCTTGAGGGACATAAGTGGTCTCTGAGCAATGAATCGGAGGGAATGTTCGGGAGGCTACGAGAGAAATTGGTACCAGTGATTTGATTGTAGATAAGTGGACAGTTGGGTTATTTTTTTATGATAGAGAAAATCAGATAGCTGACAGTCCAGCTGCATTCTGCTACTGGGACAGATTTATGGGGAAGAGAGGGCTCAGACAGACCTTGCTGGCTATTGCTGTTGTTTATGGCTCAAATCTGTACAAAAAATTTACCCTCATGTGATCATGTTTTCCAGCTGTTACTTTAAAGTGCACTGAGTGTTTTTGTCCCCTATTTGAATTCCCTTTGGAAATACTGTTCCAAACTTCCACAGGGACTAGAATTACACTCACCATATGCAGAGAGTGGCATAAAGATTTTTTCCATAGCCCTTTGTATAATGGATCAGGCCTTGATGTCCTTATTATAAGAGATTCTTAACTCTGAAGTCAAGGAACTCTTCATTAACCAGGAGATTCTTCCTTCCCTCTTCCAGAAATACGAAGTGGTGATGCAGGAGGTGCAATTGGATCRGCACCATCCTGGTGTCCTTGTGGTTCCTGCTGTAGCTGGTGGAAATGGCTCCTGGGTTTGCTTCTAGCTTGGTTGTTTCTCCTTGGACTGCTTTTTGGACTCATTGCTCTGGGTAAGAAATAACTGAGGAAAAAAGTGTTGAATGGTATAGAATGACAAAGGGTTTAAGCTGGTAACAAGCCCAAGCACCAGAGATACCAAGCCAGAGAACTGAGGGAAACATTCAGCTTGATGGTGACTTGCCACTGAGATATTACAAATGACAGAAAGAAGGGATAAGGAATACAGTCTTTGTTAAGGAGTTATATAGTCTTGGGGTGAGTAGGATAGGAAACCTCCTGAGATCTGAGGTCTACTGTTCCAAGACTGACAGATTCCAAAGCTGTCATTTAAATTCCAGATATCTCTTCTGGGGAAAAAAAAAAAAAGAAAAAAAGAATTCTGCAAAACTCAGTGGCCATAGCTACGTGACACAGTGTTGCCATGTTCCTATGATAGCATGTGATGTTTCAGGCTTGCATATCTGGCTGCATGTTCCCTAGCATTTTCCTTTAACCTTCCAGCTGAAGAAGTGAGAAAGCTGAAATCCCGTGTGGAAGACCTGGAAAAAATCAATGGTGGCCTCCTGGCAATAAACCAAGGGAATTCAAAAATAGAAAAGGATGTTTCAAGAGTAGACTTTCTTCATGGTAACTCACTCTCCTCAACCTTCCCATATGAAAATGAAGAGTCAGTCTGGTTGATGGTGAAGAGCAGACTGAATAAGGAAATAGAACGAGGTGAGCAGAGTCAAAAAATGAACCCATACCTTATTTTTCATGCTACTTTTGTTAGCAAGAGAAAGGTGATTTACTTCTGTTTAGCATGTGATGGAAAGAGATGAACAACAGAGCAGCCAACATTCTCCCATCTTTAGAAATTTCATGTATTTGTGAAAACAAATTTACTGAAGAAACTCACAAACCATACTGTGCTGCCTGTAGCCTGAAATCCAAATAGATATATCCTTGTTCTTGAAATGAGTAGCTACTCTGCTGTATAATGAGCTCTGACAGCCCCTTCACTTCCTGTTACAGGCTACTTCCGAGGGGAAAGAGGAGAACGTGGTGAGAAAGGTACAGCCATATAGTCCTTCTCCTCCTCTGTCCAATTCCTTGGCTCTGGCAGTGCACAATTTTGAAAAAGACAAAATGAATGAAATGGATGTCTCTTGATTCGATTTTTTTTCCACTTTTCTCAGGTGACATGGGAATACAAGGTCCTAAAGGTGAGTCTGGAGTTACCTGGTTTCTCAGGTAGATTGGCAGCCTGTCATAGGGCCTGGGTAGAAAATGGTTTTTGTCACTCCAGAATTTGGAGAAGCTAATTACAGTTATCTGTTAGTTCAGATATTGTTGTGATGGTTGAGGTTTTTCTCTTGTTTTCTGGTCAAAGAAAACAGGAGATCTCGCTTTGAATCTAGAAACTCCTTTGCCTGGATGAAAGTCATTCCTGAAGCCAGGCTCTACGTGGTTTAATCACAGAGTGCTTCAGTGCCCAGAGGGTTTTGCATGGTGTGAATGATTCAATTATTTGCATAAATACAAAGGAGACAATTGCTGGAGGCACTAGAACTCGTAAATATTCCAGGAACATAAACTTCTTTTTATGAGGGTGAGGGTTAGCCAAAGTGACAAAAAGAGAAGACTTATTCCCCACTGACTGTCTCTTTGTTTCTGTCTACAGGTGATCGAGGACTTCCTGGTGTCCCAGGTGGGCTATAGTTCAATTCTCGTTTAAGGGAGGACATTTATTTACATTACTGTGGGCAAAAACAAATTCTGCACTTTCTTGCAAAATTCCTTGAACTTAGCTCAGAGTGGTTCTCTGAAGAGTCAATATTTAGCATAGATAAAGTCACTTGTTTAATACCTTGGTGCTGAGCTACAGACACAGCTCAGAGACTTGGTTACAGGCAAAGCCTTGGCCAGACTTCCCTTTAGATGARCATGCTGAATTTGTGAAGATTCTAGTCTAGCACTGAAAGAGTCCTACAGCTGCATAAATACTTGGTTCAGCTTTCCTGTGCTTTTGTATGTATTGTGTTCTTCTAAAGAGATGAAGTACCCACCTTATGAGTAATACATTCTTTACCCCATAGAATTAATCTCTCCAGGCTTGAGATTTCCTTAAGTTGCATGTTATTCTTCTATGGTACGTAGTCGAGAACTCTGAATGCTCACTGTGTTTTCTTTCCAGGCATTCCTGGTCCAATTGGACATGCAGGACCAGAAGGACCAAAAGGCCAGAAGGGAAGCATGGGTGAGCATCTCTGTCAGTGCTGTGAGTCATTCACAACTGGCTGACACATGGCACAGGAATACAGACACCTGGCTGGTGTGATCATTGCCTTCCCCAGTGGAGCCGGCCATGGATCCTTTTGCCCAAGGCCTCCCTCCCACAGACACCTGGTGTTACAAGGCATTTGTTTCCTATAGGTGAGCCTGGCATGGAAGGTCCCATGGGACAAAGAGGTAGAGAAGGGATACCAGGGCCTCGAGGGGAGCCAGGACCACCTGGATTTGGAGAAAAAGGAGACAGAGGTAGGAACCAAGTGTCGTCTTGTTGGATAAGACAGAGCAGGACAAAAGCAGGAGTTTGGTCCTGATTAATAGAATACCTCAGTGATAAAATTTTATTTCACTGTTCAAATCAAGATTTCATATCTATACATTTCCCAGCACAGATTAATATGGCCTTAAGGATTTTTTTTTTGGCAGACTTATAATGGGTAAACAAGGATTGCTTTGGTTTCCCAGATCTTACAGTCAAGTTTGAGTCTGACAGAACCAAAATCACGTCACTAGCAAGGTTATCTTCTTCCCTGTTATCCAGATTATCAAAGCTGGAGAATTCATCTTGCTAAAGCCCAGTGAGCTCATACTCGTATTCTTTTCTTGGATAGTGCATATCTATTTGGGTGTTTTGAACTGATGAGCAGATTATTCATGACACTTACCAGAAAAAGAATAACAGTAGGTGGAATAATGGAAAAATGGGATCATGGCTGTATTCTACCATGTCTATTCATGCTCTTATTTTGCAGGGGCTATTGGTGAGCCAGGTCCTCCAGGGCCACCTGGACCCCCAGGTTCTACTGGCCTAAAAGGTAAATGTGGAAATGGAGAGAGTACACCTAACAGAGAGATTAGGAGTAAATGGGCACCCCAGCTGTCCCATTTCACTTGTGTTGCTCTGCAGTAGCCAGAATAGTGAAGTAATGGTCTGAAGCACATATCCCAGAATCTCAGCTGAGATAGATGGCTTGGATCTCTTTACTTTACTTAAGTGGAAAATATTTCGTCAATGTCACAAGGACTAAGTTCTCTAAATTTGTTCTCCTGGTTTTGAGGATGGCAGTAATGCAAATTCTTCTAGTGGCTGGGGAACTTCCATCCACTAAACATCTGTTGGGTTGTGGATGCTGTTGGGCAAACTGAAAACAATTTGATAATTTTCTAATTGTGGTGTAACTAAAAGAAAATCTGTGTTCCTTACAGGTCTGATGGGTTCTCCAGGCCCACAAGGTCCTCCAGGTGAGTGCTGTATTCTTTTGCTGCGGCATCTAGAGACTGGGGAGAACAAAAACAGTGTGACAGCTTCTCATAGTTTTTCTGCTTCAGTGGTGCATTGTGGTGAGTGGGATGAATGTAACCCCCCCACCATATCTCATTTTTCTGCAGGTCCTCCTGGCCTACAAGGATTTAGAGGTGAAGCAGGACTCCCAGGTGCTAAAGGTAACTCCCCCTGGCAATTAAAGCAGCACTAGCTGAAGTGCTTTTCTAGCACTGCTCTGAGCAACAGATGTGATCTGACCATGTCACACCTTGATTCCATGGGCAAAGAAAAGCATAAGACTGAAAAAAAGGGAGGCAAACCAAAACTTAGTCAGTGATTGCTAGCAAATATTGAGAAATGCAAGAGACACAGAGGTAATATAGCAGTCTAAGAGAGGAAAAACAGTTGTGTGTATGGAGCTGTGTTAAAGGAAAAGAATTTCCAGTTTGAGTTTGTCTGGTAACACAGAATCTGTATTTCCCTTGTGATTTTTCTTGATGCATTAAATGCCTTTCCCTTATGATTTGTTATTACTATTGTTCAATCATCCATATATCTTTCAGGTGAAAAAGGAGCCAGTGGACCCCCTGGACCCAAAGGTATGTTGACCAATTAGGTATTTCTTTGTGGTTATTTTCTTTAGATTCCTTTAGATATGGATACAGTCCATGGGTTTTGTCCTCATCCCTCTTTGGCCTCTTCTTCTGTGCTCTTGTCAGAAAGCAGACTTCATTTCTCTGATGGAAACATTTTACAATGAAGCAATCTCACAGAATTTGTCCCTTTTTTCTACCACAGGTGATCAGGGTGAGAAGGGTTCTCGTGGAATGACAGGTCAGTGKATTGAAATACTGGAGTAACAGCCAACCTAATAAAAGTATAGCCCAGCCAATCCCACATAGCTTACTGAAACACTATAATGATGTTACTAGTTATAGAAGTTTTATTTTTGCACCAAAATTATAAACAAATAGATCCCATTCTTGATTCCAATAATCTTGGTAACAGTCTTTGTATTTAGCTTTAGGAAAATCCTCCCTCACATGCCCTGTATTCACATCACTTGAGCATTTCTAATGCCTAGAGACAGTTGTGAATCATGAGGCCTGAACATCCTGTCAATGCTGGTTTTCAGTTGCAAAGCAGCAAATATTGCTGACAGAATTGTCCAAGAGTTGTTTGATTCATTTTCATACTATTTTGCTACAGGTGAACAAGGCTCAAGAGGAATACCTGGACCTCCAGGAGAGCCAGGGGCTAAAGGACCTGCAGGTGGGTACCAGAAGGCAGCTGTATTTATATGGGAGRCAATGTCATTGCCACCCAGATTGTGTTTCTGTGAGCACAGACAAGGAAACAGTATGGGAGTGGAATCATGCTTGTTGTGATCTTAGGTCTTACCTTTAGACAGCTGTGATTAGTCTGTACACTCAGAAAAAATGTCCTACAGTTAAGTTTTGAATTTAATGTCCTACAGTTTAAGTTTCTTTCAGATACAATGTGATGAAAAGCCACTCTTAGGGTTAGGGCTGGGCTCCACTTTGGAGGAAGACAGGATAACTGTGGTACTGTTTCAGAAGTCCCTGACAATCTCTTTCTTTGGACAGGACAAGCTGGTCGTGATGGACAGCCAGGTGAAAAAGGTAAGGGCTTCCTTTGAGGTAGAAGTGCGGGTACTTTCTGATTTGGTAGAAGTTGATTTGTAAAAGGGGTGGGAGAAAGATGGCAGCAGATTCATGTTCTGGGATCTTCTGTCTAAGAACTATAGAGTCAACCTGTAAACATGGAACTGAGATGTATAATGGAGCAGGCTGTAAACTTGTGACAGAGTTACCTCTCTACAGAACTCTTCTGTCATTGATGTTCCCCTCCCAGACACTGATACTGGAGATGGGCACTTGGCTGTGAGAATACAATAGGTAGTCAATGCTGCAGGACAGCCAAGCTTGAATGGATTGGTAGATTGTATGTCAATGACTTCTGTCTCATTAATGGTGATTATATCCCTAGGTGAACCAGGTCTTATGGGAATGCCAGGGRCCAGGGGCCCTCCAGGACCCACTGGAGATGCTGGAGAGCCAGGTAAAAGCATAGAGAGAACAAAAATGCTTTTTGCTCAGTCAGGAACATGGATGTATTTGTCAGTTTCCAGTCTTAATTTGAACTTAAGTCTGACAGAGAATCTCTGTATTCTTAAGGTGGTGATGAAAGGAAAATACATAAAGAATCTAGACCCCTTATGATCCCAAAATTGCCCACAGTGCAAACATCAGCTGCTATGAGCTGATTTACATACCAGTTGCTTGGCCAGTTTCCACCACTTTGAGAATTGTGTGCTGTAATTTCACATAAATGGAATATTTTTGTCCCTTTCTGTCCTTTTCCCATATGAAATTTTTTAGACATCTTAAGAGATTTTACCTTTTTCTGACAGGTCTTACAGGACCCCAAGGACCACCAGGTAGGCTTTTTCATATTCCAATGTATCAATGACACACTTTAATATGGGTTCAAAAAACCCTTGTAATTTTCCCTCTGTGGTGCTCAGGGTTTCCAAAGTGATATCCCTAAGCTTCCACTTCTCCTTTGGCTTTTGAGACAGGCTTTGTGCAAGATGTTTGATTTTTGAGCAATGCAAGGCTTTTGAGTGTTGAAATTTTGCCTTTCCCCAAAACATAACATTTCAGTTCCCCATGCATCACTGAAAAGTCCTTCTAGTCAGCAGCAGAAACAGAAGGGAGAGGATGTAGCAATAGAGATATAAACAGAGGATGTGACATCTGTAAGCAGAGGTGGTCTGGGGGGAACAGTTCAACAGGGAATTCATCCAGGAGCCTCAGGACAAGTAGCAGTACCAAGTAGATGCTATAGGTAAATCTGTGAAGCAGTGTCATCATCCAGGGAGCAGTGGGACCAGGGAAGCCCAAGGACACAACCAGCTCAGTTTGTTCCTCCAATGGCTTATAAAGTCCTCAAGGACCTGCCTATAAAGGCTGAAAGCTGGGGTCTTGAGTAGGGAGGTCCTTCTATAAACTCACAAGTGAAAGAGCTGGTGTACCTGAAAAGCATACAGCAAACAATACTTGCGCTAACTATTTTAAATTGTTTGTCTACCTCATATCAGGACTGCCAGGCAACCCGGGCCGACCAGGGGCTAAAGGTGAGTTTTGTTTCTTCCCTAATGCTCATTTTCTCTCTAAAGATTTCATTTTAGCAAGGATTAGCTGCTCCACTGACCAGTCCCTGGATCAACAGTGGCATCTAGTGGCTTTGGGAGGGGAAAGTTTGAGAAGCACGGTAGGCAAAGCTTCCCTGAGCATACACAGAGGGCACTGGGGACATCTGCTGAGGGGCTTTGCATGGCAGCTCTCCTTTGAAGCCCGGTTCTGCCCTGAGCATAAGATGCCTGGTGACTGCAGTGGAAGCTGTGTGCCTGCCTCGGATAAATCAAGCTATTGCCTATGCTGGCAGATGTAGTGCTTGGAAAGCTGATCAGAGGGCTTCTTTGGATTAGCACAGCTCTCTTGCTTCCCCCTGACCTTCTAGGGCTGTGACTTCCAGGACAAGAGATCAAGGGCAGGAAGAACAGAAGCTACATGCTTAATAGTACAATGCTATTGAGCCTATTATAGCGCTTACCCACCCCCCTAAAAAGAAGCTCAACTTTTGTACCTTTGTTTTCCTAGGAGAACCTGGAGCTCCAGGAAAAGTCATAAGTGCAGGTATGTAGTGCTGTGAGGGGTCACACTTCTGATTTAGGAGGGTTTTCTCTGGGCTTTTTTTGTGCCTCCTCAATTCATCTTGACTGTATGTCAGACTTGTACTGGGGCTCCCTGTGCTGGGAGAATATACGTACCATAGATGTGGTATTCCTTAAGCATAGATTTTTACACATTCACTGTSTAAATATAAGTGTAAAGATGTGTGAGTATAAGTGTCTGTGTGCAAATCTATGTGTTTGTTTTTCAGAGGGTTCATCAACTATTACTCTGCCAGGCCCACCAGGGCCCCCAGGCCCACCTGGTCCCACTGGTCCTCCAGGTGTTCCAGGTGAGTACTGATGAGTACAAAGTAGTGATAGGTCAAATCCAGGCACTAGAATCAAGCTCCTTCACTGCTCAGCAAGGCAGGCTTGTGTCTAATCCCTTTCCCAGCAGTGTTGCTGAAATGAGGAAGTGCTTGTTTTCCAGCCTCAGCTTTGAGCTCAAGGCAGCAGAATTCCCGCTCAAGCATCTGTAAATCTTTCTCACACACACACACTGGCTGTGCATGAGCTTGGGCCTCAGACTCCTCTATCCAGTCAGACACTGCCCTCCAGCATGCTGGTGTCAGGCAGCAGAGTTCCTGAACCTGATTCTCATGGCACTTCTGTGCCTGGAGCTAGTCCTGGAGCTGGCTTGGCAGAGACAGTCTCAGTTTGCAATATGGAATGTGAGAGGAGGCCTTTTGCATTCCTTTTCTTTTGTGGTCAGTGGCATTCTGGTTATTTCCCCAGTCCAAGAGGCACCAAGCATTTTAATTGCCACAGGATGGAAATTCAAGTAATATATGGGGCATTGATTAATTCATACCCCATAGCAATTCCATTTGTTTGTGTAGAAAATACATTTTTTTCACAGTCTCAGTTCTTATAAAAGTCCTATTGATTATTTTCTGCTATTGTAAAATACAGCCAGTAAATTCTAATGAAATTTGGGTTTTTTCCTTTGAAACTAGGTCCTGTTGGACCAGCTGGTCTCCCTGGACAGCAAGGTACCATTTTCCTTCAGCTTTGATTATGCTTCTTAAGAGAAAGRAATTCATTCGTTTTTCTTTCTTTCTAATTCTCTAAGCCCTTGGCAATTTCCCTCTCCCTTTTGTTCACAGATTTCTTCCTTTCAGTTCATTTTGTTGCACTATTTGGCTTAATTAATCTAGTAAAGAATTTTTATAATTTTTTGTTTTCCCAGGGGAAGAAGAAGGGTGGTAAGAGGGTGATAAGAGCCAGTGTGATGTGGATGCTGCAAATGTATTTTTTTTTCTTATGCTATTTTTCCTGAAGGCTGGTATTTCTAATGCACTCTTCAAGTGCTGTTGCCTTTCTGTGATAGGGGATATAGCCCAGCTGGATACCTCCTGCCATTTTGAAAGGCAGGAGAACAAACTAGAGCCAAATTGGGATTAATGTCACTGTGAAAGCACTGCCAGTTGGGCAGACATCTCTTAGAAAGGGCCTGAAAGGACCTGACCCCTAAGAACCTTTCTTAGCTGGTTTTCTCTGATCCTGTTAAAGCAAACTGGGCATAATTTCCACACTTGAATGCAGTGTCCCTCAGATCTGGGGACTGAGTTCATGCTCCCAGTTCTCATAAGAACAGTCTGAACSTCTTGTCAGAGTAGGTACAAAATGTCACCCTCTCTCAGTTACATAACTCCCTTTCTCTGTTTCTTTTTTTTTTCCTGGAAAAAGGTCCACGGGGGGAGAAAGGATCCCCAGGTGAAGCTGTGATAGAAACCATCAGAACAGAAGTCTCATCATTAGCATCTCAAAGTAAGTGGCCCTGCCTTTCCACTCCTTTGCCTGGAGATGTGTCAGAGCTTCAAGGCCTGCTCTCAGCTACCAGGAGATGCCCCTAAGTCTTTTTTCTCAATGTGACTTGGGGCAAGTATGTGTGTGTGGTGGTGTGTCTGCAATGCCAGCTACCTCTTCTTTACTCATCATCTGTGCATCCTAAAGTCCTTTCAAAAGGAGGCAAAGGGCATCAGGCCCACATCACAGAGAGGGAAGCTGAGGAATGGTGGCTGGTGAGCAGCCGCTAACAGGAGAGATACAGAGCTGAGAGCTTCCAGCCACTGAGTTCACACAGGGCAGTTCCCTGTGCAATATGAGCATGGAGCTATCTGTAAGATGAGAACCAGTTTGAAAAGGCATGTTAATCTAAGAAATAATCTCTCTTCAAATTAAAAGATGAATTCACAGGGGAGAAAATAAATTTTAAGATTAAAAAAATGTAATATTTTGTAAAAATTTTAAAATTTTAAGATGAAAATTAGTGGAGCTGAACAGAATTGTTTAGCAACATCCTGAGAAAAGCACTTGCTCAGTGCAACACTGTTTTGCATTACACAAAGATGTGTGATGCACTTAGAGTTGCTATTCCTAGGGTCTGGGATCTGTGCAAGTTTGCAGCAACGTAGATGAGGGCATAAAATTATAAATGATCCTTGCGCGATCCCATCCGAATGGGGCCACGTGGATTCAGACCATGCTTTAGTACTGTCCAGTTCCCCATTCAGGTGTCCTGGATCACAGCGTCACTGAACTTTGAGTTTGTGCCTCAGCTTGGAGGTGAGGGTACATCACACAGTACAATCAAGATAACACAGTGCAGCTGCGTGTTAAATAATGTCTGTGTTATGGTCTCCTCCCAAAACTTGCCWCTTTTRAAGAATCTTTCTTCTCCTTGAAGTTCTTTCCCTCCTTCTTTAGCCTTTGAGTCCTTTGCTCTTTCAACAGCCATTACTCTTCTCCCTGTATCCAATATCCTGCTCAGAGCTGTATTTTGCTTCATGTCCTGACCAAAAACATCTCTCCCTCCTATGCTTCATCTTGGGCTTAGGTCACCCAGGTCCCATCTTAGTCCACCTTTGATTGCAAGAGCTTCTAGCAGCAATATATTGACAGTTTCCATAGCAGCAGTCGCTGCATAGCAACAATTTTCCTTGTTTGTGTTTTTCTTTTGCACAGTGCTGGGAGATTTACAAGGGCGAGCAGGACCACCAGGTCCCCCTGGACCASCAGGTGTGTAACATTCAGAGCTCAGCCTCTAAGCAAAGAATGCTGACACAACATGGCATGTTTCTGAGCCATGCAGTTTRCTGTGCAAATGTTCCCTAATACCCCTGTTTCATTTGTCATCAGGTGAATCTGTGCAGGGACCCCCTGGACCTCGTGGTCCCCCAGGTAAGAGCCTGTTCCTCTGAAACCCAACTGGAATGTGGGAGGTTTTTCCCAAGGCCTAGGGCTGGAAGGAGAATGTCACATAGTGGGTTTCTACCAGCACAATTTCACTGCAGCAAGATTCTGCCCAAAAAAGAACATTTGCTTTTGCAGCGGATTCTAGCCAGAGTACTAATTAGTTAAAGCCATACCTTTTGGGAAGACACTCAAAATTTTCAAGTTGCCAAAGGAAGTAACTGCCTTCAATTCTGTATTTACTTCTTACTTCTCCAGCCTTAACTTTCAGCCGTGGTCACATGGGGAGGTTCTTATCACGAGGAACGTGTTCCCGTGCCCCATCCTGTAACACAGCCAGAGCATAGAAGGTGTGGGAGGACATGTGACAGGAGCAGAACCCCATTCCTTGTTCTCTGCTCAGCAGGAGAAGGGAGCAGAATTAAGTGCGTGATGGGATAGGCACCCAGTACCACAAAGAAAGGAATTTCTCTGACCTTTTCTGGTGTGGTGGCAAATGATAGTGAAAAGTAACTAGAGGGATAGATGTAGAAAGGATGTGAAGGAAACAGAGATAAGGGCCTAYACTGGGAAATGCTCAAGCTAAGGCTGTGGCCTGGAAATGTAGCAGCTCTTACATTCATTTACTTACATTGCTGAGGCTGATCCTTCCTGAAGCTTTTCTGTGTCCCTTTTCCTAGGAGAAGGATTGCCAGGACCTCCAGGCCCACCRGGGAGACCAGGATCATCCATGTCCACCTCAGGTAGGTTCTTGCCACTCATTCGGTCATCTGGTTCTGGGAATGTCCTGTTGGGGTTCCAGAGAGCACATAAATGGCTAGGACCAAGTGGAGCCAGAGAAACCTTGTTTCATGTTCTCTTGGATGTCATGAAGATATCTCTTTGTTTGAATTGCAGAAGCATTCTTCACAGGCCCACCAGGTCCACCAGGACCACCAGGCCCGAAGGGAGACCAAGGTGGGTATATCATGCTACCTTACCAAAGTGCTAGAGGGATCTTAGCATCTTAGACTGAAAAGAAGAAAGGGCTTAARAGCAGAAATTCCTGCCATTCTCTGTCTGTAAGAAAGCTAGCACAGTTGTCACTAAGTTGGACTCCTGTCTGCTGTAAAACAAGTSAGTCTTTGTCAAAGAAATTTATTACCCTCCAGTACTGGTGTCAAGGCAGTCTCACTGTATTCAGATCCCAACTTTGCAATCCCATTATACTCTAGAACATTCAGAACTTTAGATTTGCCATTGAAGGGGACAGCCTTTTTGCAAAATACACTGTGGACTAACTCAGTGCAAGGGGGTAGCCTGTGAAGTGTAGCTCAACTAGCAGCTGGCAGAAAAATGTGGACCTGCTCCCTTTACCCGTTTCTCCCCTAAAAATTGAAGGCCAAGATGATATGCTGCAGTGTGGGCTGGGATGTTGCTGATGAGAATAAAGCAAATCCTAACACTGTTCCTGTGCTTCCCTGTTCACAGGTGAACGAGGCCCACGGGGATTCACAGGTAAGGAGATGTTAGTGGGTTTCAGGGTAGCTTGCCTGGGTGTACGAGTGCTCCTTCATTTYTGTGTCTCATGCAGGAGAACCGGGTGATCCTGGCCTTTCAACATTCTCCTCCCACGGTTAGTCTGTGCCCCCTTTCCTCCTTTGAATTCMTTGTCCCTGGGCAGAAATCAGGCCAAAATCCTGCTCTAGTCATTCTAACTTAATTTTACTGGRGCCAGGATTTTATCTACATACTTTATTCCTGTGAATCTCTGACTCTCTTTCTCCAACTGGCAGGTGAAAGAGTCACCATACAGGGACCCCCAGGCCCACCTGGCCCACCTGGACCAAAAGGTGAAGTTAAAAATCTTTCTTTTATTGGGGGTGGCCTCACACATCTACGCATGGTTGAGACTGAAGGATGGAACAACCCAGTCTTTTGGGAACTAGAGCTGTGCTCACCCCTGCCTTTTCAGGCAAAGCAGGAGCTGAGCAATAGAATTGCTGTGAGCACAAGGCACTTGACCAGGCCGCAGAAGGCTCAGGAAAGCTGCCATGGTCTCTTCCTTATGCTCTTTCCCAACAAGCTGGCATTTCAAGACAGTCATTGCGAGGGCTGAGAAGTTTCTTCTCTGACAGCATGTAGTACAGCTGTTTCACATGACCAAGTATGCGACATGCAGTCACACCCATTACAAGTGTCTGTCTCCCTCACTCTTTTCCAGGTGATGCAGGTGTCCCAGGAGCACCTGGCATCCCAGGAGCGTCTCGAGGTAAGAGGCCAGACCATCATTGCTCTGATATTAAGAAGGAATGTTGATATCCTGGTGGAGGCTTTGAAAAAGCTCCTTTGACTTTTACCAGTGTGTGTGCCAGCCTAATGCTGATGAGATTTCTGTTCAAAACCCCTTTTTGCACATCTTGCCTTAAATCAGAAAGTTTAAGAATTGACCGTTTTCTTTTTCCAATTTATTGGGAATCCTTTAAGCCAGAGTTTTGCCTCTGTGGGGACAGGTCCTTGAACTGGTGCTGCCCAGGCTAACTGGGATTGGGAGCAGCAAGGCAGTGATGTTAGACTAATGAGCTTGAGCTCTATGATCTCCATGATCTCCATCTGTATTCTGCACAGCTCTGCTCTCCATTGCTCAAACCCACCAGGTCTGCCTGTACAAAGCCAGGAATGTCTCTGGACTCAGCCCTGCACAGGCTGAATTATAAGATGCTGAATTAATTGAAGACATTATACTGCCAAATAGCCCATGGTTAGACTGTGTTTAAAGATGCAGGGGGAGCCCCTCCATATTCCATTTCCAAAGATCTTTCCAGGCCTTTGGGAAGGGCTTAATGCACATACACTTTACTCTTACTTGGTTTAATGCAACTGTTCCAAAAACACTCCTTCTCCTTACAATGCTTTCTGTAGGTGGATCCAGACAAATTCAGGGACCCCCAGGACCTCCTGGGCCACCTGGTCCTCCTGGCCCAAGTGGAGGTTCATCTCAAGAGATTCAGCAGTATGTGACTGACTACCTGAAGAGTGAGTATAATGAGATTTTTGCTGTGGGTCAGCAGTTTCATGCCCATCTCTCTTTTGTTCCCTGGGGCCTTGTCCCTGTTCTATTAGAAACAACAGCCCTGCTACTCTGGGATTATTTCTGCTGCATACTGTGAAGTGCTGTTGTCCATTGTGGCCTCTGTAGAACTGTCCTCCTGTTGTCTCATTCTTTGTCAGAGGAAGAGGGTCTGGTAATTGTGGATATGGTCAGTGTTCCCTCTTAGTGATGTGGGCATATCTTGGGCTTTCTACGTAGGTGACAACGTCAGACATTATTTCACTGGTGCCCAAGGCCCACCAGGCCCTCCAGGCCCACCTGGACTCATCACCACTGCAGATGGGATGACCTTGGATTATGCAGAGCTGGCTACCCGTGTCATGAGCTATATGACAAGTAAGCACCCTGYTGGTAAACTCTGTACTGAGTCATGCCCTCAGCTGAGCTTGTGCATCACCTAGGAGGTGAGAACCAGAGGAGAAACAAATCTTTAAATAGCAACASCCCAACCAGGTTATTCATCTTCAGCAGTCTAGGCCCAGGATTCTACACAGCTGAGGTRTCCTCTGAGCCTTGTCTTTTTTTAATGGTTAGATTAACTAGCAGTTGCTGCTGTTTGAAAAGTCTTATATTAAACATTTRTTGTTAGACTCTTTGACACCCCCAAAGACTCCAAACAGAGATGGCTTTGTTTAGTATATGTGTTCTCAAGTATTTGGGAGCTGTATTGTGTGCTTGCGGCCCTCCTAAAGTAGACAAAGTCCCCAGAGCTTTAGGAAGTAGCCTGGAATCTGAACCAGAAATGCCCAGAGCACACAGCTGTGTGTGATGACCAGGATGTGTGAGATAGCAACTGTTTCATAGCTGGGGGCATGAGAAGGCCATTCTACCAGTTAATTAATTCATCTGTCCTTTGTTCCTTCCTGACCCACCCCCTCACCTTCTTTCTCATACTGGCTCATGTAAAACCTTTTCATTCTCACAGGCTCTTCAGGTCGCTATGAGTCGTTTTCTAGCTCTGTATCCACTTCATCCATTTTGTACCAAGAACTTCTGGACTTGCTKCAAAGTAAGTGACCCTCAAGGGAAACATGGGATTGAGGGTAAAGCATGCTGGAGATCTCCCTTTCCCTTCCAGTCTCTAGTCTGCAGCTGGAGTTACCTGCAACTGGAGCTGCTTCAGGGTGTTCTACTTTCCAGCTCCCCCAGTCTGTGTTTCCCCCATGGCCTTGCTATGYTGTTGTTCTTAAGGTGAAGGGGATCCCCAACACTGTATTCTTTTCTATACACAGTTACTATGGGCTGAGAGGTAAATGTSCAGGTTGTCATTTGGCTGTCCCTGAAGGTAATGATTTTGCTGGCCAGCGCTGTGCTCCTAATGGCTCCAAAGTGTCACAAAGCTCAGCATGGTCTTTCCCAGCTGAGCTGCTTTTCATTCCCTTTACCCAAAAAGTTGTCCAGGGTGTCCTTAAAAAAAAAACARACCACAGGGAGGTCCCTTAAGCCATCCAAATTCACATCCTCCTCATACTCCTATTATAGGAGGTTCCCAGCCTTGTCATAAATGTTTCTGGCACCATATACAGGACAATTTGCTCAGAAAAGAGGGAGGAAAGAAGCTTTGCATCTATAGGTTTTGATGTTTCCCTAGTGGAGGGCACTTGGCTCACAGGCTGGGAACTCCTCACACTTGGTGTCTGTGCAGCAGCTGGACAGCCTGAAAAGATGTTTTTTTTCATTTCTAGGAGAAGAAATTCGTCAGTATCTCGTTGGACCTCGGGGCCCACCGGGACCTCCTGGGCCAGGGGGAGATGGAATGTCTCTGTCACTGGATTATGATGAGCTGACCAGGAGGTTTATCAGCTACTTGTCAAGTAATGGTTTTATTAGTGTGTGTTTCCCTCTGTTCCTTTGGGAGCTCAGCACATAGCTCATGCTGTCAAGTCAGTAGAAATTATTSCAGTGCTAATTGTGTGAATCCCTGTGTACAGAGACTTCCTTGCAGGGACTGTGAAGAGAACAGAGACTTGGAAGAGAACAAAGATACCCTGTAGCTAGGATACCACTGACAGACTAATGAATCCTTTCTTTGTTAAAAATGGAGCTTAGGAAAAAAATTTCATCATAGCCATCTTAGAAGTCCCATCAACACCTTTAAGTGCCTTTCTGACCTTTATCTCTGTGGTCAGGATATATTTCTCTGTGAAAGAGTTGGTCTGTCTGGGGGTGTCCCCATCATGTAACAGGTTCATGAGGTGCAGAACTTTTGTCAGGAGCAGAAGCCGCTGCCTGCCTGTCTGTAGGTGTCCTTAGGATTGTCAGGGCAAAGGCACATGTCCAGGACAAGGTTTGAGCTCTGGCTTCTGGCACAGCTGCTGATGGGGAGACTGCACTCTGCAGGAGCCCCTCCTGCATTGCCTGTGAACAAGCCCTGCAGCCTGTCTGCTCACACTGTAACAGCCTGTTCTGATAATGTGGAACTGTTGGATTTTGCAGGTTCTGGGATGAGCATTGGACTACCTGGACCACCTGGGCCTCCAGGGTCACCTGGCATATCTTACAGTGACCTGACAGCGTACTTGCGAAGTAAGCCAACTTCTTCACTCCCCTGCCATGGGGCTCTGCGTGCCTTAGTCACAGAATTTCCCTTTTGGCCTATTGTCACAAATAACCCTCTGATGGTCTTTTGTCCTTAGCAGCRCTGCAGGCCTCTGCTGGCACCTGTACACCCCACAGGGGGCTGCCGCTGCATCACCATGCTCCTGTGAGGAGCAACAGCAGTGGGGCTGTSTTGGAGGGCATGAAGGAGCCTTTTGTTGTGTCCAAACTCTGCAACATAAAGGCATCATTTCTTATACCTCTTTAAAAGTATATTTTAAAAATAGGGACTTTACTCTCTTTGGAATCACCTGACTGTCCAATGTGACATCTACATGCAGGAAGTGAGGTACACTAAGAAAGCTACACCAGGAAGTACTAGAGAGAAAAGAAACCTTCCACTTGGCTGTACCTGGTATACCTTGTATTGTCAAGGAACATTCATTGGGGTTGTGGTTGTTTGGGTGTGACTTCTTCCCTTGTGTCTTACAGACTCTGAATTCAGTGGTGTTGTTGGGCCCCCTGGTCCTGCAGGCCCCCCAGGACCTCCAGGGATCCCTGGATCACCAGGCACCTCTCTGGAGGACATCTCTGCCTACCTTCAAAGTAAAGCACTTATGTTTCTCACAGCTGGCAGGGTGATTCTGTTTTTAGATGCAGGGGGTACTTGAGGCTGAGATTTAGCTTAGCAGGGATGTGACTGCCCACTGGAAACAAAGTCACTATAAAGAAAAGGATTTTGTCAATGTTGTCTATAAAGGGATGGAAGTTGGGGTTGGAGCCTTTAAACTTTAAAGATCCCCAAACATGTGAAATTTCCTTATCCTCTTATTGATGGAAAATAATTCTTTCTCTCTCTCAAGATGTTGGATACTCTTCCCTTTCTGGAGTCCGGGGCCCACCTGGCCCTCCTGGCCCTCCAGGACCACCAGGTTTCTCTGGAACTGGCCTCCTGTCCTATGCTGACATCACCAACAGCGACGAGTTCAGGAGTGAGCTGATCCAGTACCTGAAGAGTAAGGGAACACCATCCATCCTTCCTGCACACATCCCAAGACATACTTTACCTGGTGTAGGTGACTGGCTCTGCCACAGCTGAGACATTCCTGTAGGAGCCTTCCTTCTACAGCCAGGTCTACAGGAGTGTGCTGCACCTTGCAGGCTTCTCTCCTCTCAGTCCAACTGCCAGCCAAAGCCTGTGTTGTGAGACAACAAGGACAAGCACTGGGTAGTTACAGTTGGCCTGTGCTGAACATGGGTCCCTAGGAAGGTCACCAGCAGAGTTTTACCATGGGAAAAGCATTTTCTTTGGCAAACACCTGCCCACAGCGCCATGGATAATGGAAGGGTTGGAAGGCAGCACTGAGCTAGCTGTGAAGCACCAATGGTCTGAGCTCATCCTGGCAAGTCGTCCAGGACAGGCTTTCAAAAACACCTCAGTTTTGGCAAACTGGTCACAGAATGGCTCTTTTGGCTGAGGTGCTGAAATTGGCCTGAGGAGTGCAGCCTTCTGGAAAATCATTGGGCATGTTCCTTAGATTGGGTACACAAAATTATGGGAGAGATGGGAAAGAGGAAGGTGTCTTGCCATCTGTGAAGTTCAAGGTTGACATGTGCCTGCTGCCTGAGAAATGGCGCTGGATGAGGGTCACTGATGGTTGGTGAGACAGAACTTCATTCTCCAGTCTTCATTCAGGTGGTATCTTTGTCAAGCCCGTTGTCCCCCGCTTGTGTTTTGTAGGTGATGAAGTTCGAAGCTACATCTCAGGACCCCCTGGGCCCCCAGGACCACCAGGACCCAAAGGAGACAGTGGCTTTGTGTCTGGGTCTATGTCTTCATCATACAATGGGTTACGAGCTTCTGAGCGCTTGCATGGCGGATCCCTTGGTGCTGAGGGCTCCCACGGGGGCTCCGTGGGCACAGGCAGCTCGTATGGCAGCTCCATGAGCAGCAGATCCTCTTACCACGCCTCGGTGGGCAGCGATGGTGCTTATGATGCCTCCATGGGCACTGCTGGGTCTTTTGATGGGCTGCTGGCAGAGGAGGAATCACACAGATCATCAGCAGGGTCGAGCAGATCCTACAGCAACTCCTTCACTGGTTCCCTGGATTACAACGAGCTGGCACTCCGTGTGTCAGAGAGCCTGCAGAGTGAGTGCAATGCCTGCTCATCCTGACCCTCCCTATCCCAGCCTACACCTCCACACCCCCTGTGCCTTGTCATGCTGTTCCCTCTCCTTCCTGCTGCCTACACCTCTCCCTTACACCCTCTGCCTCAGCATGCAGCCACAGTTTTCCCAGAGCTCCTTTTAAAWGACATCTTTAATTCCACAGGCCAAGGTATTCTCCAGGACCTGATGTCTTACACAGCACAGGGTCCTGCAGGTCCCCCAGGCCCTCCTGGTCCCCCTGGCATCAGCAAGGTCTTTGCAGCCTATGGCAATGTCACTGCAGACCTCATGGACTTCTTCAGAAGTGAGTGACATTTTGGCTTGGCGTTTCTGGCTCATGCACATTAGATCTCCCCAACCTCTCACAGACCTACTGATCTTCTCACCTTTGCACACTGCAAAAGTCAAGGTGCAGAGTTGAAGGTGAATGGTCTTTCCATCTCCTTCCTTCCTTGCTGAGGAGGTGAAGTCTTATCATTAGGAAGGACGTAAGTTTTTCCCACTCTTGGTAGGAAACTCATCCAAACCATGAAGGCCTCTGTGCTTACAAGCTCTGTGGCCCATTTTAACATGGCTAGGCTGGCACATGTACAGAAACATGAGCCAGCTGCTCACTCTGCTCTCAGATTCCCCACCCTGAGCACGGGCCAGCTCCAGCCCTAGTGACAGCCAGGACACCCAGAGAGAGTGACACAGCAGTGCTGGTAAAATGACACCACAGCCTGTCCTTGGGACTTTGTTGGGACCAAAACCCTGTTTAGAAACCTTGCTGTCAGTCTAATCCCATCTAACCAAGAGAAATGTCATTCTAGTGTGACTCACAGCTTCTCTGGGTGGGCAGTGGTTTCTCCCATTCATTCACTCTCTCCTTCATTTCCCTCTCCAGCACATGGTGCCATCCAGGGGCCACCCGGTGAAAAGGGGGAGAGGGGTTATCGTGGACCCAAAGGTAAGGCTTGCCATCCTTTCCCTCTTCAGCCTTGTCATGGCCAGGTAGCAGCACTGTGACCACAAAGGTCACAGCACTGCTCGAGGTTACACCCTCTCACAGTGAGGATGGCATCTTCAGGATCTCAGCCAAAACATTGTCCTGACTTGGTGTCCCTTCCCCTAGCCTGTCCCTGTCTGTGGGTCCCTCATGCTCAAGGGCAACCTTGGTCTTCTCATTCCTTCAGGTGACCCTGGGCCGATGGGCCCACCAGGACGACAGGGGCACAGGGGACCAAAAGGAGAGAAGGGAGAGAAAGGTAGGAACACCTGCCATTCCCAGGAGAGCAGAGTTTGATTGTCACAAGTGGCACCAACCCATCCCTGGGAATAGCTGGAAAACACAGTCTCAGTTTTTTGGTTTGCATCTTTTGTCTTTTTACATGGTCTTTTCAACTAACCCTCCTTTTGATTTTTCTGGTCCCCAGGTGAACAGCTGTATGTTGGCAGAAGAAAAAGAAGAGCTCTTGGTGTTTAAGGAAAGAGGTAGCTCAGTTATGCACAGGGCAACATTCCCAGCAGCCTGTAGAAAATTAGCCTGAGTCTTCACTGCCTTAATGCTAGAACATCCTCACTGCTCAGCTGACCCCTTAGAGTTGATAGTTCAGATCTGAATGTCTCTTGTGTGTGTCCAGCATGGCCCTAGTGTGGGTGTTTGCTCCTGTTACTGATGTTTGGCTTTGTGCCCCTGAGCTCCCAGGCTGATGTCCTTGGGCTGACAAGGGCTTCCTGTCTCACCTAGTCCAGGCTTCTTGTACTACTCCCAGATATGTAAAAACCTGGGTTTTTTAACAAGTAGCCAACTATGCAGAAGAAAGAAAACAATCCCATCCCCACCAAATGCATGGTTTGTCAAGGATCAGATGCAGCCCMCAAGGCCCTGTGAAAAGCCCTGGCCTTGCACTGCCCTGGGATTCCCTCTCCAGAAGCTCAGCCAACCCCAACTGGAGCCCACTTATAACAGCACAGTGAGACAGGACGCACACGGGGCCAAACCAAAGCACTTTTGAAAGTAATTTGTTCATCTTTTAAAAATATTTTTGTACTTTTTTGTTTTTTTAAATTCTGGTAAAAAATAATCTTTAATGTAAACAGCCCAATTAAAGTGTGTTTTTAGCCCCATCCCTGAACTATTGAGGATGGCTGTTCTGTGCTTGCAGGTGGTTGTGAGCAGGGTGAGGCGCGTGAGATGGGTCTGAGGTACAATGGTAATACAATGGCACAACATTAAATAYTTTTATACTCAGTCATTTTAAACATTGTAAATCATCAATCATCCCCTTTACTCAAACACTTGTACAAATYACTTACATTTCATGCAAATTTTCCATCAACAAAACTGAGGCAAACTCAGCAAACTGTGATTTTATTGTATTTACAGCAGAATTATTACAGTATTCTACAGAAAGCCATGAAATCAAATTACTTTGAAAAACAAGACAAAAAAACTCCCAAAACTGTTGTATGGCTGCTACTGCAAGTTCACTTCCACAAGCTGTACAGAGACCCTTAGCCAATTATTCATCCATCTYATGATTTTTGGTTGCTTTCTGTAAGGCAAAAATAACTTGGTTTGCAGTTAACACAAAACATTCAACAAACTGCTGGGAGAACACGAGGGAGGCCAGCGGTGCCTCAGGCGTGTTTTGTCACAGGATGCTCCTGCTCTGCTTGGCTTCCTGACAGAAAATGGGGTGATGGTACAACACTCCATGTCCTTTCCTAGTTCCTGTTCTTTCCACCATTTTAGGACCGATTCTCATTACCAAAGAAGCTTTACCACCTAATTGTAAGCGTGGAAGACTTTGTTAAATCAGGGTAACCCTGGACTCAGCCACTCCCTTCTGCTTTCAGTACAGGGAAAACACGCAAGCCCTTTCTGATGGGTTGGGCAAGAGCATGCTTTTGCTTAAGGGGTTTTCCTCTGGCACCACTGACTGCCCAGATACTGGATGTGCAAAGGAGCTACAAAAAACAAAGCACGAGGACTGAGCTGGAGAAAAGAGATGCAGAACAAGTAACAGTTCTGTAAAAGAACCACTGTCATTTCCTTTGTCTTCTCCTTCCCTTTATCTGTTCTCATCTTTCGCAAGACTGAGAAATGATGGGGCATCCTGGCCTTGGCTTGCCTGTGAACAAGGTTAATTCTCTTTAATCTTACTTTAACTGCTGTGAAGATGGCAGAAGTAGCCTGCGAATGTGAAATTTGCATGGACATATCAACACAAGGAAGAAGTTTCAGAGATCCAGAAGTACAGATTTTGATGTAAAACGATGAGAGTGTAAATGCTAACATCAAATTTATTGACACAGTGATGGCTCTAAACACTCCCCCGTGCCCTTTCCTCCAACAACCAGAGAGTCACTGTCCTCAAACTTGCCCCTCTTCCCCACAGCAGTTGAACCAAGAAGCAGTAGATCAGTGGAAGCAACTAGCACCAAGCTTATAAGTACATTTCCATTTTCAGCAATGACATATTTCTGGGGTCCTGGGAGCTACGGCTGCACAACAGCTCTGAAAATCAGGCTACCTAAAAGTGGACTGAAGTGCCTGAATTTAAACCACCTATTTGAATCTTTCCTATACCAAAGCAAGCTTGAAATACTTGCAAGGCAGCTACTATTTCAATTGGAGAATCAGCTCAACTTCCTATGTGTGACAGCAGTATCAAAGACATGGTGTGACAAAAGCGATTTCATTGCTGCTTTGCTTAGCTCTTAGTTAAGGTGCTATGTTTCCAATTTTTAAGGATAATAATTCAGTAGAATAGAGTTATCATAAAGTYCTCTGGGACAGAAGAATAATTTCTTTAACTGTGTGATAGATCAGATAYTGAGTACCTGTGAATGCAATTTTAAAAGAATATTAGCTTAAAAGATAACCKGGAAAAAAGGATGCAGCTCAGAATGAAGATCAGTTTTTAATGTGATGTGAAAAATCACTCTGGGTGAATGCTGATGGTCAGGACAGTGCAGCCCTGCCAGCAGGGAATTTGAATTCAGATGCCAATTCAAATAAAKGTTTTCCTTCAGAAGGTGTTTATAAATCAGGACCTACATAATCAATCATATGAATAACAACTTCAGTATTGTATCTTTACATGCTGTATATAGTTCTCATGTATACACCAACAACAACAGAGTTCTTGCAGAAGGAAAATGTGCTTTATGGGGATCAGAGAGGATCAAATCTGTAGTATTTCTTCTTCATAAAATAAGCAGGAAGATCAAGAGCTGCCACAGCCCATTTTCTGCTGGGTTGGTAACCCCTCCTCAGCCAGAATCTCCTAAAAACAGGTAGCAGGTGCACCTGAAGACCTTTAGCCCCRGATCTCCATGGATGCCTTAAGCAGTGCAAAATGCACTTTCAGAGCTTGAGAAACACATGGTGTGAGACTGAGGCCCTGCAGGCAGGTTTTCCATGAGGATCAGTTGTAAACACAGGAGGACAACCCCCACACAGCACTGCAATCCAGGGATTTATTGCCTTTTCTCATTTTCCTGTGGACAGAATGTACAACGTAGTAAAACACAATGGTGAGCAAATACTGATTTGTGATCAGCTTTAGAGGAATATGTGGGGACAGTGAGATCTGCCAAACAGTAAGAATTTGTAAATAAGTACATGGTTTTGGCTGCAGAAAATACACTTTACCACCCTGAAGATGGAGCTGCTAACATTCATTAGGGAGGTGATGTGAGATAGTACCAAAATTGGATTTCACATCTCAGGAGATGTCTTTTAGGCCTATGTGAGACTAAATTAAATTTGAATTGAATTTTCTGACACTGATACAATATTGTAACACCTCTCTCACATTCTGCAACACTTAAACCCAATTTTGTCAGTCTAGATGTGTAAGTACCCATGCTAGTTCTTGTTATCATTCAGTAAACACATTTTTGAGCTTGGTATCAATTCTCAGCCCAGTTCACAAGGCTGTAAGTGCTTCMCAGGGCTCCCCACCTGGAGATCCGAGCAAGGCTTCCATCGCCACATCCGATCCCTCCCTTCATCCCAGAGCTCAGTTACAGTTATTTGTGCAATTTACAATGAGATCAGATTGCAGGGCCTGTGTGAAAAGGATCTTCAAATAAAAGATGTAAGAGATTCAGACAGAGGTAAACAGAATGCCAATACATATTAGCAATGTATTGCTGAAACTACCAAAAACGTAAGGAGAAGATTATTAACATTTCCCTGTGAGGATTTAATGGGGATGAACATAGACATAATGCAGAAGAGGAAATCTGCCTGCCCTGCCTACTCCCCAGGTAAAGCACTGAGCCTACTTCATATGAAATTGCAAACAAATTCTGTTAAATAGAGATGAAGATTATTTAATGTTATCTTAGTAACAGTCAATTTGTGAAGGTGGAGCTTAAAAAGTAAAAGGTCTTCAAAGACTTGTTTCTCCCTACTAAACAAACAATTCAAAAAACTTTGCATTTAGCAACAAAGAACATTCTAGAGATAYGGTGTGTGAATTTACAACAGTACACAATACACATTTAAAATAATAAAATGCCAGGAATTAAGGCTAGCTATTAAAGTAATTATGCTATCAAAAAGTTACAAAATTTAAATTAAAACATGCATTTTCCAATTTTCTTTTTACTGTGCTGTAAATTAAGTGTCTTCATTGAGAAGATACTGGTTCAACGTCCAAGGATTTCAGCATCCAAGGTTTCAACCAGAGCTGATTAAAGTCCTATGTTAATTTCTGAGTTCATTGCCATGCAGCAACACTGTTCCCATGAAATGAACGCCATGGAATGGGCACCAGTTGCACGGTCAAAGCAAGCAAATAAAACGGGTGCAGTTGATGCCCAAAGATATCAGAGAACATCAGGCCTCAAAAGACAGAAAGCAAATACTATTTTACAAATGGAGCTCCAACATACTCAAGTACAGCTTGTAACACTGTCTTGATATGACTCAACCTCCATCCACCAAAAGGAGTGCAGCAAAAGTGACCTAATACAGCTGTATTTCCCTACCCCGCTATAGGAGACACAGTTCAGATTTCCCACTACAGATCAGTCAGGCAAATAACTTATGGTACATYTAGGAACTCAAAAAATAAAACCTGCCTATGTTAGTAGGTGGCAACACAAAAGCAAAACACCCAGCTTCATAAAGGAGTTTGTCTGTATATTTAACTTAAATCTTTCTTAAAATAAAATGACTAAAATAAAAAAAAAAAACAAAACTAACATTTCTAGTGAAATCCGACTTTAGCCATGGTTATTTATAAATATGACCATCCACCTCCACTTCTGTGATGGAGTTCAAATGAACAGACTTTGGTAAGAACAGAACAATGGCTCTACCCATTCCAGGTACAGTTAGAGAAACCACGTGCATTTTGCACACYGCTTTCTAAAAAATACATTCTACAGTTTTTCAATTTGTAGAACTAACCACTTGTATGTAATAGCTAAAGAAATAAACTGTGCATTTTAAAGTTAGCATTTCTTTCACCTTTATATATTTTAGTGCAAAATATTTTAGGGTGAGGATTTACAACAAAAATGGCAATAGCAGCAAGAAATCTTGTTTTGTACAGTAACAGCAACRCTAAGGAGTTTTGTGTTTTTAAATGACAAAACAGTATCCTGTTGCCAGGATCAGCATATCTAAGTGTTTCAGGCACTGTATTAATTAAACTAGCACCCCATTTCATTATGGAACTAAYGGACAAAACATGTCCTGGAGATCAGCTCAGTTTAATTTATGCCAGAGGTTTCTTTCAAAAGAAGTTGCAAAGGCTTTTGCCAATTGTGTTTAAACATAAGGGTTTGTTTTTCTGATTACTGGCATGTTCTTAGTAATTAGTTGCAGTCCTTGCCATGAAGACACTGCTCACATTATAAAATTTTAAACCTCTCATGGCAGTTTCAATTGTGGAATTCTCTCATGGAGAAATCTGATGCTTAAAAACACAGTAGCAGAACTAATATTACACCATTTAAATGTTCAGATGAGAAACCATTTTTTTTAATGATGAGAAAGAGCATAATTAATATTTCAGGCTTAAATCAAAACCATAGGTAATGTACTTTTAGAGACTGGGATAAAAAGTCCACTTAGTCTTGAAACATTTGAAGGACGTAACAATACCGCTGTACACCAACACTTGGTTTGTTTCTTCTGTTCAGGGGAGTGAAGAAAGCGCTCCTGACACTGATTGTCTCCACTGAAAACAAGACAAGCGAGGTCCCCGATGTTCATACGCCATGGGTAAGTCGGGTTAGACCATAAGGAGGGAGAATTCCAAACGCCAAAACACCTCCAGAAGTTCCCAGAGTTACGACCCAGTGGAGTGAAGACTGGGGATTGGGTAGAATTTGGAAATCCGGCTTTGTGTTGAAGGATTAAGGCATTCGGATTCTCCAGTCATTTTAAAGAAAACTTCCTGTTCCTGCAGTTTTCTGGCAAATTCTTCTTCCAGCATCTAAAACCAAAATCAGATTGTCACAGGATTAACAAGGCAAAGTACAAGAAACCCATTATTGTGGAGACATTTTGTCTGATCAATCTCTGAACCATGTGAAMCTCTACTACGTTCCCTTTTAAAATAAAATAATCCCCCAAGACCAACCCTCACCTCCAGCTATATGTTTGCTATATATCACTCAATTTTTGTAGTAACCTACTGGCTTCTGAAATAAATTCCCAGCCTCAGATTTACCTCCAGCTAAGTTTTCCATGCAACCTGCACACATGTGCTGCAGGAGGGAGCCCTGCAAAGAGACTGGTTAACACCCAGCCTGTTTTGGTGCACCTGCCCTTTGCTCAGCTTATGCAATTTTTAAACATCTTTTATTATACAGTGAACTGCAACAGCTTTGTACAGCAGCTTGACTCTCCTCCTCTGCAATACTTTTGTACCRTCTGTATTTTCTAGATCAAACCCTTGATAATTTCCTGATTCATGCACTGCTCTCATTTACCTTTTTTCTTGGTCTCAATTTYTCTCTCCATTCCTTCAGTTCTTGACTGTGCTCTTCATCCAGCTCTTTTAGCTTCTGAGTCTCATGCTCAACCAGTAGATGGCATTTTTCGTTCTTAAAACAAGATAATCCTTATGTAAAACTAATTCAGATTAGGCAACTCAACATTTGTACAGTGACATATGTTGTCCTAATTCTTTCTAATTAGCTTATTCCATGTAAATAGTGACGTGAATAATTACAAGATGAAAGTATGTTACAAGGCTGTGTTTTCAAAAGCTGATCTTTCCATCGGAGCCAAATGAGATAAGAAACACTCGTAAATCCAAATACACTGCTGAGCATCATTAAGGCAGCTGCTGAGAGTGTTACTCAAAACTGTGTTTCACTGCCTAATGATGCTTTTCAAGGTCATGCAGCATTTCTGCTTTGCTTTTTAAAGAGAGTCTGTATAATTTATTAAATCCAATTACATTAAAAAGGAAGCTGTTTTTTGGAAATATTTCAACTCTTGGTGCCAAGAGCTGAGACTAACAAATGGAGCTTAGAGAAGAGACAAAGGTGGTTGCAGAAGCAGCCTCAAAATTGCCCTATGATAMGGCTGAAGTCACACCTCAGCTTCACATTTCTCTCAGTAAGGTACCTGGGCATCTGCCTCACTTTCAGAGGACTTTTGAAGCATGACAAGAAAAATCAATTATTTGGCTTTAAGTCTCTGCACTTTTTTAAGAGCAGTTGGCAATGGTTGTGTTTCTAGGGTTCCAGTCCAAATGGGTCTGATGCAGAGGACAGAACCACAGCAACAAAAACAACAAGCACTTCACTAGACCTGAGTGCAGCAAAGAGTTTTCCAGTTTTCCTTGTGAAGCTCAGAGCAGCCCTAATCTGCTCGCTGAAACTCTCACAAAGCTCCCATGGTACTTGGGGATTTACTGGGGCATATTAGTGGCACAGCCAGGGACTGTTTCTGCAGGATGTAAGAAAGTGAATAGAGTAAAATGAGCTTCATTGGTCTTTGCATGATTTCTCTAAGCAAAGGTTATCAGCAGGTGATCATTTAATGCTTTAAAACTGCCTTGTGTCCCTGAAATTGGGAAAAGCTGATTTAACAGAAAAGGAGATCTGGCCTCTGGTATCCAGCAGAAACTTTTACAAAATGCATACCAAAAGAGACAAATTAGAGCTCCTTATCACAWGAAGAGAATTCCTTCTAAGTACCTTCCAGAAGCTCACACACAAGTGGCAGCAGTTGGTAAAAACCTCCTCATTCCTGTATTGCTGCAAACTTCTCGTGGGTAATGCCTGGTGCTGCCTACCTCTGTTCTGATTAATGACACTCCAGCAAAATCAGATTAAAAGGAAATGCTGCCTACAGAAAATAGCCCTGGGAACTTGACAGGTATTCCAGAAGTGATCAACTGCTTCTGGTTCATGCTCTTCTTCATTTAAAATGATTCCTCATTAATTGATGGGAACATATGAATCTAGCAAAGCAGTGCACTGCAGGCCTTTGAAAACAAAGTTGAAAAAACTATACAGTAAAAATTAAGGAAAGGTGTTTCTGCTTTGCCTGCATCTGGTATTAACTTAAGTCTTCTCACTGAATGGTCATTTAGTATAATGTATTTTTAACCTGTAACTGATGCAGCTCCCTGATGTTTGCTTCACACTGCAACTGAAGGTCCCGCATTTGGTTTTCGTGTTTCTGATGCTGTGCCAGTCTCTCATTCTTCTGCCTCTTTTCTTCTTGAACAGCAAACTAAAATTAAAAATAAGAGATTATTTATATTGTGCCTCTGAATAAAACAGTTTGCATGAGTCAAAGAACCGCATCTAATAGAATGAACACATACTGAGAAAAACAGTTCGAGAAGATTCAAGCAGTAATTCTGTCTATTTTTTCTTTTTTAAATTCTTACAAAGGAAGTTCCCTACAGTTTTAATTCCATTTCTCTGTCTGCACTCTGATTTTTCCTTAAAACGCAGCACATTTCACTTCCGGATTCCTGAAACTACCTCCCTCTGAAGCTGTGACACAGCAGTCCAGCTGCAAGCATTGGTTTAGGCGGGTGTTAAACAGCTACAGGAGACCATATTTTCCACATTTGTCATCCTTCCAGTGCTCACCATATGAAACCATGATTTGTGACTGTGGTGCATTAGAAAGCAAACCTCTCAACCTCTGCACAGCATTCCCTTTTAAAGAATGAGTGAATACCTACAGCTTTAGTTCAAAAGCTCAGAAAAATCAAGCACCCTTAAAAATGTTTCACAGAATCACAGAACAGTTGAGGTTGGAAGAGACCTGCAAAGATCAACCTCCCTAYTCAAAGCAGGGTCACCAGGAGGAGGCTCTGCAGGACTGTGTCCTGTTGGGYTCTTAGCATCTCTACAAGCTCTCTGGACAACCTGCTCCAGTGTTTGACCATCTTCCCACTACAAGAATGTTTTCTCATGTTGAAGTTGGATTTTCTGTATTTCAGTTGTGGCTGCTGCCTCTCATCCTATCACTGGGCACCACTGGGAAAAGTCTGGCTCCATCTTCTTTGCTCCCTCTGTTGGGTACTTAGACACATGGGTAAGACCCTCCTGAGGCTACTCTCCTCCAGGCTGCAGCATCCCAGGTACCCCAGGTGGCTCCTTGTGTAACAAGACACTTGAGTCTCTCAGCCATCAAAAGCCCTTTGCACGACTCACTCCAATAAATCCGTGTCTGACTTGTACTGGGAAGCCCAGGGCTGGACCCAGCACTTCAGAGGAGGCTCACCAGAGCAGCAGGGAAGGATGATTTCCTCTGACGCCATCCAGCGCATCAGCCCAGTTTGGTACCATCTGAGAACTCGTGAGAGTGCACTCTATTCCATCCTCACATTTACATCACATTCAGCATTTACACTATTAAAACTATTAAATATTAATAAATTAATTACCTGCTTAATTTTTTCACGATCTTGGTCTGGAGAGGCAAATGAATTGATTCTTAAACTTTTCTTAAACATGGCCATCCGAGTCTTTGCTTCACTTCTCTGGATTTTAGGCAGTCTGGCTCTTTCCTGAGTTTGCTTGTTCTTTAACTCCTCTATAAGCCGTTGATTATACCTCTGCATTTGTTCTGTTTCCTGAAATGTTAACCATGGGGAAATATTACACAGTAGCTGTGATGTTATACAGTATGCATCTCTTTTCATTAATAAGTCTCTGGTGTGACTCAGTGCCTCTCAGCAGAAACCATTCCCAGCCCCAGGAGTAACAGTGGGGAGGAGGGGCTTCTTGCAGAGAGCTCTGGATCTTGCCCAACCCAAAGAAAATTCTCTAATAGATGTGAATACACATATATTTTACCAGCGCTTACTCAACTCCTGTACTGCCTTTTACAAAGCCTGTTATTCAAAAGGAGAAACTCCTTTTTGTATAACTGAACTTCTGGGGTACAGTTGTGGAGGGGCAGTTTGCTTAAAAGAGCTGGGGAAAGCAACAGCCCACATGGGATAAACCAGAGTGGACAGAACAAGCCTTCAGTGGAGGCTGCTCATGCTCTGATCACCAAGAGATCCTCAAACAACTCCCTCCTGGTTTACAGTTTCAGAAATTGAACTATTTGCTTTTGTGTATTCTATAAAAACCAAAATGCCTTGTGGAAAATAAGGATTTAGCTATAAAGAGACAGTTGTCAGCTACTTGCCTAGAAGCTAATCCAGTTCATTCTGCTCATTTAATTCCAGGATTATTTACTTCTGAACAGATTTGTTTAAACACAAATCAAAACTGGTTTTGGTGGATAAGCAGAATTTGGTATTTTTTATAGTAAAAGATTGATGTTGTGGTTGGTTGGTGGGTTTTTTTTTTTTAAAGAATCAAAAGGGAAAATATCGTAATTTATACTTCTATATATTACTAAGGTGAGTAAGATTTTTAAAATTTCAACAGAGCATATAATATCTTCAAAATACTCGTCTGGGTCTTGCCTGTGCAAACACCTGGAAAGATATTAAGACTACTTGATGAAAGAAATTGCTATTACAATACACAAAAGAAAATGTCAAAGTCAACACTAACTTTTTCATGCCTCTTAAGCAGCTGGTGCCTCTGCATGAAGTACTGATCCTTGAGCTGCTGCTTGAGGAGCTGGTGTTTCTCCTGTAGGTGCCGCTCCTCCAGTTCCCAGAATGCAGCTTCACGAGCTGGAAAAAAGAGAAAGGTTGGTTCAGGAATTGCAATCCCATTCCATACTTCCCAACCTCCTGGTGTATGTTCAGAAGTGGCCTATAAGTGCATTTTAAAAACAATGCTGTTTCATAGCAGATGTTTTTGTTACAGTTCTAGATTAGACATGCAGGTTTTTGATTTCATAAAGTGAAGAAAGACCATGGTTTTACTAAACAGCAGTGCTTGTTTCCAAGGGAGTGCTGGGTACCTCTCATGAGCTGCTGCTTGTTGTTGAGGCAATCTCGTTCAATAGTGGCCAGTTCTGTCTTCTGCTGCTGAATTATTTTCTTCAGAGATGCATCCAGTTCTTGTTGCTGTTTCTGCACAAACTCCTGCTCCTGGTAAAAACCAACAGAAGTAAATTAAATTGGGTTCTTCTAACCACATTACAYGTTAATGAAACTCCCAGTCCTCTCAGCATTAGCTATATATGAAAACAAATACATCTATGAAAGTTTGAGCTAGGGTGCCTTGGCTATCAAATTGTCCATCTTTTGTATTTTCTGTGTACAGCGGAAGTAAGAGCATATTTATTTTTAAATAATACAGAAATAAGACCAAAGGTAAGAATCTAGCCAGTTATCTGCAACTCATTCCACCTCTTGTCTCTCCTCAGAACAAGTTGCAGGTTCAGAGCTAGCAAAGACAAAAGTTGATCTCATTCTAAAAAGGGTTAATTATTCATGTATGTAAGAAAATAAAGGTATGTATGGTTATTCTGCTTTGGGTGATTAGCTAAAGCCTATTTATTTACACAGTTGAGTTTCAGATCTGTGTGGTTTATCTTGTCCTTAGGGCAGGGCTGTTGAGGCTGGGAGTTCTGCAGGACCACTGTGCAGACACCCCATGGTTCTGCAGGGGCGTAACCTGCTCACACCTGAGCTGAGCTGGCTCCTCACAAAGGGATTTATCACCTGCATCTTCCCATTATCCAGGGGCATCACTGTTACATCCCAYCATGAACAGCAGACAGATTGAGTCCCCCTCCCATGCCCCAAGACCTACTGCTGCCTTTCTTCTTTGCAACCATTAAAAACCACAGGTATGAGCATGCAAGCATGCACACACACASACACCTCCTTTAAAACAAGAAATTGAATCAGATGATTCTAGCATGATACCAAGGCCAAAAGAAAGGACAATGACAGGCTCTTGTCAGAGTCAAGGTGGGCTGCTCAAGTCCACAACAAAGGGAATTAAATGTTCATTAAAAGTACTTTTTATTTTGATCAGAAAAATCCTGGTTTTCATCTTCACATAAAGTTATTCATAGATGAGGCTTTCATGTCTCTTACTGAGACAGGTAACATAAAACCAGAGGTGAATTAAGCTGACAGTAACAGACCCTCAGGGTACAAAAAGAACTGGAAGGTGATGTCTGTAAATTAAGTCAGACACACCTAACCGAATTAATAGAGGGACAAAAAATCCCGGTTTTTCCCTTTATACCTGAAAAGGTTAAAAAAACTACTACAAGTTGAATATTCTGAGGGTGTAGATACATAATTAACACAGTGTTTAATCTGCTGGGAGATTTTTGATTTGGAGGGAGTGGGGGAAAGCTGTTCTAATGTAGAACATGGTCATGGTCAAAAAGTGATTATGCTCGAGCTTTACACATTTAATCATTTAAATATCATTGCTGCTCTCTACAGAGTAACTCTTACGAAGTTTATTACCTGTTAGTGCTGTAAGATAAACTAGGCAATCTCAGGAAATACCCTGGCCTTTSCACTTCTCACATCAACTCAAGTATCACATAAAATGAACGTCAGCAACTTTACTAAAGTATGTGTTGAGTGGTTTAAAGGCAGACAGTGCAATGCAGCCAACCTTTTTCAAAGTACCACTTGGTTATGCCCAGTATCTTAAAATAAACTCAAACATCTTTAAAATACATGGTTTCACTGCACACACAGAATACAAGTCACACAATGTTTCTCACATGTGCTGAACAAGTATCATGTTGCATGAGTGAACCCTCAGTGTCTTGCTCAGACTGAGTAACTACTGTCTTTTAGAACTTTTAACAATAGATAGTGCACAATTACCTAAATTGGTGCTAACCAGTTTGGAGACAGAGTGACATTGATCAGCACATATGAGCAGAAAGAGAAGAGAAAACACACATCTGGAAAATTAGGAAGATAAACTTGCACTGTGTTGCATTTTAAGACTTACATCCTGCATTTGTGCGTTGAAAAGCGTACATGAAGACAACTGAAAAGACTGAATCATAACCTGAGCAACACCCTGTGGGACACAATGTAATTCTGTGTCATAATATAGTGAAACTTATTTCTATTCTTAAAAAAGGGAAGAAATGAGATCTGCTGTACGTTAGTAAGAAACATTTGAAATGTCAAGGCTAATCACACAAGTAGATKCTGATGCAAGTTCTAGATATTCTAAAACTAAGCAGCTGCACCTTGTTTAGTACTTGTCATTCCAAATAAGGATATTTCACGCTTAAAATCTTCTTTCCCCTCCCTTCAACAAATTGAAAGCAGCAAAGGAAATAAACCATGTCTCTACAAACACTATGAAAAATTAGATTTTTGTTTCCTTAAAAAGTTTAAAGACAGATATCTTTGGTATGGGGAAAGTGCTACAACTCAATCACCTTCTATCCTGGGAAATCCCCTCTTAAATTAAACACATAATGGAATAAAGTTGCTATTATTTTCTACTAGGTCATTCACATAAACATTTAATCTTTAGGTTACTCAATCTATACCTGCTCTGCTATGGTTCAAATTCACTCTGTACAAGCTGTAGCCATCACAAAGACAGTCAGTATTTTTCTGAAATACTAGCCCTCTTTCTAACTGGGTCATAGAAAAGCAGCAAATCTGAAGGCATGAAATCACAGATGATGTTTTGTAAAGTTTCTATACACCTACACTTTGACATTTAAATAACATTTTACCTAATCTGTTCTGCTCCTATAAACAAGATGTCTCATGCTTACATATTAGATATATTTTCCTCCTCTGCATTTGTGTAGTTCAGAACTTCCTCCTGACTAYAACCTTTAAAATTTGAAGGACCCATGGAGTACTTACCACTCGTAAAAGCACTGTAAATAAACGTGCTGTAGAAAAATACCATTCTTYTTCAGTAGAGCACACAAAATCCTACACTTGACAGTACAAACCTGGCAACCACTGCTCCTACATTTCTACCCAGTTAAGTCTAAGATGTGACATGGGAGTACTTGAAGAAAGAGAGCAGTTTGTAGGGTTAGTTTGAGTTAAGTTCCATATTCACTCAACAACAACAAGAGGTGAAATCATCAAGCTGTGTGAATACTGCTGCCTTTTGTATTTTAGTAGCTTGAAGCCGCCGTTGTTACCTGAGCATGCTGGCTTTGTGCAAGCTCCTCTTTCTTGCGTTTCATGAGCTCTTTTCTCAGCTCTTTTGGTGCTTTCTCCACTTCACATAAAACCTACAGTGTATATAAGCATGCAGAAGGTGGCAAAAAGAACACTTTGTCTCCACAGCAAGCGCTACTGTGAACATAGGGACATGCAGGTCAAGAACTAGAGGTAGTGGGAAGCATGCATTACTTCAGTGGCAGGGATGTTAGTTTAGTGAAAGAGCTTAATGAAAAGAGAAAGAACAATAGGTGCTTTAYGCATGCCAGCAGTGCAGAGAGGAGGGATGTGCCAGCGCTTTTTGCATGCAAATGCTGCCCAGTGCCCTCAGAAATGGCAGTGCSTCACTTGTGCTTCCATGCAGCTGCCAGAAGAGTCAATAGTTAAGAAAACCACCACCTGCAAAAGTGGTATTTTCTTGAATCACTATGGCAAAAGGACTACAGAGTATGTTGCATCACATAAAGCTGTGAAAAATGGTTGGAAGCTTGAAATAACTTCCATTGAAAYGCAGTTATTTCTGACACTGTCTCTAACCTGAATTTACAAGATGCCATTATTAGTGTCTGTGACCATAAATGACATCTACACAGCTTATGTCTTCAAAATAATCATACAAGCAAACAAAACATTATTTGGTTGTGTTTGGTTCTGAAGAATTTAAAGTGAAACCCACCAATAAATAAGAGTGTTTTCAAGAAACTTTTTGTGACACGTATGCTGGGATGGAACGTGTTTCAGTACAYGGTGAATTAGACAAGATTAGCAGAAAGATTCTAAATATAACCTGGCTAAATCAAGTGACTATTAATCTGTTAATTTGCTGATGAGTTTTGTTTTCCAAAATTACAAAAATGTAGCATTGTACACTCCAATATAACATGGATAGTTTTAGAGCAGCAGCTGCATTTTCCTTCAAACTGTACATTGCCTTTTTAAGCTTTAAACACAAAAGTATGCACCCAGAGAAAAATGCCTGTTTGTTTAATAGTGGAAGCATCATCAGAAAAAGGAGTCCAAATCACCACATGCTATTCCTATATCCATGAAAGAACTGCTTTTAGCTCAGAGCAATATGTAAAATTCTCCRAATTTTCCACGTAGAACCCAATCACCAGTGAACAGACAGAGACTCAAAATGCAAGAGGTACCGCAAAASAAGAAAAATTGTTATTTACATATGGGCATACAGTTCAAACTAAATACARCTTATATTTCAATGTACATTTGTGCTACAGGATCATTCTGTGCAAAAGCACTGACAGTTCAGCTTTCTAAAGAAATGTCTGAGTCTAGTAACTATCAGAGCAAACACTAGAGCCATTTATATAAAAATGGGCACTATGCAATTGAACCAAAAATGAAATAAAACAGCTTTTAAGATGCAAAATCCATATGGAAACATATCACCTTTTCGTAATCCAATGCAAGTAAATTAATTGCACCAGTTGTCAGTGTCAGTCTTTTTGCCTTAACTKTATGACATTTATGAAATTAACTGTAAAAGATTTTAGGTGATCCRGACTTCTCTCTCCTGGCTTTCCTTTTTGAGTTAACAAACCAAATTCATATTATTGCTGTCACTTCATATAAAGAAATTCTAAAAAATTACAGCACACATTCAATAAAAAAATCTAACAAAAAAMCAAAAACAAAACAAAACTGAAATTATTGTCTTCGAAATTCTAATTTGTTAAGTATTTACTAAGTAGCTATAGCCGAGATTTTTTCATAATCTTTATGAAAATACTTTTTCTTGTATTTGAGAAGAAATATTTTATTAAATATTTTGTGAAAAACAAAATCTTCCAACTTGATGATGTTTCCTAGATTAAATCAATACCTCAAGCTTCCTGTCAGCTGTTTGTATTTCACTTTAGGCAGTTAAACAAGAAACACAATTCTGACTGGTAGGGACACTTCCAAAACTCAGTACAGCACAGGTTTGACAAGGCTTGTGGGARACCTAATCTCAACTGTTTGCTATGCTTATACTCCTTATTTTCTATATTAGCATCGTCTCTTACCTCCTTTTTTTTGTTTTTCAGCACATTCTGGAATTTGGACAACTCCTTCTCCTGCTCAGCCTTGATGCGCTTTGCTTCATCCCGTAAGCGATTTGTGTGCTCCTGCTCCAGGCGCTCAATCGTCTGCTTCTGCTGCTTTTCCAGGTTCTCTATCTCCTGATCATACTGTCGCTTTTTACTCTGTAAAAATTATATGGTACCTTTGTTTACAAAGCTAAGCCCTGTTAAGTGAAGTGCTGTAGCAAGGAATGGCCATGATGGACTGTTGTTGGCAGCAAGCCTCCACACAAGCTGGGCATCCCACAAGGGCAAATATTGCCTTTTATTTAAGAATAAAGGCTAAGCTAGAGCCATCATGGCAGGAGACACCTGATTGCTCTTAGCACTATTCTGCCTCCTCCATCAAGATGTCATATTTTAAGAGCACCAAAATGCAGAAACTTACTGTCATTTCCTGTTCAAAACGTCTGAACATCTGCTCTCGCTGCTGCAGAAGCTTATTGCTGAGCTGCTGTTGGGCTCTCTGCTCCTCTTTCTGAAGAAGTCTCAGCTCTCTGAGCTCTTGACGTCTAATAAGGACAAAGAACACTTAATACTGATAGGAAAACAAAAGAAGTGCAAAATRACAAGAGATTAAAAGGACCATTAACAACTTGGGACCAGTAAAACTATTTTGAACTGACTGTCTTAATAAGAAACCCTTTATATTCACTTCTACCAAAAAAAAAGAGTAAATTTATCCCCAAATATGACTGAAATAAGATCATTAGTCCCCTTGTTTTATTCAAAGAAAAAAAACTATCAGCTACTAACCTCTTGAAAATTTTACTTTTAGAAACACTTACCGTAGAAATCGCATTTCTTCACTTTTTGAATCATTTTCAGTAACTATTTTTGATGTGGTTACACTCACTTCTACTCCATCAACAACAAATTTCCGAGTTTTCTTTAACGTTTTCTTCTGCCTTCTAGTTTCCTAAATTAAGCATTGGTAAGTTGTTATGTATTTATTTAGGTTATATTCTTTTTTCCCTTTTTTCTTAATACTGAATTATATCAAATACTTCTGGAAATGTCTTCTATACAGTAATCAAGAGCCCTTCTCGCTTACCAGGTGCYTCACTAATCACGTGAGAATTTGAAAAATTCCAATAAACTGAAACTTTCTAGTAAGGGAAGGAAAACTCTAATTATTGATTATCCTAAGTACCAGAAGAAAAAAAAATCAAGCCAGAAACTGAAGAGAACTGATGCAGTTTTATTTTCAAGAGCTGAGACTGCTACATGTACTGTTTGCTTTTGATCATGATTTCCCCAGCCACCAACAGGTATTTAATTCTTAAAACCAGTTCTGAAACTGGATAACAATTTACTTACCTACTTCCTCCTGCTTTGGACATAAACAAGTGAGTTTAGTTTTTTATTGATATATATTAGCCAAAATCATATCATGATCTTGCTGACAACTAGAGAAGTATCAGTTGTCAGAGGTGCTGTTGTTTCATTGCAAGAAGAGAGGGACCCCAGCTGAACCTGCACCATCTCCATTGTGTCAGGGCAACTGCAAACACCCTCGTGTTTAGCAYAGCTATGCCAATTTATGATTCCTTTGTTTGGTTGTCTTTCTAGGTTTGTTTTTCCCCCACTCARGCTCACATTACACAGTTACTACCACAACATGGCTACATTCATTTTAATACAAAGACTACAAATAAAGTTCATAGTCTGGAATTTGCTTCCTCCGAGTATGCTCATTCATAGTGACAACTGCATGGACACAGTACAACCACAGGAGTACACTGACTGGAATAAAAAAATCCAGCAGAACGTCTGCCTTGGGTGTCCTAAACAGAGAGAYAGAATTTGGAAGTGGCAGGAATTCAGTGTAAGATTAGATATTCAAGAGATTTTCCCATTGAACAAGAATTCTGTGCATTTAGCTGGTCTTCTTCAGTATCAGCTCTTACCTACAGCCGCTCACAATTCTTCATGTTTAGTATTATTACRCTTCCTTTTATGGGTTATACTATTATGCAATACAGTAAGAAACTAATTAGCATAACTGCACATAATCCAGACATTGTTGTATGGTGCAATTTAGAATACTTTGGTTTCTACAAAGCTTTGTATATATGAACCATACTGGTTTCTCCCTCAGTATTTTTCTTTGTAGCAAAGGTAGCACTTGGAGATAATTTCAGGGTTACACTMACATGAGATTTTATATTAAAAAAATATATCCTTGCACTTACCTGTAAAGATATTGATCCTGTCTCTTTGTTTTTACTAAGGAAACTAGAAATGGACAAGTTCAAATCAATGCTGCTGTTATCAGCTGTAGAACCAGTGCCTGAATCTGCATCATTTTCCTTCAAATTCTCCGATTCCAGTTGCTGTAAAGTCTCAGTATTGCCTTGATTATCTGTTTTGACCTTCTCATTTTCTTCAGTGCTAATACTAATACTGGGGACTGGAGCGACTTCAGGGTCCTCAGCTTGTTSACTGACAGTGTCTTGAAGCTTATTCTTCATGATTTCATCTGAGGTAACTGCAGGATGTTCTTTGTCTACCTGGATGTTGGTTTCCTGTATATTCTCAGGYCCACGCTCTCCTGAATTTTGGTCCATACCAGTCAGTTTATCCACCAGTTTATCAGGAATATCCTCAGGTTTAGTCTGTAATGCCTTCTGGTCTACGATATCTTTTCCAGAGTCTTTGACCTGTGTTTCCTCTATGCTGTTTATATTACTGATACCCTCATTTTCACTTTCTGCCAGTTTCTTGTCTACTTCAACCACTGTATCTTGGTTTTCTGATAGAGTTTCTTCAGAGCTGATTATCTCATGGACCTGCTTAGCCTGACTTTCCACTGGCTTATCCTCCAGCTCAGGTATTTTATCCCCATCACTGATGGGTGTTTCAGCAATAGCACCTATCTCCTTCATGCTGTCAATTCCATGCTTTATTAGATCATTTTCTTCATCAGACACTTTAACTGTAGCATTAGGCAGAGCTTCTGTAGTGGTATCTATTACTGCCTCTTTCTGAGCTTCACCTTTATCTTCCTTTTGCTCTGTATCTCTATTTTCTGCAGGGACCTTTTCTTCCTCACCATCCAAAAGATCCATTCCCTTYTCTTCTTTTTCACCAGTTTCCTTAGAAATGCCTTCTTCGGTTTCTACCCTATCTTCAGTTACAGGTACTACTTTCAGTTTGTCATCTTCTATCTGTTCATCTGCCACGGAATCTTCTTTCTCTATTATTAAGTTAGGTTCATTCTTTATTTGTACATCAAGTTCTTTACCTCCTTTCTGTGGTTCTGTATCCTCATGCACTTTTTCCAGGCTTTCTGTATTCTTTTCTGCTGGCACCATTTTGCCTTGCTCATCTTCACCAGTTGGCAAAGAACCATTCTGCACTTTCACATCGCTAATGGGAGTATCGTGTATGTTATCAGCTGTTTTCCTAAATTTAATGTCCTCAGATTCATCTCCAGTTGTTTTGTCCTCAATGGCATTACTTTCTGTTTTCTCAGAGAGAGATTCCAGGACAGAAGCATTCTGTGAAAGTTTATCCTCTTCAGAGCTGGCAATACTAAGATCAGAGGATGCACGTTTCTCTGCAGGTAACTGCTAAAAAATTAAAGCAAGAAAAATATTCCGTCATTTTGTAACTTAATCAAAGCACAGTTTTATGGGAGAATATGTGAACAGAGATCGATATTGTATTCATGTRCAGTTATATGAGTTAGAAAACATCAGAGTCCTTCCCTTGGACTATCACAGAACAAGTGCATGAACTGCTCTGTTCAAGTGCAAGACAGGCTCTGAACAGAAAGTTTCACTGTGATCAAGGGAAAGGGATCATGGTCATCAGCTACTCTTCAAGGGTCTTTTTCTTTTCACATTCCTTTTTTTAAACAGTTCAGCTCATCAACAGTCTCAGCTACAGCTGGATTTGAAAGACTTTACTTTGTGCCAGCTGGGCAAGGAAGCAACTGTAGCTTTAGTTAGTGCAGCACTGATAAAATGCAGTATTAAGTTCTTCTTCTGCTTTACTTGGTGTTCTTGGCTAAAAATGCCTGAAAACTTTTCATCTGGTTTTAATCATGCTAAAACACCATTAAAATGGTGAAAACCTCCAGCAGATCTGATTAAGTGGCAGTACAGAACTAGAACAGAAACAGTTACCTCACTCTAGAAACTGCYGCTGCCAGAATATGAATAAATGTTATCAGATTCCATAGAGACATCCAAAAGAATATAGTAATAAAGCATCATTTTAACCACAATTGCCCTTTCACTCTTCAAAGTGATTGTGATATCTGTCTGTCTGTATCTACTGCTAGAACCCTGTAATTTGCAGATCAGGCTTTTGATTTGCCATAGAGAACGTCCTRGGCTAGCTGTTGCAGCAAGCCCAGGTTTGATTGTACATTTCCTACCTTAAGGATTTCCCAAGCATACAGAAAATTATTCCTTTTAAGTCAAAATTGCATTTAAAATATTTCTTTGTGTAATTGTTCAAGAAGTTTAGTGTTGATCTCCCAGGAGTGTTTAAAACTACCCCAAGGAAATAACGTGAAGGGCTCTACCTCACAGYTGGCTGCAATGCCACTTGTGAGATACTTGACAGAGTCCCAGGGTGGACTTCACTCCAGCCCTCCTGCATGGATGGCTCAGCAGCTCATCCACGGGAGGGGAGCTGCTGGGGATCACGTTTGGAGCCTGTGGGGTGGACTGGGAAGGCAGTAGGAAGGCCAGGGGCCGTGAGGAACGTGCAGATGGGTGAGGGGGGAATGGAGGCACCTGCTCGAGCTCTTGGCTCCTGCAGCAGTGCAGGACAGCAGCTCTAGGAGGCACAAGGAGCAGACACAGCCTGGGCACTCTGCTACCAGCACCCCTCCCTGGACATCACAGTTTTCCCTCTGATCATCCACACTCACACTTTAAGATTCTTAAAGCATCCTTAGAACTACATTGATTATAAAATATGTGGGTTTTTCCTTATCTTTGATAGCCACACTGTAAAATCACAAACTTAGTTTACAGCATAATAGTCAAATACTCTTCCTAATCTGTTAAACACTTTATGGAATACAAACACACATTTCCTCATTCACCCAGTCATTATGACTTAAAAACATTTACATAAAAATCAGGATCCCATTTTTAAAATAGCACATATACRTGTAAAAAATTTAAGATGTTAGTCTTTATTAGCTATTATTTATTAGTAGTTTTTAAGGAGTTCAAACATGCTACTTTTTAAATGGCTGGCTACCTATTTTGTAATAARTTTAGAGTATGATTATAATGTTATTCCTAAAATATTTGATGTCAAAGTTTGGCTAATACAATTGAAACTGAATTCTCCATAGGAAATTTGCCACGGCATATTAAAAAAAGTAAATTTTGAACTGACCAGAGAATTTTCTGTTTCTTCTTCTTCATCCTCATCTTTACCATCTTCAACTTCTTCTGTAACTTCTGCCTTAGCTTCTGCAATCAATTCTCTTATTGGTTTATTTGAAGTAACAGTAACAAATGGATGCTTGTGAAAGCAAAAAAATAAGCACAATATTAGGTGGTGGCTTCATAGTATACAGTGGGAAAATCATAATCTGAAAGAAATATAACTTTAAAGAAGTGTTACTTTAGTTGCCTCACATTTGAAGATTCACAATTAACATAACTGTTCCAATGTGTTTTTTCAGCAGAAGTCTTAAAATCAAAACATTTGTGTTCAAATACACTATATAMGTAGTCTAACAAACTCACTAAAAATACAAATGATTCATTTATACTGACCTTTTTCACAATCCAAAGAATAGAAGTAGAAAGATTTCTAAAAAGGTTATTTTTCTTGGAATTAGGTTTCATTTCCGTTCCACAGTTAAATTACTTCTTGACAAGCTTTATCTAGAAAATATACTTTCTAGGAAAAAAGTGTGCTTTGCCTTTACAACAGCTTCTCCTAATATGAACTAGAACTCCACCTTTTCCTTTAGGAACAAGCAGGTACCTGTTCCTCTCCTACCATCTGAATCTTCTTTCTCTGCTTGGCCCTGCTRCTTAAATCTATTCAGCATATGCCAGATGGATTGTGGATAAAGCAAATGGGTGCTGACGTTAAACACAATCAAATGTACCTGGTCACATCTATTCCTGTTCAGCTGTTCTGCACTGACAGCATTACAGAGGAGGGCTGAGCACTAAAGCTTTTAAAACACCTGTCAGCAACTGGCCACAGACCTAAACATCCACTGTAAGTATCAAAGTATAGTTACTTACACAAAGTAATTGGTTATATTATAGCAAAATATGTTCAACTAATAACCASATCTATGCTTATTATCATCTAATCAAATTTTACCAAATAAGGATCAATTTTAAAAAGAGATTGTGGACAAATACCTTATTTGAAAATATTTAAGTAGTTACTATAGCACTCTGCTTTATAAAAAAAAACCAAATATGCTTGCCTTTAAACAACAGTTCTGAACAATTAACTCTTCCTACCTGTAGAAGTTGACTTGCACTCCACCTGGCATCTACATTCTTTTCCAAACATTTCTTCAGAAAATCTTTAAAATCTGATGACCTACACAACAAGCAAACAGGCAGTGGTTGTTCTACTGTCTTAACATCAGACTAGCATATAAAGTGAARTACTCTTTAGGTTCACATGAATCTACACTGCAACTCCAAGTCCTGCTATTGACTCAGGAAAACACAAAGGGAATACAGGAATGCCAACACCAAAATAGCACAAAGACAGTCTTTAAAAGGTTTGTCCATTATCAGAAGAATTTACTTTTTGCTCTGGACTATTAATATACTTTATCTGCAGTATCAGTAACTGAATCATGTGAAGATATTAAATTCACAAAATAGATAATGGTTTTTAAAAATACTTTCTTAGCATAAAAATTCTTTCGTTTCCTTTCACCCTATCTTTGTTAGATGGCCTTCAGATCTGTTACTACATTTGTAAAAAAGCTATTTCACATACATTTTAAGGCAAAGCTTGTAATTTACTTCTGAATCAAAGCTTCTATATAGAACTATGACCAAAAAAAATTTTCAAATTGTGTCAGAAGACATATATATGTATACACACATGTACAAACACATATTGGGATTGTATGGACCTGCCTTAATGCATAAAGCTACACCACAAACTTCCAACAGGGCTGGGCTCATCAAATTTAGCAAACAAATAACTTGGAGTGCCTTACACTGGGGTGAGAAAGCTGTCAGTAAAACACAAACCATTTTGAAGGCTGTGCCAATGTTGGCGGGTCAGATTTTGCAATTTTCAGCAGCACTCGCATGGGATTCAGTTCATGGTGAGGTGGCTCTATCTGAGCCATTTCTATTAAAGTAATGCCAAGAGACCAGATATCAGCCTTGTAATCATATGGTCTGTCTTTAGAGGTCTCACACATTACTACTTCTGGAGCCATCCTGCAAAGAGAGCAACAAAGTTCCAGATGAGAAAATGCTTTTTGATGTGTTCTGAGAACAGTTCTAAACACAGACATTCACTGAAGCATTGCTAGAAGCACATTCCACCATCAGTATATTTACACAGTACCCATCAAGCTTGTAATATCCAATCAAAAGTAACATTAAGATACTAGTTTATACAACAAAGTCAGCAGAAGAGTGCACTTACCAATATGGTGTGCCAATAAAGGAGTCTCTTCTTTGTATTGTTCTGGTGTTTTTAGCTGATACTCCAAAATCCGCTTAAAGCAAACAGTAAAACACTTTTAATAGGGTGGTGGCAAGTGTACTATATTTCTTTTTACTTTACAACTGTCTTTTAAAATGGTGTATGTTCCAGAGCAAACATTCAGTATTAAAAATTCAAAGTGAGGTAAAAATATTTGCATTCTGATAGCTGAATGCCAAGGTTTTATAGCATTTATAATAAAAGATCTTGAATAAAACATATTCTACATTTCTAAAAAARCCCAAACTGTAATGCTACTGTTGGGCTGCATGGGACAGAATCAAAATACGAATTTACTGCAGGAAAAAGTGCATTTAATTATTTTCATTAGAAATTAATTTCTTTAGCCTATGAAGTCTGTATTCATCTCATTAATTCAACAAATCATTCAATTTTAAATTTCAGGACTCAAATTTTCACAAAGTTACATTTCCTCTTCATCTTCAGGTTTCTTTCCACATGATTTTTGACTTTACATTAATACCTGAAAGCTTGCATATGTACTTTTCATGGAATACCTACCAAAAAACCCACTTTACCTCTTTGCAATTAGTTATCTATAAAGCACTATATCTCTCACTTTAAARAAAAATAAGACATTTAAATAAGTGTTATATGCTTATAACAGACATCATTTTCTTAATGAAGATCTAGAGATTAAAGCAAAGGGACAAAGAGCCATATGTTGCCATCTTTAATCTGTACAAAATCACTTGATGGGCTCAATACTTGAGAAGTCTAATTTTGCTCTTTGAAAAAAAAGCAGGAATAAAATCTATTGGTTCAAAGGAAAAAAACAGAAACTTTGAGGGACTACAGATGTTGAAATAATAAAACTCATATCAATATAAAAATAAAATGCAATAAAAGAAATTTACGTGCCATTCATACATCTGTAAAACAAGGAATTAACCATTTCTTTGTATAACAGAACAAGTAGTTTATAMGGAGTAAAATGCTCCTTCAAAGGATGCTGAACATTTTTCATAATTACATCGAGTCTTTTTTTAGAAATCTTAATTAGCAAACCTGAATGCATCACCAAATGCACGTGAGAAAGAAATCTCCTGTGGTCTGAACTGTTAAGTAGTATCTTGACGGCCTGCAAGGTGCTGTGTACCAGCTAAGCTTGACAAAATCTTAAAAGTAGTTACAAGTCTGTATGAGGAGAAGCCAGGTCATGTGAGGAGATGAACAGAAACAAATTATTCTCTCTGACCATGAGACTCCTGCTGTGATCTCTGGTTTCTTTTACAGCAGTACCAAGAAACTAAGACAATGGTTCTATTACATTTACACATCAGGCCTATGACCCCATGTGCATCACTAAATGTTCTGGCTCCAAAGAAAAGCTACACCAGTAAAGCTGCATGTACTCTGCAGTCTAAATGAAAGCCAGATGCAAGGATTGTGTGTACAAGGAAYAATCTTGTACAGAAGGGATCCATGGAAAAGCACAATCACACTGAACTAATCAATACAGCAAAGCAGGCTCTTAAATATTCTCAGTTTCTAATAGAGAAGGAGCACAGTACCTTGCTGAGATGTGATCAATACGAGTTAGGCAGGAGATATATTCCTGAATTTGGACACATCTTGCTTACATTTAAAAGGAAAGTCTGTATCAAGGCTGCAAATTTAGAGCCCCAGTTCCCTGCGGCAATATTCTGATTTTCCTTACCTCTGCCCTCTGTGCATCCAAAGAAATACAACTGATCACACTGATCCCATGCAGAGGGAAGGCTTTGAAACCTGAGCGTGGGCAGGGATGTCATGGAACTATGCCATGGGTAGAGCCACTGCAAAGGCTGACAGCTTATACACATTTTCCCCTGAAACAAAGTGGATCCAGATAATTCCTGCCCTTTCCTGGCTGAATGAAGGGATGCTATTCACCACCAGCAGCCCTTTGTCAGTTCTGCATAGAGGAATCCTCATCAGACTAAAAATGTGGATGACTGCTTAAACTTAGATTTAAAAAAAACTAGAAATCAACAATAGTAAGCTGTATTTTGTTCCAGACTGTTCTGTCTTAATTCCAGTGCAACAAACAATTGAAAAAGGAATGGAAAAACTAAGCTGGATGATTCAGATTATTACATCTCTCTCAAAGGAAGAGACAACAGTACAAGGTACTGCTTTTTGGTGGCTGTGAAGAATGTTCCCTTTCCAAACTAACAACTTCAAAGGGAAGTTCTGATGTTATCACAGTGAAGGTAAGTATAATCAAGAACTTTATACTAAGAAACAGCAAGATCTATGATGACTTCTTGTGCCGATTTTGAAGTATGAAAGATGTCAKAAGTATGGTCAGGATAATTGCTCAAGTTTTTTAGTTTTGTTTTTTTTTCCTTGATAGCACCAAACCACTTGCTTCTGAAAAAACTCTCATTGTTAGATTGGTATTTCAGTAGGTAAATATTGAACCTTGACAAACTGCAGCTTAAGGAAAATACAATTAAAAGACCATGCCAAGTTCCAGGAAAGAGTTTTATTTGCAACATGCTTACCTAGTTTAATGTCTCCATCTAATGTGAAAAGAATATTGCCAGCTTTTAGATCTCTGTGGATGATCTTATTCTCATGCAAGTAGTTCAGTGCTTCCAGTGTCTGCCTGCACACCACTTTGATCTGTGGCTCTGTTAACGGCCTTTCAAGCTCTACAAGAGAAAGACAGAAATAATCACAACATTTTWGCATTTTATGTTACATGTTCATAGCAAACCCTATAGGAATATATGGGAAACTAATTAATCTGACAGATTCTAAGCATCACATGTCAGAARAAAATTCTGTCTTAGAATATTTGCTCCTTCCAGTAAAGATTTTATTCCTTGAACCCAACCCCCTTCTCATTATGAATTATGTATACCTACCTATCTGAACTGTGAAAAAACTACATCATTTAGAGACTGGTTCTTTTGTGTGGTACACAGAGATGCTAAAGACCAGATCTTTTACAGAAATATTTGCAYATCAAAACAATACACATATGAAATAAGTCTTACAGTATATATTATTACTTTACAGTATTAGGATTATTATTATTATTATTAGTTGAAATAACTTATTTACCCAACATTACTGCATCTACTGCTCCTCCTGCACAAAATTCAATCAGGATCTGTATATAAATAAATAAAAAAATACAGAAATTAGAAATTAAGTAGTTCCACTGAACTGAATCATTGATTAAGGGAGCATTATTGGGAGATCAGAGTTTCAGACTATTTGGCCTCAACAAGTTATTTTACTAACCTGCAAAACACTGGTACTGTTACCCAGCTAAAAGTAGGGCTGTGCTGCTCAACAAATTATTTGAAAAATGCCTTGAGACCCTCAGACAAAAGTTTTAATCCAACTATAAAATAGCATAATAAAACTTATAAAACATAATGACACAGTCAGCTTAAACCTACTCCTTGTAATGTGATTTACATAATCCCTGCAAACTCATTTCCTGGTTATTAAGCTCTACTCCTMTACTATAATCTCCGACTGAAAAGTCCAAAACTGAATGATTTTCCATAAGCTGATGCTATCYCCTRTATTGTTTCAGACRAGATGAAAATACAGAAAAAATGCTCTGAAAAGCTACATAAAATTACTAAATTCAGATGTTTACATTAATTTTCCTTTATTTTCATTAATGCCTACGATACTTCAAGGCCTTTATCCCAGAATGTAATAGTACCAGAACAAGTCGATCCCCAGTTCTGAGTTTCCTTTTGAAACAAAAATATACTGCAATTATTTATGAGCACAAACTATGCTGCTATGAAGGACATAAAGAATATATACAAAGGAGAAAGAAGAGAGACAAAGAGAATGAGGAGAGCAAGAAAGAGGAAATCTCACCCAAGACTGATACCCCACTCTTCCTTACGTGTTTTTTTTTTCTTTAATTTGAACTTTAAGTATTATAAATTATAATCTACTGTCTGAGAGCTAAGAAGCATTTCTTGGCAGAACCTCAACAGTCAATATGATTGGAAATAGTATGTTATTTTTTATGTTTCTGTAATTTTAAAATCAGCTCATATAATTGCTGATAAAAGAGGAAACCTCAAAGTATACCTTGTACCACAGCACTTACATATGCACCACTTATGTCACATATACTTCAAATTATTATTGCAATTAATCCCCACAACAATGGTACCAACAAATATATTATATAATGCAATTCTTTGTAAATCCTGTAAACATTATTCCATTTACATGCTTCTGTGTGCCAAGTAGATAAGTGTGGGAAATTGTACATAAAGAATTTATTTCTCTAAAATTTGTAGTTTGGTCTGACAAAAATCTCTTTGCTGGAGAAATCAAGTTTCTAATCTTGGAAGGCAAACATGTATTAAATGTCCAACTATCATTCTTCTCTTTTTTGCCCTCACTAAATTCTGTTTATTTACCAAATCATTAGCCTTGTGGCTTACAAGCTCCTGCACTTCACTGTAACTACGAAACTCCAATTTTATTTTCAAAGTGTTTACTTCTATCTTTATTCTGCCAGTGAAGCCTACCCACTCAGTTTCATATTGTGCCTCTATGCCTACTTGCTTTCATGCTGACCTTTATGCACTGAAATTTTTTCACTATTCCACTGTTTATATAATAATTTACTCTGCACTGAGATCACCAAGTTTTTGAGCCTAGCAAAACAAATGTGCATCAGGAAACAAGGTACTACACTTCCACCCTTTGTTCAAAGAGTAAAGCTTATTGGTAAGACTCCCAGGAAATCATCTTTGATTTGTTTTAGGTGTCTTTTTGAAGTTTAAGCTCCTTGAAAAAAACCSCAACCCATGCATTCTTTGTACCATTCCAAAAGCAGCTATAAATATTGCACTGGATTACCTATAAGTGCAAACTGTTTTGTCACAGCTAAAGCCACCCAAGCAAACAGCCAGGATCAAGCACAGCAGGGATGTGCAGTCCCACGTACGCGCGCTGCACGTCAAGGTACAAATACCCAGGGTTTAAGTAAATTAAATTAATTACTGTTCAAGTCCTGCTAAACTGTCCTTCCTTCCTGGGAGTGCCAATAAACCCCCTGGCATCTACAGTATGTACTTCACAGGCTGACCTTTTCAGCACTTTATTTATTTTTCAGGTGTGGATTCTGAGTCTCACTTAAAATCATGCTAATGTAATTGAAAGCTGAGTCCTGTTGTTACAAATAAGCATCAGCTGAGAACTCTCTCAATACACAAAATGAACTGCTAATTTCCAMATTTTCGATTCAAACCCCTGACCAAATGACTCAGGGTAGCACAATTCTGCAGTGACAATTTCCTAAGTCATACCCACAATTTACAAATTAGTTTTGAAACTGAGTAGTTATCCCAACAGAGACAATCCAGATAAAATCTGACAAATATTTTGATAAAGAAAAAAGTGTAATTTCAATAACCTTTTGAAATAAGAAAAAAAATTAGAAAAGGAAAAATACTTACCCACAGATTGTTTTCATAGTAGAAAGCATCTAGGAGCTTGACAATATTAGCATGATCACAGGATGCTAAAATATCAATTTCCACCATGTAATCTTCAAGTTCTTCTTCTGATTTAGTATCTATCACCTTTGCAGCAGCCAGAACTTTTGTTTCTTTGTTCTGAGCCTGTAAAAGAAAAGTCACAGCAAACATATACATGAATTTCACCAGAAAACTGACACCAGCAAAAACACCCCAGAAATAAAGCAACTCTCTCTCTTGACACTTCTGTACAATTCTGTCTCGTTTCCTCWACAAAAAGAGAACCCTGCATATTAAAGAGGAGATAAAAATCTAACAGAAAAAGGGTTTAAAAACTTTTCTCAAGGCCAAGAAAAACTGAAAGACATGTAAAAATACTTAATTCTCATCACATTCTTTAAAGCATCATCAATAGCTCAGGGTAATTGCTGCCTTACCCTGAGTATTRTATGAGATGAAGTWTTGTGCTGCTCCTCAAACAGCATCTATTAACACAAGGCAAGGAGTGGCAAGGAGTACGAGGAGCCTCTACCCTCTGGTCCTGCCCTTCTGACTCTCCCCACGTCGTGGCAGCACCGCTGCTCCCAAAGCCAGGCAGAGAAGCAGAGAAGCAGATCYTCCCCCAGGAAGCAGCTGAAGCTCCTCTTCAGCCAGGGGCTGTGGGCAAGCTCCCYGCTTCAAGAGCTGCCAAACCATCATTCGTTTGTTTGGGCATTTTGCTCCCTGTGCTTCAGCAGCCTGGGAGGACTCCCCAGGTGGGAGCGCACTGCAAACGCTGCCAGCTCTCCTGCACTGCTCCTCACCCACACACCAGGGATAGGGACAAGTGCAGAACAACTAAAACAAGCAAAGGGAAAACAAGACTTTGGGTACCCAAGGAAAAGAAAAGGCATTTCTGCTGTGCATTTAAATATTCTTTGGATTTTTTCAAACATAAGAAATTACAGACAAGTCAGGTGACTTATTTAAAGAGCAAAACATTTCTCAGGAGATACTACTTATTAAAAGGACACTGCTGAAACCTAATCACAAAAAATATATACACTCTCTAATAATTCTCTTGTAAGTTATGTTTGAGGAATGCTTAATTCCAAGCTGCAGCAAGCTTTAAACAAGTCTGTTTTTCTCAAGTCATCATAAAAACACTATTTTGTCAGTGGTTACCTCTGAATAAAGGAAGTGCRGGACTGAAGTGTACTTCACCCATTGATCGTGAAGACCATGAAGCCAAGTCCTGCACTTACTCCACTGAGCTTYTGACATTCAAATGAAATTAAATGGCAAGGAGGGACACAGGCTCTCTCTAAAGCAGCAACAGACAAGGATCTACAAGGGGAATTCCAACTYCTGATGTGCAGCATCACAAGGCAGTTCATGTCTCTGCTGCTGTGGATTGTGCATGGCCCTAAAGCTATTTGAGATGATCCCAGGACAGGAYGCAGCAAAAATCCCAAAACCTGAACTTTGTCACCTAATGACTTTACACCAATATCAGAAAAAAAACTGGTATCAGACAGCAAGTAAGAATTCTTAAGAATAATTCTGAAGGTCTAAATATTATTACTTGCACAGCTATAAATAATTCTCTCTATGTGGCAAAAGATAATAAAATATTTAAAGATAAACATTTATATTAACATTCAGTAAAACAGCAGTAACAGYAAAACACACATATAAAGCACAGTCCCAGCTGATTCATCTCTTGTTGAGGGTAAAGGTTTTCCATTACATTTCTTTTTATCTCAATATTCTTTCCAAAACAAAAAACAACCAAATCTTCCCAACCTCAATATTTGCCCTCCCATGTTTAACAACAAAGATAAGTAATCTGTATAACATCATTTGAAAACCAACTACTGAGAAGGTTTCCAACACACATTCTAATAATAAAAAGGAAAAGATCTGCTTAGTAACGCAAACAACATTTGTTTTGGTTTCATGCTTTGTAGCAAGAATGAAAGACCAACCTTCCTATTCTAGAGCTGCACTGTAAATTAAACACAAAAAGAAAAACAGATGTCTGACCACAACAGAATTGGACTTGGTAGCTTTACTTGTGCAGAAAAATGTTTTGTAAAGTGCCTTTCTAAAGAAATCAAATTCTAGCTGTAAATGGACTTTTTTGAAGCATGCATGGCCACATGCTCTTCACTTAAAAAAATAAAAATACTTAAAAAATAAAGCTGAAATTAATTTTTACACAAATTTGCTTACAAACTATATAATGGCAACAGTATTTTGTTTAAATAAACCATCTACATTAGGTAACAGATGTTACTGCTTCCAGATTCAGTTTCACCTTTGAGCAAGAAGGGCATTGCTAAGTTAGTGTGAATGATTCCATGCTCAGGAGTTTGCTACATTTACAGCATATATTGTTTTTTTCTACTGACAGAACACTTTGTATTTTGATTTTTCCCAGATCCTTTTGCTTAAAATAACTAGAAATCTGCTTTGAGTATGCTTCTACAATTTCCTCCTTGTAGCAGCTCTATTAAAACACCTCATTACAAATAATGAATTATTATACAGACAGTGTGATTATCTTTATRAGCATCTTAACAATTATAAACAAAACAAATGTTTGCCTTTGTTCTGCCTCAAAATAGTAAAATTTTGTAGGTCTAGATCCAGACATTTTTCCAGCTCTTAAAAGAAAAAAGCTTTAGAATTAGCATATTTCCACTGGCTATTTCTGAGCACTGATGAAACCTTTAAAGTATACATCAAGTAACACCTGAAAAAAAATTATRTGTTTTAAAGTTCTTTTTGAATAAGGCATTAGTCATCTCCATCCCACAATGCACTCTATGAAAAATACCCATCTATTTGTCTTACTGTAAGTAACGTGCTCTTTTTAACTGTGTAGAAAAGGATTTTACTGTTCATGCACAAGATTTATGAATCACTGTACTGTACAGTGAAAAAAAACCCTCTTTGGATTAGGAAGAACAAAAAGCACTTGCAACTTTGTGTGGGTATGTTTGTTTTTTCTAAACTTTGGCTGAATTCTTTCTTCTTCCACAAAACATTCTCCAAAAGTCAAAGCCAGAGCAAAAATGATTGTGTAGAAGGGGTCCTGATTTGCACATGGAAATTCTACATTTGAGTACACCAACAACTAAAGTCAACCTGCCATTTATGTTACAGGAGATATTTTGAAAGGGCAGAACTGAGTAGCTGTAGCCCAGCAGTTTCTTCCTGTATTTTAACTCTCAACTACTAATTCAATTTATTCCAAATGCTCTGCTTAAATACATTTGATTCTGCGTCTAGGATTAAGTGACTTAAACCTCAGTCCTATGCTAAGAAATCCAAACTGGCATTTTCAATGGYTATGTGCAGACAAAGAAGAAAGGGGTAGAAGGATTCATTAACCAAATTTGATCTTTTCAAAAGATACATACATAATAGATGAAAACCAAATTGGAATAACTCATTCCCTCAAGACGTGACTAATGCAAGATGACATGGATATTATTAACTGTTACATGCAACAACACACAAATATTGCAATCCTTCCAGTAAAACTCCTATTTGGATTATGTATTTAAGGTTACTACAGCAAACATTTTAACTCAAGGAGAAGAAATGCACAAGGAAATAACCTGCTTTATGTTACAGCATGATTCTTGCAAGGGATGGCACAGTCTCATCAGCTGTCAATGCACAGAAAAACACACTTAATTCTAAGTTAAATACTTTGAAAAAGATGGATTGCAGGCTTGTATAGAATAAATCATCTTAAAAATTACAACTTGCATATGAATATGTCTGAAGTTACATCCCTTACACTGGAATAGCAATGTACATCTAATGCACAAAAGTGTTGCAGCAATCTGAAAATKTCTCAAGAAAGAAGAATAATCATTCCACACAAAACYAGGCCCTACAAGCATGTGAAATTAGTGACTCCTCCCTAACAATGCTGGATTTTTGCACGGTGTCATATAACGAAATGTAAGTTCTAGAGGCAGAAGCTTTGTGAAGAGACTGACAGCAGAATATTAAAAGGTAGTTTASTATCCAGGCACCAGGCCAAGAAGTTGCATATTCCCAGCCCTGGACAGCAGGGAGAGCAGAGCTACTGCTCCACAGTAATAGGATTACAGCTCAGAGATAACACATAGCCCTTCATCTTCTGATGACCAATATGAAGTTTCAGCCTTGCTTGTGAGGAGCTGTTTCAGTTTCGGATCACCAGCAAATGCTTCCTTCCCAACTGTGCATCTCCTCTGCAATGCAGCTTCAAAAATTAAACAATATTTACAACAGAAAAAGTTAAGTACATCCTTCACCTCTTGTTCAGCCAGSCAGGAACAAAGCTGAGATATGAGATAGAAAATTGTTCATCACTTTTCCTCCTGATGCTTGATCTCTTGTGAGATGTTACATAACCTCACTGCATGTTTTGCAGGCAGCAAAACAAATCAATTAAGAAGCTTTTCCTTTCTGACTCATTCTTCTCAACAAAACCATATAGTCATAATAATGGATCATCAAAGTTGTCAAAAAGGGAAAAATACACACATCCCTATTCAGCAAAAGATGTTTTTCCCACATAAAGCTCCACTTCTGTGTAAAATTGGGATTGTCAGCTCTAGCGCCACATAAATTTTCTGACAGTGCCTGGGTAATCAGTACTGAAAGGCTGGCCTTGTACAACACAAAGGCAGGAGCTGTTTCTCTGAGCTACCACAGAGCAGAGATTTCAATCTTTCTTAGAACATACGAATTAAGAAAAAAAAATTGCTCTCATTTTAAATTTTAGCAGCTCTATCAAATAAAAATATAAGAAGTAGTGTGGCCTACTGAAACAACTACAGTGGACTTCTGTTTTGTCAAAGTTTCCTATAACATATTTAACAATGTCCTGTACATTTTGAAACTAAAAAACCTGAATGATTGACCAGTATCAAGTGTTCAAATTTCTTTTCAAAAACATGGAAAGGTGTTCTTCATCAGTGAATTTTAGAAAAGAAGTTTACCTTAGATAAAAGGAAACATTAATTCTAACACTGAATGTTAAAAAAATGCAATTAAAATAATCAGTTTGAATTCAAGAGCAAATAGCTACTCTTGCAATATTAAACCACAGTTTTATCAATAAACCACAAGTTCAGCCAATGAAGAAGACAGCAACCTCCACAGATTTCTGGAAATTAAGATGAGTCAGTCACTTCAAAGAAGTTGTTTTTTGCAAGAATCTTCACTGCAAGATGTTTGAAAATGCAGTAGCAATAAATTTTTTAAAGGGAGATAATTTCAATTTTTTGTTTAATTATAGATATGSTTGGCCCAGGAATTTAAAGGAATTAAAAACCAGCTAACTTCAGTTAAACCTGCTGAAACTTGTTGAAATGACGGATACAGAAGATTTATTCAAAAGTTAATGAAAGGAAGTATCTCCCAAAGAAGATGATACATCCTTGAACTACAGCTGATCAGCCAAACATTTTCCCAGCCTGCACAATGTATCACAATCACCCTACTATACAATTGCTTCTACTTAAAAAGAACTTAATAAAATTCAGTGTCCCTGTTTAATGCCGGGGGAAAAAAACCCAACCAACCACCACCACAAACAACAAAAAACCCCACCAAAACCCAAAACCCAACAACCCTGAAATAGAAATACAGATAAAAGTGCCTCTGTTTCCTACAAGCAAATGCTCCTCCTATAAAAGTGGAGGCCAGGGTTCAACCCCGACTGCTGAAGCATCTTTATGATCCTGTGGTCTGGAGCTGCCTTTGTGGCTACGCTCGTTTGGGAGCTGTTTCCATGACAACTTCACTCTTTTAACATTATCCTTGTACTTCGTACTTACTGTGGTTCTTCTGCTTCCTCCACAGTTGGTTTCTGAGGATTCCACAAGTTATTTTTGGGAGTGGTATGAAATATAATTTTCATGTTTAACCTCATGTTTCCCACTAAGTATTCTCATTAATTCTGTGGTATTTTGYGTACTAGCTAAGTAGAGTTTCCATCCTGATTGCACATGCTTTGTGCCACTGAAATAGAAGGAATACTTATATTCATCTTTGAAAAGTACATGAGCTGAACTGGCAAATATGTGCAAAATAACTGAAAAAAATCCTTTACAGTAAACTTAACAGGAGAAGATATCAGAGTTCAGCATAATTCTTACTTAAGCAAATACATTTAAAACATAGTGAAAATAAGAAAAGATTGCTAAATACTGGCAAAAAAAATGGCTATGCTGTTCTATAGTAACACATCTTATTTTCCCCTCTCTTGCTGCATGATGGCTTTCATAAAAGCAACAGGGAAAACCAGCTGACAATACTGGGAAAGCATTTGTAACTAAAGCATTAGGTGGTATCAGACGTGTATGTGCAAAGGAGTGGTATTTTTTCCCAAAATTCAGTTATAATAACTGTACATCCTACTTGCTAAAGCAGCAYTAAAACACACAATACTGCATTAGAATCAACTCCTAAATTTGAGAAGAGGGAGGTGTGACAAATTGAGATTTATCCCCACAGTGCTAAGCTGCTTTGCCAGTATCTTTCCCCTGCAGAGGACACTAACAGTTGCTGGCAGAAGTTCTCAGTTTTATCCAGCAGCAATGACAGCCCCAAACTAACTTAAAACCTCCCAGAAAGACAGTAACACAGTGGATCTTCATCCTGGATTACAAACATCCTACACTTATTTATTTGGTTTTGTGTCATTAGGGAAAAACCAACATAATGCTTAATGCTTACCAATTCATTTTAGTGACTACAGCTTAAAATTCAGTCTATTCCAATAATAAACACACCTTTATTCCAAATGATGTGATTAGGAGTGCTTTCAAGAAACAATGTTATCAAGAAATAATTTTTAATCAAACCATAATTACCATCTTTAGCTGTTCCCCAGAATTAAGACAAACAACAAGTTAGACTTGAAGCTGTGTACAGACTGTAGTTTCATCAGAAAATTATCCTACGGCCAGGTTGAGAATTTTATTATTTGCTTTTGATAATTTTATGATTTGTCTGAACATAGGACTTAAAAAACCTCCAAGTCCTTCWTCTGGGAAGTTTTTGTTGTAATTTGGCTTCTAATCATTAACATCTGCAAGGAGCTTTAGTTGACTGGAGCTCAGAGGCAGCATTCCTCCTGCTAACTCCTTCCCAAGGAGACATTTGGAGCAGCTGAAGCTSACTGGAGCCTTCTCCAGACACAGACACCTCAGAGTCTTTTGGCTTCATGAGCACCAAGTCATTTTGTTTACTCACACWTTGCAGACTAGTGTACATCCACAGATGTACAAGTATAGATCTAGTACACTCCTTTTTTACTTTTTTGTCCTTTTTTTTTTTTTAATAGAGTGGCTCAGTCAACCCACAGTTCCTCAGAGTTAAATTACAAAACAAAACTGGGATCTGCTTTGCCCAGAGCTTTTTAGCCAGATCAGATGCAAGATGGCTACAGCTGTTTGCTGWCCCAGCACAGCCAGTCATTATGACAAAACAAGAAAAAAACAGAGCATCTGACTTGAGCATGGAAAATTCTGTCTTTCCCAACTGGATATCAACAAGTCAACAAAATAATAAAGAAAAATGACAATTTCTTTGGGCTTCAAGAACCCTTCAACAAWGGCCTTCTGACATGTTACTAGGGGAACTACATAGTCCCAGAAATGCAATATGGCATACTCATTAAGTTTAAAAACCTGCTGTCAAAAAAGTAAAGAATATCATTAAAAACTCTACATTTCATATAGCAGAAGGAAGGCATTAAAAGACCTGCACTAAGACAATTTATTTTATGTAGTTATTGTAGAAAATGATGACCTATAACAGATGTAACTTAATTGTCATTTAAAGTGTAAACATCTTACTAGCTCAAATATACGGCCAATTTAAGAAAAGGTTCTGTATAATTTGATACTGCAATGTGAGCCATATTCAAATTTCACAATAAGCACAGCTAAATAGCCAGAGGGGAAAGATTAAATTAAACAAGATGAATGAAGCATCATCACCTCTTTTTATTCTTTGCCCTCCTAAAATGAACAACAACAAATGCAGAATACTTCATATGTTTTAACGGAAAAATATAAACTATATAGGCAGTTTAAGATTCAGTGTTTTACAAAGAGATACAGTTGTAGCAGAGGACAAAGGAAATGAGACAATACATAAATACCACACTGAAACTGGCAACAACTATTGCAAAACTATCAAAGCATATATTCTGTTGCTTCACACATAAACTAGTCTGTTAAAATGAAACTTCCTCTATTTCTGAAGGAATAAAAGAAAGTAGAGTAGCTTTACAAAGTTTTAACTAAAAAAACTGTACATCATTATCCCTCACTTCTAAGTGAAATTGTTACAGAAACTAATTCATATTCTATTTATAGTATTAATATATTTAAAAAATAAAATTTAGAATTCTAGCAGGGACTCATTCATTCCTTACATATCATCTCTAAGGCAATCTAACAGAAACAAACTGCAAAGACAGCAACAACAAAGAAATCAACTATTAAGCTGGTGTCATTCAGCACTCTGTAATGTAAACAAGTTATTTTCAAGTCAGTCCTACCATAATAAACTTTATTAATTATAAAATTTACTCTCCTGGCATATGCTAGTTAATTCTAGTACAGTCTATGACTTGCCAGTAGTTTCTCTTGTGCTATAAATCCTGACCCTAAAGTTACACAGCCCCTCACAAGCACAAAACGAAATTTCAAAAGGTGCCTCACACAGCTTAGATAAACTGGCTACTTTTATGCTGCAAGTACAATATCTCAAGAGATGAGAAAGAGCCTTCTCAATAAACATTTGGTATTCCTTGACAACTGGCTATTCAAGTACCACAAAAATAGCACCCTGAGTTCTGTAAATGAACTTCATTCATATTCAACACAGTAGTGGAATATGCTGCTTTCTGATGCTGCCTTTCAGATTAACTGTTTGGTTTGTTGGGGTTTTTTTAATTGTTGAATTTGAACAACTAACCAATTACGAAAACTGACTACTCTGAGAAACTATATGAATGCAAATCCTATTACTTATCAGCAATTCTCAAAGGAAATTTTAATTTAGAAGCATGCTACTGMTGATATTTTAAAATTCTCATGTTTTATGCACTTTCTGTTTGACATTTTACTGATTAGTGTAATTTGTTCAGAATTTACCTAGAATGCTACTGATAAACACAAATGGCCATGGGAATAATTGCATAACTTGATAAAATTATTTTTTAAAAAAATCCAGATAAACAAACCAATACCAAATTCTTCAAGTCTTTGAAAAGCTCAATGCACAAAACGTGCAAAGGAAAACCTACTGTGTTACTCAGACATCTGCAACCAACAAACATTTATCAATATAAGGTTTATATTATATTTTATCAATATAAGGTTTTCATGTAATGTTGGAACACTGTTCTTCCTCTGCCAGACCTGTTGGAGTCATGGTAACGTTGAACAGTTAAGCACAGGAGATGTTCAGGAGGAAGCATTGTTCTTGTCTCATAAGTGTGACAATGTTAYTTTTCATGGAATTATAGAAGCTTTATTTTGTCCACATCCTCAAGAAGGGATGTTGCACAGCTCCTACAAGGAGGTCTTGTTATGGGAAAATTACTTCATTTCTTTATTCTTCTCCTTCTCTCTCTCATGTTTTTTGKTTTTTTTTAATTGAATATTAGGCTGAAAGCTTTTTGAAGGAGGTGACTATCTTTTGTTGTATATTCATACAGTGAGGGGGAATGAAGAATTCCATTCCTTTTGGAAAATTATCAAAGCCACTTMTTGCTCCAGAACACCTTACTCATTCCAATTCAGTTTCTGTACTTTCCTCATACGTGTTAGATTTAGTGCCAAATAAGAAGTCTTAGAAAATTTCCAATCTTTTCTAGCAGTTATTGAGCATACCTAAAGTAGAAAAGAGAATCACCAYCTGAACTAAAACTGGGATCATGATTATAGTCAATTTGCAGTTAAAGAAATGCCYAAATAACAAAATACACCTAGCATGGATATCAGTGGTGCTAATGGGCAGAATCAGTGGCTGATAAAAACACCACCAGCATTTCCTACAAGTACCTTTTTATTATTAGTTACTAACAGCAAATGGCTCCTACAACAGGAACAAGTCTACTTTTCCTTTTGTCCCGACTAAAAGCATTCATCTGACATACCTTAACAACTCCACAATATTAATATGCAACCCTTTGACAGCTACTGAAGCCAAGGCTGACACTGTGCTGTCAATTTTCCCTTCCATTGGCAGTGTCACTTGTCTGGCCCTCTCGTGAGCTGGTCTGGGCAGCCAAGAAGATTACATGGACAATCAGCTTTTGCATGGCTTAGTTCCTGAAGCAGATCAGCACGGGGTTGGCAAGCACCAGGCCTGTCACAAGGAAGGATGTGGGAAGGACAATGCCCTGCCAGAACCCTGCCTGCACCGACCTGCACCAGCCCAAACTGCTGTGGAAAAGAGTCATGGTAAGACCCTGACACTCATCATTTCAGTGTCCCCCCTGCACTTACTAAAATGTACTGCTTTGGACAGCAGTGTGTTGTTGACTGTTTGACTTAGTAAATATCAGAGTTCCACACTGTTTTAGTGCTTTTTAGGGATTCAGAATAATCATCTTTATATTGGTCGGGCCACTAAAGGCCACAAATTTACAACAGCGTCAATAAACACTGAAACAAACACCACAAACAGTAGAGAAAAACAAGCCTGTACATGAGCTCCTTTTTATATTTCACTTTCAAGTGCTAAGGCCACTGTGTGGGGTTTTTGTTTGTTTTTATTCAAACGCAACACAAAAATCAACAACCAGCTTACTGGGTTCTTAAGCTGGCCAGAACACCTATATTTGTTACCAAGAGACAGTTTGAAATTCAAGCTACAGCCAAGAGCAAAGGAGACATTGTCAGGTAACCCAGCTATCCCTGTCAACAGGAAACACTTGTCAGTATTGTTTAAGTGGTGATTTTTAAGCTTTCACACTTTCCTTCCCAGAGAGATGAAAAATAGCAGACAGGTTACTTTGAAACTTGATGAGTACATCTCCACTAATAGAAAAAACTAGTGGGAAAGAGTGAAAGACTAAAAAAGCTCAGCTTACCTCTGCGAGTATCCATTTCTCCACATTACTGGGATGATTTGAGTTTGTTTTGGGGATAATTCCTGTTCAAACTATTCTGACCAATTGTCCCATGATAAGCACAGCTCACAGTGTGCTGTAGCTGCACAGACCTGAGTTTCTGACCCTTGAATATCCAGCAATAAAAACCAGAGAATTTTTGCCTGAATGGTGAACTGAAAGATTCGAGGCATCCACAGAAATTAAGAAAGTAAGARAATGAGAAGGACAATCAAAATCATTAAAGGGTCAAGCAGTTGTCTTATGGTAAGCAGACTAAAAAGGTTGGGCCTCAAACAGGAAAGGCTGAAGGTGGGGCAGGAACATGACTGAACTTTRCAAAATAAAAAAGGCAGCAAATGAATTGAATAAATCCTGATTGAGACAACGGATGCGATGGAGATGAGGGTTAACTGCAATATTTTCATTTTTGCTGAGGCACTCAATTAACATTTCTCTATTATTGTTTTACTGCCTTTTGATTACAAAGGTATTAACTATTTTCCTGGTAAAATACTATTTAGAAATACAATTTAAAAGTTTTCTTCTATAATGCCCAGTGTAGATGTATTAGAGAAAACCTTTGTTTTTACAGCATAAACCTGTTTCAGGAGAATCATTACCTAGGAGAAAAAGAAATAATAAAATCCTTAAAAAACTCTTGCCAAGTTATTACACTATCACTGACAAAGTTACAGTAACTTTCCTCAGAACCCTTTCTGAATCACAGCTATGACTACACATTTCTGGAGACAAAACCCAGTTCCTTAAAGTCCTCCTTGAACAAGGAAGTCTCAGATCTAAAAGGCCATTCAAGGAGATATGAAGAAAGCAAAGGGACAGTCTTCCCCCAGCTCATGACTAAATTACATGGATTAAAACCCAATTCTACCTTAGGATGGGGATTCACCATTGCATCCAAGTAAACCAATTGTGATGTAAGGCACAATTTCAGTTCTGGGGTAATGGTTCCCCTGCCACAAAAAACTTTACTTTCTGTTCACCCACTCATTTTAAATAACTGCGTTATTGCAACGGCAGAAAAAATGGTCCTGAAAATAATAAAGTTTGTTTATTCACAATGGCATCCTTCGTTTTCAAATTTTCTGAAACAGACAAATTTTCAGGATGGACACTTGAAGGTAACAGCCAGTCCTTTGTAGTAACAAGAGATTTAGCAAATTTTAAACACTAATCAATAAATTGATTTGACTATTGCAGTATGGTCTTAACTTTTCAATTCTTCATGTTCTTCTCCACAGAAAGTTAYGTAAAATTTGAAAATCATATCATGAGGCATGGCATGCCTCAGGTAGTCAGAACATTCTTTAAGCTACATTTTGTGTGGAACTTGATTCAAGCATGAGTCTAGGTTTAAGCAATTTCTTGCTCTAGGCTMTAGGCAATCACCTAATTAAGAAATGGCTAAAAAATACAAACATGCAAGGCAGAGGGGAAATACTTTGTGCCTCACTCAGTTTCCAGTTTACAATGCATGCTTAGCTGCCTTACATTAGCCTCTCTATATACACACATGCAATCCCACAAAATACTGAAAAATCTAGTCTTAATCCAAAATAATTAAAAAAAAATAAACACCACAGGGACAAATCTAGAACTTTAATATTTTAACTTGCATTTACATACATTGAAAACTCCTCCAAGAAACACCATATCTTCCTAAAACCAAGTATGGTAGTTTAAGCAGGTGAATCAAATATTAAAAGAATGTTACATTAACATTTTATTGCAACTTTTTTTTGCTCCAGGTAAATCTGCTGCTGCATATACTTCAGTTGGTTTGTGTCATGAATGTCGAGCATATTCAACAGAAAATCTGAAATGCCAATAGAAATTAACATTTCCAGTAAAGCCTTTATTTTCTGTTGAAGTATGMATATCATTAGAAAGTGGTTTGAGGTAGCCTACTAGCTTTTATTGAATATTAGACAATTTTTATTGCCTGACATCCTTCAAACATATTCCTCAAATACTGGGTCTTTTTTCTCTCTAATAAAAATTCCTTCCCATTTGTGAGTGGAGAAACTGTATTTCCACATGACACATTTGAGATATATCTGAGACTTAAAATTTCTTTCAAGCTGTAATCATGTTATAAAGTCATTAAATATGAACTAGAGGGGGAATTTTATATTGTTTTGGAGAAAAATTATAAAACATCACTTCTTTTCTTCTGTGCTATTAAATCAATCTGCTTTCTGTGCTATTAATCCCATCTGCTTTGTTCTCTAACTGTAAATTTCATGGCTTTTCCATCACTAAACATAGAAAACTGGAACAATCCAAACAGTATCAAAAGAAAAGATAGCACAAGCATTGTAGTTGACTAATTTGGCAGCTACTGTAAAATAAGACAATAGGCAAAGAGGTGAGACACTATGAATTTGTCAACTCTGAGCATAATCTGAATATAATTAAAGGTTATTGGGGAAGCACAGAGAAGCAAAGACTGAAAAAGTATTTATGACACATCAGCCACCAGGGTCTCAAGGAATGTATTTAAAATCTCAAATCAGAGAGTTTAATTACAGACTCCTCTTGAGCACAGACGCAACCGCCATTGAAGGAAAACAATGTTTACAATCTTAGGAGATTCTCAAAACGTGGGTCATGGCCCACAAAACTTGGAATTCATCACTGTCTTCAATTTAAACAATGAAAAAATCAAATASAAAGAAATCTCAGACTGGGGATTGGCATATTTGTAAATACAAACCCAACAAATTTTTTCTAAAATATTGTTTACAGGGTGGTCAAAACTAMAATTTCAGTCATTACCAACAGAAACCTTTCAACTATTGCTCTGCAACACTGTAGCAAGTGTGTTAATACTTGAAGGCTTGTAGCACTGGAGGAGTCTGCCAATGATTAAAGGTTTAACCTCATTCTCTATAAAACCGTTAACAAACCCCAAAAATCAAAASCCCCCCTCCAAATCCAGAGCAGAATTATTTAACTAAAAGGACTGCATGTGACTTAAGATAGAAGAATTATTTCACTAAGTCAGAACAGCTTAAAGAAGCTTCATTCTGCAATCTATTTGACTTAAAAGTCACATTTAGCTTTGAAATCTGAAGTTTTACTTTCCAGACAAGAAACCACAGTCCAAACAGTTACACAAACAGTTAGCTAAGAAATATGATATATCAGATGACATGAAAAAAACAAAAGGGAACTTAATCAACATGAATAAAATCAAATAATGAGTTCCTATCTACTTAAGAGTTTTCAACAGTTTACATAACTATGCTCACACCTTGGAAAAGATGACTACCTTACCAAGAACTGATCATAAGCATTCTATAATTATCCTCCACAAACTGCCTGCAGTTTTAGTTCCAAATGCAACAGACAGACAATACATTACTCATAAGTTAAGTATTGTGATGCTGATTTCAAGCCAAGTGATGCAAATATGTCCAAAAAGCGAGACACGTGCTCTGCTCCTTTTGAATATTTCCTTGCTACAGACAAAAAGGAAAAGTAAGGAACAAGTAGCCATTTCAGTCAAGAAAGTTATCTCAGTCCACAATTTAYAGATGACTTTCTGGCAGTACCATTTCCTCAGAAAACGTACTGGAGAGACAATAGGTGTAAAGAGCTTTCCCTTTGACAGATTTCCCAGAGTTTAAAACAGCGATCCTGCCTTTTCCTTATCTGCTATCTTCTAATCAGGCTAAAACTGCAATAGTGTGAAAATAAAGATAACATTGTAGGGCAAGGCACCAAGCTGATCAGCAAGATTACAATCATTTGTGTTCTACGAACTGTCAAGCATCTTTTCTCATCATTCACAGCAGYCCTAGAGCACTCAGGCTACTTTTACAGAGATTACTGTTCATAGCAAGCCTTAAGTAAAGTTTAAATATTTAATCTAAGTGAAATAGAACTAAAATGTCATATTGGCACCTTATACATTACTCTCTTGAGAGTAAATCAACTCTCATATCTCCTCTATCTGCTAATGCCTCAATGGCTAAACAAAGCAACACAGCACTTTAGAGAATATTATTAATTCAGATCTCCTGGGGGAAACTGCACCATTCCATTGCTCCAGTTTAATGAGAAGTCAACTTATATAGTCAATTATGAATGAAAATAAATTAGAAGAAAACATATTTGGTATAGCAAAGAATTTTAATCAAAATTGCCAAGAGTTCTGCACCACTGATTCATTCTTCTGTATTCAACTTCAATTTAGAACATTTTCACCTGCTATTTCTTTCCAGGTCTGGGCTCCTGGCAGATCCACATGMAACTCATTTGTGATACACTGTGTTTGACTGGAAACTTTCAAATATGAATTTATCTTCCAACTACTAATAAACATGTAGGACTTCAGACAAACTCAAGCAACATCCTTCCAGAGGGAACTATACCATTCATAAAGGAATGTCTGCAAAGTTTCAACAGTTCTACCAAATTCTTCTAAAGAATTAGTGGGACTAATGACACCACATCAGTAAAAAGATAAAGAGTAGAAAAAACAGAGCCTATCTGTGCTTCAAACTTAGATATAGTAACTGTTCAAAATCAGTTCTTGGGATTCCTAGGTTACAGATCTAAAAGATATCCACCCTAGGAAGCAGCATGATCCATTACTATCATCTGGATAACTTCAAATTGAAATATCCAACTGCAGGAATTTAGAACAATGTGCTRTAAGACCAAAGAAGTTAGAAAGTATGAATTCTCCTTGCTCTGTCCTTAATTTGTTTATAGGTCAGACTAATTAATGCATTTTCTAGGATTAGAAAATAAGTTAATATGTTAGTGGTACAAAAAAGTACTTCTCAGCAGCTACCAGCAGTCAGTTCATATTTAAATATTAAAAGGACTTAGGAGCATATAATAATTAAATTATATAATTGGTCCAGTCTTATTAAATCAGTACTTAAAAATTCTATTTGTTTCTACCTGCTGTAGAAGACATTAAGGCAAAACCAGGCCGTCCTGTAAGTCATATAGGTACATTATAGATAAGATAGTTTCCAATACAGATACAAAAACATAAATGAATCAACACCATTGGATTATTTGACTTGAAGAAACACTCTTGTCAAAAGTCCACTATGACCAGCCAGAGATGAGCTGGTACTGGCCACTACTGCCAATAGAAATAAATATGAACACTTAATGTAGTTATATTTTCAGAGGATAATGCAATTGGGTAATGCTGCTCACCATGATTAGGGTTATCAGCTCGCACAAAATTTCTTCTCTGAACCCAAAGAAAAAACAGATTCTTTTTTTTAAACCAAGCACCAGTTAATTCTMAGAGCTGGAAAACTTGTGCTAGTAACTTCATATGAAGTTTCATTTATTTTCTGAACTCTTASGAAAATTTTGTATACAGAATGCTTCCAACATCTTATATTTAGTGTAATGAATATAGTGTAATGCTATAAAGGGGCAGAACACTCCAGTTCAAACAAAGAAGCCTGAATGAAATTCTAAGCAGACAAGTCCAAAGGATTCCCTAATAATAATTAAAATATATATATACTATCTCTATACACACATACCATATAGAGATACTCTCTTACATCATATAGTGCCACATATATTTTACCTCTATAGAATCTGTTCCCACAGAAGACTTAAAATTAGTACATTTGTGCAGATGGTATCCATAATAACCATAATCGTGGCCAAAAGTACATTAATTTCTTGGAGTAGTATCCCCTAGTAAACGGCTCAGAGACAACTAGACACTATGAAAATGCCTTTCTGCAATGTAAATCTTATATATGAGTGTACAATGTTCTTACTGTCAAAAGAGGCTGGCAAATTTTACTGAAATACAGGCCTAAGACTTTATTTAATTCAAAAGGTTAACTGAGGAAGATAAACATCATTAATGAAAATGCAGGTATCTGTAGCAAGAAAGAGTCACACATCACATCAGGCATTTGAATGGTCTGTTTTCACATAATCTGAATATTTACTTGTGGGAATTCAGAAAACAGTTTAAAGTTGTTGAAAGTCATGAACACACTGATCTACCTTGAAGCAATGTTTACAATGTGCACAGAATWGCGATTTGACACAACAGGGTACTAGAACGCACAATGCAGCAACATGATATAATAATGTAACTACTTTCTAAAGCAAACTGATATCATTACAATGAGAGTCCATATTTTTTTCAGGGCACTTAACCKAATCAAATCAAGAGCAGTTTCAAACTGTCCCTCTTTTGTTTTAGGAGCTTTTTGTGTCTGACTGCCAAATTTCAAAGTCAAAATCTGTCTCCAGTGTCTATCAGAACTCCAGCAGTCCACTCAATGATTCTAAATAATCCATGAAGAGCACATAAAAGAGATTAGAAAAAAATTCTATCATCAGGAAACTCAAAATTCTCTTCAAGAGCCATTACGTGACATTGAAGTGCTGCAAGGATCCATAAATTGTAAAAGGACAGAAATCCACACCACTACTCATTAGCCAAGAGCAAAAAGAAAACAGCCTAAAAGTGGCCTCTTTGAAGAGCCTGAAAAGGGCCAGAATAAAAAGTCCTACAGGGCTATAAACCTTGCCATCAGTAATCTGCAATTACAGAGCTCCTCTGAYCACAAGAGACCTGCAACAGCAGTTGAAACAGTATTTCTGAACATTACTTACAGGTTTGTGAATACAAAAGTATGAACTGTCAGAACTCAAAAACCCTTAGAATGCTGCAACAAACAGCTTCAAAGGAAATAAGCTCTTCTAGAAAATTTGACTAAGGTATTAAAAAAATAAGCAGGATCACAAGGATCCTTGCAAAGGAGGAGAATGAATCACAAGTTTTCAATGACCTTAAGACTTCTGTACACAAAATCAATTATCATTGGACAGTGTTTTTAAGTAAATTATTTAATCAGGGAGGCTTCCCAGTACTGTCAGAATCATTTAGAACTGGTTTTGAGTTTTTACTTTAATATTTGACACTTTGTTCAGAAGATCAGTTACACAACTAAACTAATTACCCCTCTTATGGGAAATCATAGCATGCAACCAATCTAACCTACTTTTTAGAAATTCAAAGTATACAAAACACTTATTTACATGGCAATTCCATTTTAACATGCATCTGCCAAAACACTGTCACACAGAGATCCTAAGATCTTAAACAAAAGCAAATGTACTTTTGGCAAATGTAACTGACACTAGGGTGATGGGGGGGTTGGCAAACAAAACAAAATCCATTACACAAAAYGAAAGCCCCAACCCCCACACTTCCATTACCTAAAGACAAAGTCTTTAAGCATTCTTGAGAGCTTTGTTCTGGCTTAYAGCTTTGAATTCAAAATTTGAGAAGGAATTGAATGTCTATTCCTGCAGCTTTTCATTTKAGGTGTATATCCATGAAAGAACAACCTAACACACCTTTCCTGCTTTCCACACAGTTTCTTGGGAAGCACACTCAGGTGCAGGAACACAAGYCCAGTTTGTATCTGTGTGTAAGCCTCCTTCTCAAACTAGATGGAAACAAAAAGAATGCTGATGAACACATGCAGTAACCTACTGKTTTTTTTTTAATGGGGAATTTTTATCAGTAATACTGCCTGTTAATTCTCATAAGGGCCAACTGGTCAACTTCAACAAGTTGACCAGAGCAACCACATCTGTAATTCTGCCTACAATCAATTTCAACAGTGAACTCTGTCATTTCAGTCAGAATTAAATCTCGGAAGTGAAAAATGACATCCAAGTGGAAAACATTCTCCTGTTTGTGTGCAGAGTACACTGAAATGCAGATTTTACCAGCTGCCTTGCTCAGACACCATCCTCAACTACTACAGCTAATACAGACCTGCCTACAGATGAAGTGAGAARCGGTTTGAAGATGGGAGGGGAAGTGCACGTGGGGGAAGAGGAAAACACATTTAGTATTATATCTGAGGCATATTTTCAGAAAATGGGAATCAAAACTCCACTAAGAAGCTCAAATTAAGACTTCAATACTCTGGAAGCACTGTTAGAGATGTTATGTTTTTGTGGTGAGCAGGCTTTATGATAGAGCAACTTCAGACATACTCCCTGCCTTTTAAGAAAAAAACCCCAGAACTCCAATCTTCAAAAATGACAAAAGAACCACCATCTAGACTGTGTACTACACCAGCGTCTAAATAAACTAGATGTTCCTAATATAGAACATTGACACAAATTCCTTGGATGAAATGACCACACCTAACATTCTGACCGTACTGTGGCACTTCTGCTCAAATATACAAACAGGTGATACCACCACAGTACAACAGAACCTAAAATAACTTCTACCAAAAATAGCACAAGTTTCATGAGCACCCAGATTTCATAAACTCTCAAATGCAGCACTCTAAATATGCTTCTTGACCGAATTAGCTCTCAGAAAGACTGTAAATGCCATCCTCTCATGCTATTTTCTCTTAGTCTCCAGAACCAGCTCCAGAGCTTCCATTCATGTCAGTTCCCAATTCTCTCATGCTTATCCACCAGGATGTTTTTTCCACGCTATCCATAAACAAAACATGGAGCATTAACACCCTTTTAGGAAGGGGCAAGCAGCTGAAGATTTGCTTGAAAGCTGAAGTCTCGTCAAACACTAGCAGGGTTGTATCTATGTCATTTTAGTCTACTTGGCTTGATAAATTCTAGACAAGCATCCTTAAAAACCCTACTTGTACCAGTACACTTAAAGATTTAAAGAGCAAACAACTGAGAGAAGTTAGATCCAACACATGGATTCCGGCACACAGGGAAAGCCAGGAGAACACAGCTGTTTAATTCAACTCCACATGGAACAAGATGGGAGCATGCCCATTAAAGTGACGACAGCCTGGCTCTGTGCACTACACAGAGTCAGTTTTACTGTTCATGGGGCTTCCGTACACGGGAAAAAAAAAAAAAGTATGAACTTCGGATCTAAGAAAATGYAGTCTTTGTAAGGTTAGCAGCCATGCTGTACAGGAGTCACAAAAAAACCCAAAACAGAGAGAAGTGAGCAATCCAGCAGCGAGCAGGGTGGAGCCAAGGCGGGACAATGACCTAATAGGTCTTTTCTATCTTTAGTTTCACGAGGCTCCGTGGCCAAGAGGCGCCGGGATGCCCCGTTCTGCCTCCGGCCGCGTCCCCCCGCAGCGCTCAGCGCCCCAGCCGAGCTGTCCCTCACCCGGCGCTGCCAGAGGAATCCCGAGGAGAGGGAGCCGGCAGACAGGGATCCCGAGGAGAGGGAGCCGGCAGACAGGGATCCCGAGGAGAGGGAGCCGGCAGACAGGAGCCCGAGGCAGCGCCGCGGGCACCGGCAACGAACGCTCCGAGTCACTTCTCAGCTATGAGAACACAAGCGAGCCGCGCTGCCCGCCCTTACCTTGAACACTTTACCGAAAGCACCATCGCCCAGCTCTCCTATGATTTCCCAGAACTCCTCCGGGTTCAAATCCCTCTTGACGTGCTCGTATTGTTTCTTCTTCTTCTCGCCGCCCAGCTTGAAGATCTTACGAAAGTTGAAGAAGGACATTTTGGCTGCAGCCAAGGGAAGGGGAGGGCGGCGGTGCCCCCTCCGCCCGCCGGGACCACCTGKCGCGGGCGGTGATGCCGGGCGCGATTCCCACGCGGAGACCAAAGTCTTGGCGTCGCCCGGGAAGCGCCGTCACTGCGGGGAGACAACACCCCGCGATGCCCCGAACGGGGCCGGGCTCRGCRCTGCTCTCCCCGACGGGCTCGGCTRTCCCTACTCGGCCGGGCCGGTCACCATCGCGGCAGCAACAAGTGCCGGGCTCGCTGCTCGGGACGGGCGGCGGCGGAGCCGGAGGAGGGGTCACGGCTCCGCAGGGAGGGGGCAGCTGCTGCGCGCCGGGCAGCGGGGAGCGGTCACGTCCCGCCTCACAGGACGGGGCGGATKCAGGGAGGGGCGGAGGCTGCCCCGCTCCAGGCTCCCGGCCGGTATCCTCGCGGAGCGGCGTCCCGGGGTGGCACCGCGGCGGAAAATGACGCTTCGCTGCCGGCCTCTCTCCCACTCGCTCGCTCGCTCCCTCGCCTTGTCGCGGAGCGGGGCCCGGGCGGCTCCGCTTCCTGCGGGGCGGCACCGGCGGCACCTCCGCCCCCGCTCCCGCCCGCCGCCGGCGCGTGCGCCCCGCGCTCCCGCCCCTCTTCCCGCGCTCCCGGAACCGCCTCGCGCCCCTCCCGCCGATCCGCCGCCGGCGCACGCGCAGCAGCGCGCGCCCCCGCCGCTCCCCCTTTTCCCCGGCGCGTGCGCACGCGCCGCACCGGCAGCACGCGCGCGGCCCTCCCCCGYCAACGGCTCGGGCCCGGCACCGGCGGGGGGAAGAGGCGGGGCTTGCCCTGCCCACGTGACGCGGCCGCGGCCGCCTCAGCCAATAGGAGCGCGCGGAGGCTCCGGGCGGGTAAGTCGGTGTCGGGCTCAAGATGGAGGGGGCGCCCTCACACCCCCCCCCGCCCCCCCGTAGTTCAGACCAGCGCGGTAGCGCCGGCGTGAGGATCGAATGCTCGTCCCTCCCTCTGTCCTCTTTTCCTTTAGTCCGCTGTGTGCCGTTACGGGAGGGGCATGTGGCRGAGAGACGCTTTTTCCCCTGACCCCGGAGGACACCCTCCACCTCCCCCTGCCGCGCCGCTGTCCCGCGCAGGGAGGGTGTCCCCAGCCCTGTGGCAGAGGGCGATGCTCCCTCGGCGGGGCACAGCTTCCCCTCCGGGCTGGCTGGGTGCCCTGAGTGCCCAGGCCCGCCGCGGGAGCCGAGGGGCCCTGAGGGGCTCCCTCTGTGTCAGGAGCGCTGTGGGGGCAGGTAGTGCCTGCTGGGGGGCTGCGGCTTGGAYATGGAGCTCTGAGGAAAGTGTTGATAGCAACAGACGGCGTTGGAAAACTTTTGCTTTTGTTTGTGGTCCGGTGCTGTCCGTAGACCTGCTACTGGYTTATCTTCTGTCATAGCAGGGTGCGAGGTTCTTGTGTTGCCCGTTTGGTATCTTCGGTATCTTATTTAATCACTGGGACAGGCCTGAATTCCCTTATCTCACAATCTTTTCTTCCCACAAGTGATTCCTTCCTCACCCTKAAGTATAATTGCATTTTAATAGTTGTGTTGTGTGCATGCCACCCAATGTGGGGCGTTTCCTCRCTTGAAAGCAAGAGGCGTTCCCGTTGCCTGGATTAGGGGCAATTAGCAGACCCGRGCACAGAGTTTGGGCTGTGACAGGCTGCGAGTCCATCCAGCAGCAGCTGAGGCGATGCTGAGRCCTCAGAGACATCTGACAGTGAGACAAACAGCCCGGGAAAATCGTGTAATGCCGTATCCTCGTATGAACCTGAGTGCCTGCAATTGCCATTAGTTTAAGCTGCATGATGAGCTTCTGAAGATCAAGCCTGCGGTGTGCATCATTCCCCAGACCATTCTATTAGCGTGACAGTAGTTTGCTATATGAGGAGGATAGTCCGTGTGTAAATTCAGTAATAATAATGAGGCATTGAGATGCCCCTGACACAAAGCGTTTATGAATCAAACAACAGTGTTCTGTCATGAGTCAATTTCTTTAAGCTKTATAAAATCAGTTTCACGGGTAGTCCCACCCTATGAATAGAGAGCCTTTCAAGTACTCTTGCTAAACTGATTTGTTGTAATAATCAGCGTTTGTTTCTCAAAAATGATATTCGGCTTTATGGGTTCCTTGTACTGATGTCTCTGCCACAAGAGGTAAAACTGTTCAGGACGGTGTTAAAACCAAGGCTGTTTATGTGTGTGTGAGGTCAAAAACAAGAAACAACTGCAATCCCAAGGATCTGTTTTATCTTCTGAGATCTGGCTGGCTGGCTCCGCCTATTAATTTCATAGGCAAGTTTCATTCAGATAGTTTGAATTAAATATAATTATTAAGAGARTGTTACCAGCAGCAATTTAGCTTCTCATATCTTAATTTTTTAAGTTCAGTTTCTTTTTTCTTCTCTATAATTTTTCTTTTGCCCCTTCAGTTTTGATTTGGAAATTAAAATACAATGATGGCTTAAATTATAATTTTCATTAATATTTGTAATTTAATGTTTTGATTTTAACTTGCTTTCTGTTGGATAAAAGGTGCTTTGGGACTAATTTCTGTAGGTTTATTTAAACTGACTGGTTRATAAAAGATGGGGGGAAAAAAGGAATCCAAAGCCATAGCATGAATTCCTTGTATTGAAGCAGGATTATCTTTTCTTTAGCCTCAGGGTAATGRCAATGAAGTGGGAGGGGGGCCTGGGGGTGTTTATGTGTGAATGTTAGAGTTTGTAATAACTGGAAAGAAATGCAAAACTAAAAGGAAATTTGGTAAGTTATATGTGAACAAGAGCAGTTGAGCTGGCAGCTGTGGGCTGGGATAGCAGGGCCTGGTTCTGCCTCAGCTCTGTTACAAACGTTGGGCTGTGCAGAGCTCACACACGGCACCTCTGCCTGGGTCAGCTCGTGTGTGACAAAGGAGGCTCAGAGCAGAGCTTGGTGCCATCCTGCCAATGACTGAACCTTAGCAGGTACTGCGTGTGTGCTGCTTTAGACTTGTATAAACAGAGTCTGCCTGTTCCACAGAGCTTTTCATTCATATGACAGTGAAAATAGAGGATGAAAGTCTGGTAAGAGAAAGGAGTGCTTAATCTGGTGAGAAGGCTTTGCTTTTAACTTCTTCTTTCTTAGTCTTGAACAAGTAATTCAAGATAAAACCAGGATATATGAAAAAGAAAACTTTGACTCTGTCTCATTTTTTCCTTATTTTTTCACTTTGGAGTTACAGCTTGCCACTCAATCCTGAAAATAAACTCCATAAGGTRAAGGTTAAGTGCTAGTAGCAAATCCTTCCCAATTTGCTGTGACTTCCTGGTTTGGAGGAGGCTGTATGAAGCCTGGATTTTGTGTGTATGGTGTTTTTTCTTCCTGATAGCAGGAGTCCTTAGCGACTGTAAATGTTTCCAGATGGTAAGGATAAAAAGGTAAAAGTGAATTATATTAAAATTTTTCCTTTAGGAATTTAAAGCAATGCTTTTGAAAATTCATTGCTTCCTTTAAATGTCAGAGGAAGATGTTAAAGTGAAGATRTTAAAGAGCTCTCTTGATTGTGCATCAAATATACTGGCTTAAAATAGCTGTAAACTCTTTATGACAATCTTTTTCATCTCTTTGTGAGTTAGAAATCTCCTTTATATATACTTCCTGCYGCTTAATACCACCATCCTTTCTCATTGACTCGATCACTTACACTTGCCAGTGTTCCTAACTCCCTCTTTAAGCTGTTTCTTTTAAAGTGCTCCAGTTTCTTTTAATTGAAAGTAAACACTTCAGAAATTTAATTTGAAATGTGTTCTTCACAAGATTTATTGCCCTTTTGCTGCAGTCCTACATTCTGTTTTCAGTTCTTTCAAAATATTTAATAGTATATTTTTATATTGTCTTGACTTTCTGTCCACCCACGCTTTCACTGATCTCCAAAATTCTTTCTGGTGATTGAGCTCACTGAACTGCTGTAAGGTCACAGGTGGCTTGTTTGTGGTTAAATCTGGAGTGTAATTCTTGTTTCATCCGTCTTAATCTGTCTGTCACCTTTGGCACTCAGCACTGTCCTTTCTGTTTTCTTTAATCAATGTACCCCATGTTTTATTGATATTTTCTAGTTGTGTGGTGGCATTTTTTCATCAGCTCTGCCATTTCTCCTCTGATCTGTTCCCAAAGTTAGCACTTTGTGCTGTATTGGGCTCATTTCAGTCTAAGCACCAATGTACCTTCTAGATCGCTGTTGTGATCCCCAGTGCAGGGGGATGATTGCTGTCCTGGACCTGTGGCTGCACTGTTTCTGATAAAGGCCAGGATGCCACTGGCCTTCTTGGCCACCTGGGCAACTCCTGGCTCATGATCAGCTGCTGTTGACCAGTGCCCCTGGGTTCTTTTCCTCTGGGCCATTTTCCAGCCACACTGTCCCAGCCTGTAGCCCTGCATGGGGCTGTTGTGACCAAATGCAGGACCTGGCACTTCCCCTCCTTGAGCCTCACACCCTGGCCTCAGCTCATTGATCCAAGCTGCCCAGACCCCCCTGCAGAGCCTCCCTTGGCTCCGGCAGTTCACCACTCCTGCCAGCCTGGTGTTGTTGGGAGCTCACTGAGGGTGCCCCATGCCCATGATGGATACAGATGTTGAACAGGGCTGTTCCCAGCTCTGATCGCTCACCACCATGCTCTGGGCCCAGCCCTCCAGGCAGTTTTGTGGCCAGCAAAGGGAGCCCCTGTCCAGGMCATGGGCTGCCAGCCTGWCCAGGAGAATGCTGTGGAACRCAGGATTGAAGACTTTTCTGAAGTCTTCAATAGGACAGCATCCACAGCTTTTCCCTCATCCGTTGGGTGGATCATTTGGTCATAAAAGGAGGTCAGGAGATCAAGCAGGACCTGCCTTCCCWAAAGCCATGTTGGCTGGGCCTGACCCCTTGGTTGTCCTGTACATGTTGCATATACAGCACTCCTAAAGGCTTTCTAATAAATGTACCATTGATAGAGCTGTGTCTTAGAGACTTCCCTTTCTGTTATGAAGAACAAAAAGAGACTTAGTCTTGTACTCAGTATTTTGTGAGTGTTTATGATATGAGTAACAGGAATAGTTCAGTCATAAATAATACAAACAGGAAAAAATTGTAATACTAGAGGTTGGACACTCAAGAGCTTGCCCATATCTTAGCCAGAATCAATACTCAGGCTCCTATCAATAACCTGGGTATACTACTATTTATTATATGGTTTGGGGCTTTTTACTGCCTTACTGCAGGATCAGTTAATCTAAGAATTGCCATAGAAACGTGGCATTTGGAAGCTTCAACATATAAGGATATAGCTTGATGTTTGCAATAAAAAAAACATTGAATATTAAAATGCTTAGGAATAGGATTGATCTAATTTTGCCTTCAGAAAAGTCTGTGTGTTTAATCTGAATTTGCCATACTTTTTCAGCAGTCAGTGGGGAAATGTATCTTCACAGGGCAATTCACCTCCCCCATTTTAGATACTTATCTTTATCATGGTATTTGACTGTGTGAGGTGAGTTTTCCTGGCAACATATAATGGGTGTTCTTCCTACCTATGAAGACATCATTGCCAGCAGAACTCTTGGAGTGCATTTCTCTTGATGTCAGCAACACTTCTGGGAATGATGACAGAGCAAATATAAAAATTGCCAAATTACCTGAATGTTTCCAAGTAAACCTATGATGTTTTATTGAAGAGACTTTATCTGAAATTAAATGGCAGAGGAAAAAACAATAATATAAATATCAAAGTTTGAATAAGGAGCAGATATTTCAACAAATAATGCAAGAATATTTCTTGGAAACATGGCATTTCAAAGCCATTCAACTTTTAACGTGTTGATTTTATTGAAGCTATAGCAAAAAATGGGTTTTTTCTTATTGCTTTCAGTTGATGTGCAAGAAAACCCTCTCCAAGACTGATATTCAGAAATAGTCATATGTCTTTGTAGGAGAGTGAGAAGCAAACCTCAGATTTAATGGAATGTGTCAACAACTTGAAACTTATATAGCTGATTCTCTTTGATTAATTGATTAATGCAATTAAGAACTTCAGATCCTCCCGATAAAACTTTTCAAGAAGGCTGCACGCTTTTTGGTTTGTATTTAACTCAAAAGCCTCCTTTTATAGGAATTTTTAGTTACTATTAAACTACTGAGCTGCACTGGTGGATAGTTGCATTTTTTTCATAGAGTAGTTAGTCTAATAAAAGTTCTCTCCGTATTATGATGACTGTAACAATCTTTCACAGAACCACACAGGACTAAGTCCATCTAGAACACTTTTTAAAAAAATAATATCCTTTAAAATACTACTGCTCTTAGCTGTAGTGCTGTATTCTTTCTAACCATTTTAATAATTTGAGAACAGCTTCTGGAATAAGAAGAATTCTTATTGAGAATTTAATTCGAAACTATATTTATTTGATCAAAGCTGCACATTAACACAAAGCAAATTATTTCAAACTTGTGGAGCCCCCTCCATCTGATAGCTATTAGAAGCTTTAGTTAAATCACATGAAAGCATGTCTTGCAAATGCTGCAGCATGGTTGCCTTTCCTCCAGATGGTAATTAGACCTTTTCCTCTTGCGTAGCAGTCAYGAGCTGATTTGCTCTTTTTGTTTGTGGCTTTCAAATTTGCATTAGTTCACATAGTAGCTAGGATTAGAAATTTATTAAGGGATAAAGATAGCTTTGCATCTCAGTATTGCTCTCAGTCAATACTGGCACAAAAAAATGTCTGAACAGAAAGCCCACATGTATTGCTGCTTTTCTTTCAGTAAATCCTCATTTTCTTTCACTGTTTCCCAGGAGCCTTTTTTTTCCAGAATGGACTTTGTTCTCTTGTGATCCTAATCAACTCTGGAATCTTGGGACCAAATAACTTGTTCTGTAATATGAAAATTAATTTTTTTTAAAATTATGGCTGGCTGGCCAGCCATCAGACCCAATCCTGGTTATGTGGTAAGCATAACCAGGAAGTTTATTATGCCTTCTACAATTACTATTAAAAATATACCATCCTGTTAAATCAGGAACATTTCCTACACRCACAATAAAGGAAAATTTGACAAAAAGATAACACTAAAGACTATTGATTTCCTAGTGATATCTCAAAAAGAGACATTGCAGTGGATAATATTGCAGATACGTCTACCAGCAAAAAGGGGAAAAAACRTAGAATGTGAGATACCAACTGTTTAGTAATGTAAAGCTAGACTTTAAAATATTACATTATTTTATTGGAAAAAAACCCAAGTTTTTMATTGCATAATGTTATTTTTGTGTTATAACCATGTTTGTACTAATTTCTGTGTGTGCAATGTTCTTCTCTTTTTACCTAGAAAATGAGGCAAAAAAATAGTTGACTGTTGTAAAGTAGAATTTGGCTTCTTGTAGGATCTCATCTTGGTACAGCAGCAATGAGTGGAGCTGTAATAATATGGCAATTGTTTAGGCAAACRGCAGCTACTGTGTGTCCAACAATAGTCTATGCAAACTTTGGCCACTAGCACTTGCTTATGACAGARCAGGGTATTGTGATGTGATGCACTTTTTGTCTCAAGTGCCCTGAAATGTTTATTTTTTGACAGAAGGGATCTTTAATAGCTAATCCTCAAAATTATGTTTTGTAGCACACTGTGATATTCATGGATTAAGCCAAAAAAGCCCACTACATTGCATGGACTGAATCATGGCAAGAAATAAAATTACTTGCATGAAAAATCATTCCTGTGGCTTCTGACTGAGCACTAATATATTTTTCTGGATAGATTATACAGGAGTGACTTCCTTTCAGAGCATGAGGTAGGAAATGACATCCATTCAAATTCAAATGCAATTAAGGAGACACTAAATTAGTTTATAAAAGGCTGTTGGTTTCTTTACATACCAAGAAGTCAGAAATAGTAATGAGTTTATCATGTTAACTGTGACAGTGATTCATGGAAGAAGTTACAGCCACAGGGAGGTATTTTCTTTCAAGTATCTAAAAAATGTTGTTCATTTAGTGCCTTTCAATGGGATTTCGAACAAATTTTTAAAGATGGGCAAAAACCAAATTGTAGGTTAATTATTTTGAAATCTCAGGYTGTAATGGAATGTTCTGTAGTGCTATGAATGTTCATATAAATTCTGACTTATCCCAGAAGCTGCTCTAATTTAGACCAGATACATAAACCAGTTTGAAGGGGTGGGAGGGAAATGGACAGGAATGCTTGCCTCTAGAAATTGAGTCAAACTTGTGGAGTTCACAGGCTAAGCTATTAACCAATCTTGTCAATTAACACAGTAAGCTATTAACCAATCTTGTCAATTCTGTGCAGATTTATGAAATTTGCAAATGTTCATTCAGGAAGTGACACTAAATCTATGTTACACTGCTAAAAAAGAGTAGGAACTCTAGCTTTTTATTCTCTTTTCTCTGTTAGTTAATTCCTTTGTGCTCTATCAGTAAATTACAGAATCACAGAATGGATAAGATTGGAAGGGTCCAACCTCCTGCTCAAGCAGGGCCCCCTAGATCACATTGGTGAGGATTCTGTCCAGACAGTTCTGGAATGTCTCCCGTGAGGAGACTCCACATCCCCTCTGGGCAAGCTGTTCCAGTGCATGTTCTCCCACACAGATTTCTGGATCCATGGGRAATTGTATCTAATGCATGGGACAAGGATCAGAAAGAGCTACTTGTACTGTTTATTTTGTTACACACTTCCCAGTTAGTTTTTTTCAGAATCGTGCTTTTGGAAAATTGAGTGCCAAAACCTTGTTTCAAGGTTTAGCTTGCATATAAACCAAGTTTCAATGTGAAAAGGAGGCAGTCTAGGACTGTAAGCTTTGTCCCCCTTCCTTCCAAGACTGTGGATGTTGGAGGAGCCAGTTTGTTTGATCTCCTGCAGCCACATGCAGCTGTCCAGAAGRTTTTCCAGGCAGTGCTGTGGAAGGTAAAACCAGGGGGAGGGAAACATGTTACAAGTTATGACATGGAGACATTAACTCCCTTGGAAGACTCTAACACTACAGCCATGTCAGTTTATTGATAAAACAGCTATTTTGCAACTRCCTATATCCTGCCTTATGGACATTGTGGGCAGTGCCTTTCTGGGTTGTTAGATTCCCCACTGGCTAAAGGTTGCAGTGATGGGCCTCTTGTCTTCTAATAAAAACTAATGTAATAAAAACTAATGTAAGTAAAAGACATACAATGTTTAGAATTCCAAGGGGTATCTTTAAGAAAAAAATCTGTAATTCTTCCTTTTGGTAAATTGTTATCTGAACAGCTTAGACAAATGTTAAACCCTTGTACAAGTAACATTTCAGGAAGTGCTAAACTTCTGGAAGTTCAGAGGAGTTCTAGATTTCTTAATTTTGTTTTGAAACTACGTCTTTAAATTGGAATTGTATTTATATATAAGAACTACAAGCACATGCAGGATATAGCATCAAAACTGACAGGATTTAACATGACAGAAGCAGAAAGGGCTTACTATGAAAGACTGGAAGTGCTTGCCACATCTTGATTTGTAATAGAATAACCAGGTAGGAGGTGGATCCAAACTGACCTTACCTTACTGTTTGATAGTTTTCCAACAGCTGTTTTCCAGGAGCCTTTTTTTTGCCTTTCAGTAACATATTTTGGTCTCAGTGATGGTGTTCATCTTGTTACTGGTTTTGGATACTTTCTTTTAACTATGTATTTTTTTTAAAACTATAGGTGAGTTTCATGTCTAGAATCTTTGTTCCATATTAASTGTAACCAAAAGCTTTACTTCCCAGTTCAGTAAGATTTACTTGTATAATAATACAATGGGTTTATTTGGTTTTAATTTAAAATGTTGTATGTGGCTGTAGGTAATTAAAAACATTTCCTGAAAAATGGTGGGTTTGACTGTACCATGCTGGAATTGCCTCTGCTGATCATGAAGAGTTGAATAATAGTCATTTGTCACATAGGGTGTTGACTCAGACACAGATGATTTCAATTCAGATGACAGAGGGTGTTACAAAACCCAGCTGTTGACTCTGCTYCTCTTTCCACAAGTTGCTTTGTCTGTGGCAGGAATGGCTGACCTATGGAGCAGTTTTTGACAGCCACAGTTTCTGGCCTAGTTTATTCAAGAAAACCAGTGATGACTTTAAGTTGTTTTAATGCACTGGATTGGCAACTCCAACAGTTTAGGAGCTGTTTCCAGTGTAAATTGTCAGTGCTAGTRGTAGTGGMAACTTCTGGAGAAGAGTGAAAGTCTGGTAGGATGTTTAAGTTGCCTGTACTAGTGCATAAATTCTCTGTTTCTGTTTCACAGCTAACTTGAGAAAGAGTTTTTGCAGCAGTGTGCCAGCACTTGCACAGCAGTTGCAGACAGTCACTGGCAAGACACATTTTCTTGGCTCAAAATTATTAATCTCAAGCTAAGGCAATTTCCTCCAAGAGCTTTGGTTGTTAATCAAATTTGGAGAAAAGGCAACAAGAAACATGAAAACAGATAGTCTTCTTTGAGGTTTCAATTGCACTRGCATTGGAAGAAGACTGTTTTACCTTTTTTAGAAAAGGTACACGGTGGGCACAAGAATACAAGCCAAGAAATTAATTGGCCAGGGCTGATTCTATTGAGTAGATCAATAGGGTGTTAAATAGGAAGCTCTTGAGACAAAACTACCCAGTAGGCTGCTTAAGAGGGAAGAAAGAAAATGGGTTTGGGGGGTGTCATGGTTGGGAAGGGTGCCAATTTTCCTTGCTTTCCCTTCTGGGATAATACCTTGCTGAGCTCATAAGGTAGCTCTGGGGATTRTGGACTTGGTTGGCTTCTCAGTAGAGTCAGGAAAGCTAACACTGATAGCAGTGGGTCAAAGAGACAGCCCAATCTTAATATGTTAGAATAATCTCAAACTGAGGCTTCTTGTTTATTTGTATCTAGATACCTACTATGTAAACTTTAGATTCCTGCCCTTCAAACAGAGTTGTTTTCCAAGAAGAACTTAATTCTTCTTTTGGTTTTGATTATGCCTTCATAGCCTTTTTCTGGAGTTAAAAATAGAATACTGATATCTTCTGTCTAATTAACTTGTGGACTAGATGCTTCTGTTGCTTTTTTTTCTCCTGTAACATGATTGAATTCCTTGTACTACAGCAACCCTGAAATCATTACACTGCACTTAAAACAAAATGCAGAAAGGAATGACCTTTTGCTAGGACTYTGTGTTGTTTATATTGCTAAGCCTGATCACCATCTCCCAGCAAAAGCCAGTTTAATCCTTAAACATTAATTAGATAGTATCTGTTCAGAATTGTCTATTGTTTGCTGTCTGGGTCTTCATTGATTATAACGTTGTGCATCTCCACAATGCCCCTATTTGCCCCTTGGCTCTTYGTTGTACAGGGCAGCTCTTATCTTCTTTGCTGATAGCATATCACCAATGGTACCAGTTAAGAGCTGCAAACACTTGTAGCATAATGGAAAGTTCCACTTTTGCCAGGATGACTCATTAATTAACCCGGGATGGAGAGGCTTCCTGTGCCAACTTAGGAAAAAGTTACAGGAAGATACTATTATATATCAAAAGATAAATGACTGGAAGAGTTTYGTCACCCTTGTAGGAATTATGRTTTTTAACACTCTCAATCTGCCTGAAATGAGCTTGGAAACTCACTGAATAGATACTTTGGAAATAGTTTACATCTTGCTTTGCTTTAGGAGCAAACAGACAACTGCTGAGAAGAATGGACTGATACTAGCCGTGTTGTACATCCAGGAGGCACTAAACATYTTTTCTTTCCAACTGACCACAAACATTGGATTTCAAATAGGCCACTGTTCAAATGTAGCTACCAAGCTGACCACTGGGAGGGAAGGAAGAAAATAGGCTTGGTTTTGGGTGGTGTCAGGAGTTGGGAGGGCTCTTGGGACTGTGAAGAGGCCAGGGAAGACTTTGGCTGCTGTGCAGAATGCCCTGGTGTGCCTGTCAGACCATACTGACAGTGAATGGGTGGTGGCTGGGGTGCTGTTTCACTGCCCCAGCCTGGTGTGGATGGAATGTCTGTAACTCAGGACTTCAGCAAATTTGTCCTGTGGACTTCAGGGAATCCTGTGATACCTTCATAGTGCTGGGGGGCACAATTTCGTTTTTGTCAAGGAATCTTTGCCAGATCTGTAAGATAAAGCATTGTGTGTCTGTAGCAGGCTTGAACCAAACAGTGGTCTCTACATAAAGACATATGATGGGTGTAAATATCTCCAGTGAGGAGCTGTAACAAGGCCTGGGAGTGAGAAGGAAGCTCCAGAATTTGAGATTTAACTCCCAGTCGTTTTTGAGATGGAAAGAGCTTTCACTGCAGAAATCTTCTCCCTTCAGAACAGGAAAGCAGTAAAAAATTTTAGGGAGATGTTCTTCATTTAGGCTTAAAGTGTACTTGAACTTGATATATTAACATTTGGGCATTTCAGGCTTGACAAGTGGCTATAAAATGCCAAAATACAGATATTTTTAATCTTCAGTGGAGCTGCTTCATTGATTTTCCCTCAGATGCACACATGTGCAGGGGTGACTTCTGCTTTTTACCCCAAGGAGTGTCTGTTTACCCAAAATAAAACAGGTTAGACAGACTTGTTACCTGATTGTCTTTTTTTGGCTGGTTATCTCAGTCTGCTGTCTGTCTAGAAGGAAAAACAGGTGCTGAGCTGTGACAGGCTTTGTAACCATGCAGAGTAAATTGGGGGGCATGAAGCAGAAAGGAATGTAACTGTGTACTAGAGGCTGCAAGCAAAAAGAGATGGGGAAACTAATTTTGTTAAGAAAATGAGTATGCCAAGTAAAATACAGGTTCAAACCATTTGTTCCTTTGAGAAAGTTGATGGTCTAAATTTGACATCGAGTGTAGCAAGTATCCAAAGAACTGCCATATGGAGGAATAGCAGCTTGTGTTAAAATCATACACTTAACAGCTTAATTTCTAAATTTCTATTGAACAGTGTCTCAATTCAGCAGTAGGAAAAGGGTGCTTCATGGGGAGACTTGAGTGAGAAAGGAATGGTCTGACTTTTGGAGTACATCTTGCAGGTGCAAAGAGGAAAGGCTGGGAAGAGCTGTCTGTAGTGGGGAGCAAGACATGAATCCAGGTGTAATCAAAACTACTTCAGTTTGTTACTCAATAGTGAAGTTACTGCTGGAACTGACTAAATCAAATATTTTCAACATCTCACCTAAGAAATGACCAGTCCAAGGAAGGGTAAATAACATTGACTTTTTTTTTTTAACTTTTACTAGTAAAAGGAAAGTGACCTGGAAAGCCTTACAGGAACAATGTACCTGTCCATACAGGAGAAGCTGATAGAAAGTATTTTCAGCTTCCAAATCTTTATGAGTATCTTCCTGAATCGAGTGCTGGGGTTTTTGATATCAACACTGTGATAAGCAGAGAATTGGATCTGTAATGGCATAAGATGGCAGGCTAAACTGTAAAATCTGAGAGGGTAAAAGGGAAAAGTAACAATTTCAAAGTTAGTGGAGACTACGTGCCCAAAACAAAGGGATGGCTGTTTTTGTTTTGAATAAAGTCATCCTCCCTCAACTCGATGGTAAAGCACAGCACAAATAATGAGTATGTTAGGTGAGAGAAGGAGAATGATGGGGAAATAATAATCATCTGTAGAGAATGTAACCACCTAGAATCCCACAATCCTGCTCTTTTAAACAAATGTTGACTTTAGTTCTCTGTTTATGGATTTGGAGAGGAAAAGTCTGAAATTCTATTTCATTTGAAGTTACTGGGAGAAATGCTGTTGCTGGATTCTCAGTACTTCAAACAAGTTATGAGTATTGATACTTTGAATATTTCATGTGGCAACACATGAAATATTGATAGATAAATATAACATCTTATTAGATAAACTCCAGTGTCTGTCTCATCCTCAGCTCTGCTGTGTTATTGTGTGTATACTCATGAGCTGTTTTTTCATTTATGTGAAAAATAATGAATGTGAACAGCTCTTCACTTTTGTAGAAAACAATTTCAGGTCCTTCTGTGTTCACAGGTTTTGGATGCAGTCTGAGAAGGATGAGGAAGAGATGCCCTCTCTGCACTGGGGTATCGATCCTGTATTTTCTGCATTTGCAAGACTCTATATTAAAGATATTACAGAAATGAGAGAATCTATACAGGTGCCAGGTATGTATTTATAGGTGCTGATTATGATGCACACAGTATTATAATTGATTTAAGTTGTGCTTTTTATGAAGGGATTGAAAAATACTTCACAAACATCAGTAAAATAGTTTTCCATAGCCTTAAGCTAAGTGATGTTAGTTTCTTTTAGCAGCTCTAAGAACAACAGGTTATATGTGAAAAATAAAATATATTTGTTAAAATGATTTTTCTTTTTCTCCAGTATCTATTTTACATTAAGGTAATGTTGTGTTTCCTCTGTATGGTGGTGTTTATTATATTCTGATAAAGTTAATTCTAAAAAATGCTTGTCTTTTCTGGCCATATGTATTGTTATCTCTCCACTGTCTCTACATTTTTTGCAAAATTTTGACAGTTGACAACATTGCTGGATGTGTGATTTTGCTTTTTCCTATGGATATTAATACATTTTAAGACAGATACAAGTTTTGAGGTTTTGCCTTCTTAGTTTCTAGATATGATAGGTATATGACATTCTTCATACATTGGAACAAGCTTATTGTAAATTCTGGCCTCCATGCTGGACCTTGCCCCACAAGTGTCTGCTTTGCAGTGTGTCCTGCTGCTCTGCAGTGTCACCCACATGTGAGCTTTGGCTGAAGCAACACAGCTCTGACCTTGAATTGCTGTTTTCACTACACAGGCTTTAAATAGACTGCAGTGTCTTCTGCTGGGGAAGGGTTCATTACTCACAACTGAAGCCTGASATGGTGCAAGATTATCAGGGAGGGACCCAGAGAGAACTTAGAATTAATGAGGAAAAGCAATAAGCCCTAAGCAGAGTGTATGTCTTTGGTTTGGTTTTGATGTTTTGTTTGTGGTATTTTGTTTTTATTTTTTTCTGTCCATGGGGACTAAGTACCCCTGTTTGGCTCTTGGAACATGCTTTGCTTTGTAGGTTTTGTTATTCTTCTCCAGTTTTCTTTAACAGCAAGGATAGCAGTAATGCTATTTTTGGAGAAATGAAGGACTGGCGGGCTTTTTTCTCTTTTTGCAGCCATTTTTATGTACATAAGGACTTCACAAACCACAAATACCAGTCTATCTATCTAGCCTGGTTRATTAACGTGGTGAGAGATTTTGTCTTAAGTCCACTGCAATAATTAGGCTACAGAGTGTTGTTGATGTTTGTCCTACAGCAAATTTTTTTTAGAGGCCTTTTTAAACTGTCTTATAAATGTCTTCTAGTAGTACTGGTGWGGGAAATGCATCTGGTAAAAACTGTTCTTCATCAGTTACAGATATTTTAATTGTTTTCAAACAAAATACAACATCATTCAATGCCAGCAGGATTGGATTGTAGTTTGGACTTGAACATTAGTACATACACATGTGAAAATGTATTCAGAATAATTAACCTTATAAACACCAACATTTAATGATAGTAGGAATGATAGTCCTAGAAAGTACAGTCCTTCTCTTTTTTTTTTTGCCTCCAGAATACCTGAATTTCCCTTCTTACTTCTCTTCCTGTTCTTTTACTTAACTGAGTTGGCTTCTGCTTCAGGAACTTTTTCAGTTTAGTTATTGCATTTGTTTTTTTTCCTAAGATGATCCTAAGGAGGTGGTATCTGTCATGTCAAGATATCAGCCTTTGCAGTTGGTACATTTGAGCTTCCCCTTCCTGTGCATCCGGCACTCTGCTTGCTTGCAATCCTGCCTCATTTTCTAAACCAAACTTCAAATAAAATGAAATTTTCTAGAACCAACATCCTGAATTTTATTCATTCTCCTGGTGCTGTATATACACCAAACCAGACATTTTCCAGTGTATCTTATTTGTTGGCAACAAATGATAGCACAACAAAAACACTAAAATTAATACCTTTTGAGGAAGGAAGAATGTAGGTGTTTGTTGTCAATGCTTCCTGCCTTTAATGGGCTTTTAAAGAYCAGCTGAAGCTAAGTATATGGTTGGCTATAAATCAGTCATTAAGTAATGGTAATTAAGAATGAATGAGTGCAAAACAAAAAGTTGTAACTAGGAAGAATGGAAAGAAACACAGTCTGAATGTCAGGAAAAACATCCCTAGAATGACATCTGTTAGACCATGGCACAGCCTTCCCAGGAAAAAGGTGGGATGCCCTTCACTGGGATTGTTTATATTCTGACTGTACAGATTGCCAGGAATTTACTGTACAAAATGCTCTTGTATTGGCCCTGAGGAAATGGACTGAATGACCTAAWGAGTTTTTTCTTTCCACTTTTAAGCATTAGGATTTGATGCCACAGTGACTAATYCTTTAAAACAACACAGAGGGAAGCAGTAAACCTGGCCAATTACTCTGCTGCTATAAATGGTGACAAGAAGGTTGGAAAACCTCCCAGATAAAAACAGCAATTGTGTTGTCTTAGCAGCCTTGCAATGAGAGTGGGTGTCAAACTCAGTTGTAACACATAATCACATCATGGAAATGAGCTTTTCTCAGAGCTATCATGCACCACTGCTTTGTGATAGYTTATCAACAAGGAAGGGAAGCCACAAATATCATAAAAGGAGGTAATAATAATTAAAGGACTGGCAAACAGCACAGTAATGCTGGTGCAGACATGACCAGCACTTGCCCTAGAGATCTCTGTATCTATAGCCCCCTGTAGCAGTGCTGTGGCTGTTGTGGTAATGGCATTTTGCTCTGTGTGTTGATTACTGGGGTATTAGGAACCTCACTGAATGTGTTTGTCCACAGCTTCAAATATTTAGTATATATTTATTGCTACCAATATGGACTTAATTTGAACAAATAAACTGGAGGGAAGAGTAATTTACACCTTGAAGTCATCAAGTGCAACAACTTTTAATAGGTTAAATATAATTTYGTTCTTCAAATTAGTTCAGGTAGTTTCTCTGAGAGTAAGGGTGGAGTTGTAGGTGAATTTACGGGGACGGAGAGAACCAGTTTTATTTGGTCTCTGTCATCTGMCAAAACTCAGCTTACTGGGAAGCAAACATAATAACATGTTGCTTGTTTGCATAATCAGGAGCTTGTAGTCTCTGCTCCACAGTCTTGCTCTAGACGAGAAACTAGCCCAGACCTTTTACAGAGATGTTGTAAGATTCAGTGAAAGACTCCATACACTGGGGGCATCTCCACTGGAGGTTTCTGTAGCAGTRTTTATTTGTGCCCTGGTAAATGAAATGAGAGAGAAGTGGACAGACCTGCTAAACATTCTCTATGCCAGACTTGACCAGTGACTGCAGATCAGTGTAGCCAGATCTGAGATGATAGCCATAGATGCAGCCTCAAAACACTGCCGTGGATTTTYATGAGCAGAATTTCTGCTTATGAGCTGCTTGGCTGATCACCTCTGATTTCTTCTGAAACTTTTGTGTTTTCTCTCTATCTTTTGTGAAGAAAGTTAATTCCAGGCTCATTTAAGGCTGCTAGCTATGTAGGACAAGTTATTTTTGGATTTTGGATTTAGGKTTTTTTTTAATACAGAACATTTTTCTGACTCCCTTGCTGCTGTGTTTCCCTTTGTAAGAATAACACTTGCCATGGTGTACAGAGCCAAATGTTCCCTTCTGAGTCCCTCGAGTTACCTACTTTTCAGAAGACAGTTATTGAACATCCCAGATGGCTTATTTCAGTAAAGCAGCAGTATTTGAAAACTGAGGAAAACACATTCACTGAAAACTAGCCAGCTCAGGGTATATTTGGAGCTTATTGCCCTATTTTCCTCCTGCTGTTGGACTGTGAAGCCTCAGTGTATGATGTTTACATTAGTGTTTGTTAACAACATTTGTCACTCTCTTRAAAGGGATTACAGAGCAAGGCAATCTCAGTGCTCTCAGAGTCCACTGGGTTGTGATTTCTCACTGTTTCCTGGGCATGTTTCTAAGTGTTAAGTTATCTTTATAGATGYACAAAAATAGCTTTGAAGGGATGTTTTTAGAACATGTGTTTTCAGAAACTGAAGTTCAGGATGCAGTCCACAATGACTGCAGTAGTGTACTCTGCAGTCTGAGAGGGCTGTTGCTCTCCCCCTGCCCCCACAGCTCCTGTTCCTCTAGAAATGAAAGACAGAATTATGTTAGTTTTCCTTTCGGAGGCTCTGCCTTAATCAGGAACAGCTGCATTGTAAGAAGCTCAAACTGCTTCCTTTGTGTTCTATTATTTATTCTGAAGCCTTATGAAGATATAAAAAAAACCCAAACCAAACAACAAAGCAAAGCAAAACAAAAACCCAAATGAAACAACATAACAAACAAAGAAAAAAACCCTAAAGCCTGCAGCAAACAAACTGTTTTTCAGATCCAAATGTGCAGGAAAACAAGAGGTTAATAAGATTCTGACACTCTACAAAAGCARGCTTTTGGTATCCTAAGTACAGCTGATACTTTCTCTTTTTAGARTCCCTAGTCTTCAGTGATACAGGGGATTTTTCCTGTGTAGGTGCTGTATACTTTAAGATTTATTAAATATGTAAGAAAGTATGGGTTTTTTTATTGACAAATGTGACTATGTAGGGTAGGGTGTTGAAAGAAATTGTTACACTAATCAAGCCTGTTTTGTGTCTAGGTATATTCTTTTATAATGGACATCCAATAAGACAGGTGGATGTTGTTGGGACGGTGGTTCAAAAGAAGGAGCGAGATGCCTTTTATAATTATGGAGGTAAGGAAAATGTCTCTCTTTCTTCTTGCACTTATCAGCCTTTACTATTTATCTTAGTTACTGTTAGAACTRAAAGGTCTCCCTATGTGGTCATTGTGTATTCTTGAAACAAATGTGTTCTTTTCCTAATATAATGTATATCTACAGCTGAGATTATGTGGCAAATGTAAGGAAGCTACTGTTTATCTCCACTTCAAAAATAGAGAATTAACTATTTAACACAGARTAATTGATTCTTGTGGGATCATGTAGCAAATCCTAATTTTGGGTGTTGCTTTRTCACTGGACTCTGCCACCTTCCTCTCCTATTTGCAGTACCTTTGGTGAGATGCAAATGTATTTAACAGTGCCCACAAATGGGAAATCACTTCTTCCATATTTGAATCTTAGAAATCCTTTCTGACTTTWTGTATGTCTTGTCATATCTTGGAGCCAACTTCTAATATCAGTCAGGAGCTTATTTGTGTTTAGATGCACAAGAGTTTTAATAAATTAACTCAAGCATCATAGCACCAGTTCTTGCCAAGACCAGCTGGGAGTTGTCTCCTCTGTATTGCTTTTCCCAGTATTCAGTTTTATTAACATGGAAAAATCTGATTGTCATTTTGTTCAGCTGTCTTTTACATCTGGAGAAAAAGCAGAGTGGAGCAGTGGTGATGTGGCAAGTTTCAAAAGGTGGGGGGAGGTCACCTCTAAGTAGGAAGGGGAAGCCAAATGCAGAGATCCTATTGAAGCTCTTATGGCCAGTGTCTTCCTCTGTCATGGGTCTTTAACCTGGTGGAGATGAGTCACAGAGTGCCTCTCCTTSCCAGTTCCCTTGCTTGTAAGATTGCAGTTCCCTGACTCTTGGGAGTACTGTGAAGATACAGCTGATGAATTAACCAGCTCCCAGGTACCCCAGCATCAGACTGCTGCAGGGTGGCATTGACTGCAAATGCATTTATCTCTTCATGACAGTAGAGGAAGACAGAATCAAAATGACCAAGACAAAACCAATTCTATGGATAAAGGTTTTCCATGCTGTTCTCAGTATCAGTTTAACAACTAAACCTGTGGAAAATGTTTGACTGAGGCAGAAAGTAGAGGAATAGAAATAAAAAGAAACTGCAGTGTAGTGAATTAGGGCCTTAGAACAGCTGACCTTCAAGTGCAGCTCACAGTAAGCCTGGCTTCCTGCTGTCTTTCACATCCAACTYCACTCTTTGTTCCAGCAGTTCCTGGTTTGAGTTTTCAGGCTACCTGCCAGGGTGCCCCTCCCCAGCCTGCCCTCCCTTTCAGGCAAGCCGACTCTGCCAGCACAAAACTGTAACTTCTTAGACAGTTTCCTGCTTGTAACTTCTTGCATCTCTCAGTTCAACAGACTCTGGTGAGTCACAGGGCTTGCATCAGTTGGAGTGCCACACGCTGCTCAGGACTTGTTCACTTTCCATCTGCTTAAAAGTGACTTACAAAGAAATTCCCCCTTTGTATTTTCCCTCTGATAGGGAACTGAAATGTCTTTGTGTCCCTGCCTTGATCCTCCCCCCTCACTTCCTATTTGTCTGTTTCAGAATACACATCACTCACTTTACAGAATCTTAGGTCCTCTGMTGAAAACTCTAGAGCCAGAACTGATGACAAAATTATAATTGTAAAAAAGAGTTAATTTACTCTTTCCTGGCTTACGAAATAAAAATTGCATGCTGTTTAATATCTGATTTTGACACTTTGATTTGATTGTTTCTTGCTATTATTATGATAAGTTAGGAGAATTATATCTAATTAAAACATAGCTTTGATCAAACTCATACTTTACCTAATGTACCTCTCTGACSTCTTTTGTCCCCTTTCCTTTCTAATGAAACCAAACATCACATGTGGCTTTCTTTGTACTCCAAAACTGACTTGAAAGGCTGAAAGGCAGTTGACTTAATAAAAAAAAAATTCACCAGCATCTTGGTAGGTCCAGGCAGGCCTGACAAGAGCCRTACCCTTTCTGTCATAAAGAAATAAAAATTTAGACAATTATCTCATATAGCAGGCAGCTTTGAGCTACCCTTCAAATAATTAAGCAAGAATCAAAGAAACCAAAACCAAACAAACAAAAACCAGGAAAAAAAACCCCAACAAACMAAAGTAAACCCACAAAAAACCCAAATAAACAAAACTTTAAACCCAAAGAGATGAGGAAGGGCGGCACAGGGAGCACAGGAAGTTTTCAAGAGTTTGTAGACCCCTTGTGCATTTAAAATAGATTGTCTAATTAGAATACAATTGCAAGAGTTACTTGTCTTTTTGCTCAAAGCTTTCATCTATGAAATTGCARAACTTTGTTTCAGAACCTTACTCTGCTACCAGATTCCTTCTGTGGTCAAGTACAGGTCAGTCTCTCCAGAACTCTGTTTTCAGCTGTTACATTGAGGAGAAGCAGTCTGGCCTCCTAATCCTTCAGTCTTGGTTTGTTTCCAAGCCCTTCTTAGGAAGCCTGTCTGTCTTGGTTGGTGCAAGCTGGAACATCTACAAACTGTGGGAATGCAAGAGTGAAATGTTATCTGCCCTGCTTCTTTTTGCCACTGCTGGCTTGCACATGTGGCTTGGGCATGGCTTATGAAGGTTCTGCCTCCTACTAAAATAGTTGCTGTCTGTCTGTACCAAGGAGAGGAAATCCTACCAGCAGATTGTTATCAAAATTCAAGCCGCTGAAATAGTTGCAGACACAGCAGCTCAAAACAGAGAGAGCAGAGAGGAGCATACTTTTGTGATGGAATTTGGAATTGCCTGCATCTTATAAGTGCTGTAAGTTTGCTAATAGGAATGTGCAGCTAAACTGCTTGGAAACTGGAAGGCAAAACAATAATTTGAAGTTAGACCCCCAAACAGGGAGATTGTTTTAAAACATGTGAGAAAATGCAAAGGCATTTTGCTGTGATGCTATGGTTCCCAGAGGAAATGACTGCAGGTATCAATCAGCACCTTCATGRTAAACATTGCTGTTACTTTTTTAGTCATGGACCTGCTTTAAGGAGAAGAAAATTGCAGGTTTCCATTTGTGAGGAGTGGAATCTCAATCTTGAAGTCATTACATGCAAGAAGCAAAGTGCATTCGCTGGATGATCCTTGACAGACATTTAGTGTCTTTCTATTTAGAGTGKTTATTGTACAAGCCATTTATATACAGTCCCTTGATCAATAGAAAATTGATTCTTCAGACAGATTTTAGTATTTGAGTTTTGTCTTTTCCTGCTGTCACCGACAATGCAGTGCCTGGAGCAGAAATCATCAAACTTATTTCCATTGGTCACTGGCAGAACAGGAAGAGCAGCTCCATGCTCAGGAGAAGGTGTTGAGCCTTTTCAGCAGAGGAAGTGGCATGCATGCCACCAGCACCTACACTCTGAATTGGGAATTCCTGGCTTAGAGCAGAACCACAAGCATGCATGTCTTCTGTCCTTCCTGCCTAGAGGAGCTGCCTTTCTGCTCCCTGGACATCAKCTTGTATTGGAAAGACTAACAGACTTTGAGCATAATAGTGGCTGGGAAACCATTGCAGCTGCAGGTAGCTGCACTCCTGGTTTATTCACATGGTTGTATCCCCAAATGTTGAAGTGCTGTTTCATCACTGYAACAGTAATGTTTCTGTAGTTTGTGCCTGGTTTCCTTTTTCAATTTGTCTGACTTCAGCCTTCAAAACTGATTCTTCTCCTGACCATGTCAACAAGATTGAAACCCCTTAGTATCCAATATATGTACTGAAGCCTCATAATTTAAATTWCTGTATGATCTTTCTTTGAGAATATACCTGTTACTTTGGTGACTATGCACATAAGCACATCTGGTGCTGAGATACTTCCATGTCTGAAACTGTGGAAATTATTTCAGATATGCAAGTAGAGTTTGGACTTTACCTTCCAAACCAGTTGGAATGAGATGTCCTTGGCAGTTATCTCCCTACATATTTATGTATCTTCACTTCTTGGAATATGACTGCCTGCTTTCCTAGTCTGTAATGCTTGCAATTTTTTTTTGCAGTGGATGATAGTACTGGAGTTATAAATTGTGTCTGCTGGAAAAATCCCATGGTAGCAGAAACACCTTTATCAGGTAATTTATCAAATAAATAAGTCCTCTTTTGACTGGTTTTTTTACTTATGTCTGTCTTAAATAATTTAGTAAGTGATCAAACTTACGGAAGAGCAAATACTGCCTGGGCCATTTTGGGAATTTTCTGTTAGTTTTTGTGTTTTGTTCAAGGGTGATGCCAATAAAACCATTACATTATGTCCTGTCCCTGCCTTTTCCTTATTTGAGTTATATGATATTTCATTTCTATGCTGTGACATTGTTCAGAGAATTTGCCTGTTAAGGTTCTTTCTGTGACTTCATCTAGTAAGGAACTAGGCTGGAAATGTGCCACAACTTCTGTTTCCAAAGTCAGTCCATTGACCTGCCCTTGTGATTATGGTTTCAGGATTTATCCTTGCTTTGTTTGTATTCATATACTCTTGCTCATACGGACACTGTCAGCAATGAACTTGAAAGTAGCTTCAAACACAGTGGGAGGATGCCAGCAGTCTTTAACAATTTGTGCAAGTCCTAAATGTGCAGTAATTGTGCATTTGAAATTAATGTGTTATAGCACTCACTAACAGAACAGCGCACTACGGTCTGGCTGTCTCTTTGCTTTTTCTCCCACTGTTTCTTGTAGATCAAAGTACAGAATTCTTTCTACTTTGGCTCTTCTTGGAAGCCCATGTAGTGGATTGACAACCCTAATATGGAGCTGATCAAATCCTACTGAAATAAATCTTACTGGTGTCATCTGCAGTGTTAGGAATGCATATTAATAGAATGGAGAAAGGAAAGCTTGATGTAAAAGTTAAAAACTCTGATGTCTGTGGAACAAGCCCTTTTATACAGACAGATAATTCATACTTATATTTAACAATCCTATGACAGGTGGTACAAATGGTCCCAACTGGAATGTAGAAGACAGCTCTCGCTTTGGAGAGGTGATGATCTGGATCTGGCACAGCTCTCAAAAAAAAAAAAAAGGAGACATGCAATCAAATCAGTTTTGAGGAACTTAAATGAGGAACTTAGATGCATTAAAAGAAATTGCATGAAATACTGCTTGAAATAGAATGAGGACCAAGAATGCTTTTCAGCCTTGTATTCTTATTTTACTCATACATCAGTAGTGTTTGGATGGACACTATGCTAACAATGTAAATTCATTTATTTGTACCTGCTAAAGAAAGCTCTTAGGGGGCACAAGAAACTTTCTTCCAGCCCTTTGTAATTGTGGTCAGGGATACTTGGAGCAATAATCAGGTTTTAAGTTATGAAGGATTTACTGTCCTACAAAGCTCTATTATGTAAATGTAAGGTTCTGTCAAGTTGCATTCACCTCAGTTGCATTCACCCCAGTGTAGACATCAAATTGCATCACATGAATGCTTTGGCCCCACCTCAGATGACTCATTCTTCTTTTGTATAAAAAGTTCAGCTAACTTTTCTTTTCCTCTCTCATCCATCTTAGCATGATAAAATCAAAAAATGCCAAAACAATTTCAAATTTGTGTTTCAATTTTGCAACCCATCTGTGACATTTTCAGTGGTAAATCAATATCTTCTCCCTTTTGTATTTTCCCCAGATGAACAATTCAAATAAGTATAATACAGTAAACTAATGTTGTCACCCAGAAGTTTTCCTACCCAGGACACATGGTGCCTGGGACCTTACCCTTTTTAGTGATATGACTCCTGTGGTGCTTAGGTGGATGAATGCAAAAGGACAATTAATGCATTGGTTTTAGTGCCTGACTCCCTTTCCCTCACTTCTTGCAGGTCATCCAAGCACACCCAGCAGTCTCAGTGTGTTTGAACAGCTGAAGAAACTCCAAGAAACAGTAAGCCAGAAAACCAAACTGGAGATTGGAGATGTTGTCAGGGTCAGAGGTCACATCCGAACCTATAGGCAACAAAGAGAAATTCAGGCTTCATGTTTTTGTGAGTGTTATGAATCTGTGATATATGTAACTAACATGTCTGAATCTGTGAAAATAGCTGAGCTGTATGTAATGAATTGAATATTTTCCACATTATTTTCTGGCATCTCATTTTTCTAAGTATTTTCATTTGTGTATCTTTATTTCAATTGTAGCAGCATAAGGTTAGAAGACACACTATGTAATGTGTGAGCTTAGACTGCCTGTAAATGAGGCATTCCTGGAAAAACTGTAAAAGCTGATTAGCATGCATACAAGAATACCACACAGACACTGTGGTTGGGTGTTTGCAAGAGTGATTTGSTCTTCAGATTTCTCTGTGTTGAAGTAGAGCAGCCAAAGCCCGTGGGAAGGGAGCTGCTGACCTTCTGTGTCCCTCTTCACCAAGGGTGCTGAGGGCTTTGGAGAAGTGGCTGCCGTTTGCCACAGCCAATCCATTCCATGGGCAGGCAGCAGCAGATGGGCAGGGTCCCACTGAAGCCTGGCTTCTCCTCAGCTCCCTGGCTCTGCAGGATGAGGGAGAAGTGTTCCTCAGGCACAGATCTGCATGCAGGTGCTGCCTCTGTGTCTGACAGCTCCTGGAGCAGCAGGGCTCTGCAGCCCACAGCTCTGGGAGCTTCCAGTTACATAACTTCTCCTCAGTTCCGTGTCTGTGCTGTTGTGTAAGAGCTGGTTTTCCCCAGTGAGATCTTACAGAGATAATACTGAAATTATTTCTTCAGTGAAGAAAATCCTGTCTTTTAAAAACCCTCTATAAGCCAGATAAAAAATCTAGATTTTTCAGCTCTAGCTTAAGTTTGCAAGAGAGTTCAGCCTCCCTTTCCWGACAGAAGATTTATGAGTATGTACAACCCATTCATGGGTTGGTAATAATACCAAAGAGAGCCATGCAATTCAAATAGCCTCTAAATTGCTTTCACTTTGGCCCAAATAAAGCTCCTTACTATGTGTTAACTTCATTTAATGGATAAAGGCTGCTGAAAGGTAAAATAGAGATCATAAATTCTGGTTAAATAAGTTGTCAGACAAAAGCATAATCTGTAATGCACCACAACAGGCCATTTTACCTCCTTGTAAACTGTAAAAGAAGGATTGGCCTTTGTGGCTTGTTTTTATGAAAACCACAATGAACAAATTTTGCCAATTTAATACTGGCTGTGAAGCTCTGTTATGCTGCCTCAGGTTTGCTTGCTTAAAAAATTATGTGGGAGTGCTGGCCAGGTCTACAAGTTCTCTTTGCCTTTCCAGATAAAGTGGACGATCCTGTGTGTGATGTCCAGATTTCGAGAATGCTGGAGCTCCCCTGTCTCTATAGAGAAGTTTATGATAAACCTTTCAAGAGCCCTGAGGAAATACAGAGGTAAATGCAGTATGCAGAACTGCTCCTGGGGCAAAGTATGGGATATTATGATTGTTTACTTGTTGTAATAACTCTGGAAGGAAATAGAACAGAGCCAGCCTGACTGTGATTCAGACTGCATTCCTTTACAGTAGCAGTCTGCTTTTCTTCCAAATAATTGGTGATACATACCGATGAGRTACCTGTCCATAATCTGAGGAAAGAAATATAATGTTGAACTAAAGTGAATATTAGGAAGGAAGTAAAATACTGTGTACAGACCTCTTTCATCTAGTGAAAAAAGATGGAATTTAGAGCAAGATTTGGGACTGAGGTCAGCAGAGAGGATGGAGAAGTGTCCTTGACTGATGTTGTTGTATGTCAGGTTGATGAGCTATTCCACTGAAATGCTCTCCTGCCCTTGTCATTGTCAAATCACAAATCCATACCCTCAATAAGCTGAGTCAAACACCCACTCCTGTACYCAGTTTCAGGGTAGATGGATGCTTATTGGGAGGCCTGGTGCATGTAGTGTTGTTTCAGAGACTGCAGATCATAAATTCACAAAACCCTAAGAGCAAATGATTGAAGAAGAACAGTTGCAATTTTATACTTATAGAAATTATCTGTTTTAATTAAGGATTTAAATTCAAATTCTTTAAGGACYGTGAAACATCCTTTGACCTTTGAAACCAGTCCAGTGGACTGAGTTTATGTAATTGTTCTAAAACACATTTCTTACCTTTTGACATGTTCTGTGTATCCTTATAGTGGCCCGGAGGGTCAGAATTTCTCAATCCATATGCTGCATGAGAAAGTGCAAGGCTTTCTATTAGAAAACAAAATTCAGACCTTCTACCAGCAGGAGTTGGAGACAGTTGATTCTCTGGTGTCTCTGATGGGTGTGCATCTACCCAGCCCCAGCTGTGAGGAGGTGAGTGAATGCACCTGTTCCAAGCTTTTAGTGGGGGAAATAATACCATGTACTTTTTTAAASCATAAACAGATAAGAGACTGGTGTCTTCAGAGGATTCAAAAACCACTAGTGCTTGAGCTTTACACATTAATTATTTACAGAGCTTGAAGAAATCTTGTTGCTTTAGACATATAAAACTGGGCTGGAAAAACTAATGTAAGAACATTCTGTTATTAGGGGTAATCTTGTGTTAGGGCTGAGCAATCTTTGAGCCTGCAATAGTCACTACTGCATCTAGATTTGTAATTACTATCTGTGTCAGAAAAAGAGAATCCTTTAAGGTGCTTGAGTTTTTTGGGACAGAGGTTTGAGATCCTGGATCTAATCAGGAGAAGGGAGCACAAAATCTTTGTCTTGTTTCTCATTTGAAGCTCAATATATTAATAGAGATGCAGCTCTCAAGAGAAGGTTATGATGAGTATATGAACAGTGCTCCCTGCTATGTGTTTCTCACATTGGAAGTCCCTAACTGTGAAAGGATGAGAAGGTGGGATTAAATTGAAATCAATTTACAGGCAGTCACGTGTAACCAAACTATTAAGAAATTTTCCAATGTGTTAGTAACCTCTTGATCAGCTGCAGAATGGGAAACACAACAACACTCATTTTGTAAAATGGCTTTAAATTATTCTGTATTAGTTGGATAAATTACAAATCAGATTTTCAACTTGTATGAAGTGATAATTTTCTGCAAAGCTTACAGTTACATCTTTTATCATTAAAACTATGGCAATTGGAACTTAAGCTGGAGTGTTGTGATTCATTTGTTTACTTTTTGGTTTTCTGTAGAGAAATAAATCCCTGGCAGTCATTTTCACGCTGATTTTGATGTGCACTGTAACGTTAAGTGCTATGTTATGTTGAATTCTAATGTTTGYTTAATTCTTAAGAAACCCAAAAAAACCCCACAAAAACCAGTCTCTTGCAGACGAGGTCAAATAATAATGAAAAGTAGCTTTTTTTTTTTGTTGGTCTTGTTGATCTGCTGCTGATAGCTGTTCTTGATAGCTGGGTTGGGGTTTTTGTTTGTTTGTTTGTTTTCATTTAAGGCGTTTTTTTCTGGTTTGCTTTAAAACAAACATGGATATTGGCACTCACAGGAGCTATTCTCATTTTAGACAGAAAAGTTTGCTAGTAGATTATCCAACCTGGCACCTGGTACTTTCTAAACTAGCTGGAACAGTATTAAATGTTCCCAAACACTTTACATTAAAGAAGTAGTGGCCATTTTGTCCAATACTGGAAACTTAAACGCTTCAGCATTTATAGAAAGACCAAGATAAATAATTTAGAAAGCCATTTAAAGTAGGAACTGGTGCAGAACAAACATAGAAAGACCAAAAAAATCCCCCCAAGAAAACTCAACCCAAACAAAACACTAACCAACCAAAAGAAAAACAACTCAAAAACCCCAAACCAAGAAAAATACTGTAGCATCAGTGTTGTTAGCAGTCATGAAGAGCTATGATAATAATTAGTAGTTGCTCCTGACCCTGATACAAGGATGTGAGTATATGTCCCAGGAATGTGGGTGCACAGATGCTTATTTAGAAATTGCAGTTCTACTTATTGTCCTTTACTATTAATTTCTTGCGAAGAAGGTTATCTGTTCTTGCATAAGAAAAGACTTTCAGTTGTCAAGTGGCATGAATGCCTTAGGAGGAGTTCCTAGTAATGCTCTGGAAATGTATTTCCTTGTTCCTCTACTCCATCTCTAGAAGGTGTCACCTTTCATAATTGGCAAAGGGTCAAGTACCCAGTTCTATCCACAAAAGGAGGTGTAATAGATCTGATTTCTGTCCCTCTTCATTTCTTTTCTCTTCAATAGTCTTTTGTTTTGCACTGCAATCAAACCAAGAGGATAAGAGATGCTGCTGATGTGGAACAATGTTATTTTGGGCCTATTTGGCAAGGCAGGAGCAGCAGAGCCAACTCGGCTAATTAGGCCATGCCTCAATATACACACTTGTTCACTTCTTGCACTTTTCCTGGATGTAAAAGGATGAGTTTTTTGGATGTTTTTRATCCTGATTCCAGTGTTCTAGAGCACAAGTTGCTGTTAAACTTTTTATTTCCTTTCTGTTCCTTTCCCCCTTCATCTCTTTCCCAACTTTGAAAGTACTTGCATGGTGTTCATCATAGTGGGAGGTTGTCTCCCCATGGAATATTTTCTCCAGGGAGGTGATGAACTGCTGTGGAATCGCTGCAGTGGAGTGGAGCAGAGGGTGAAGATGGAAGAGTTAGCTGGGATAGTTTGAGGTAGGCAGCATCTCTGTGTTCCTTTTCAGCATTACATTATAGCTGAGCTCTGTCCACATCCCATACATGTCCTACAATAAATACCTTATTCCAGTCCTGATGCCTCCCTGGCAGTGCTCTTCTGCCTGTCTGGAATCAATTTCCCTCTAGCAGATGCATCTGGCAGAACTGAAATAATTTTCTCTTCTCAGACATATACTAGGGAAAATTTAATTTTATAGTCTACAGATGATGAGGAAGAGAATTTAACTGCTTTTAAAAGTAGTTAAAAATTAACAAATTTTTTATGAGTTTTAAAGCCATTGGACCTTTAATTTGCATAACCAGTTCCCCATCTATCTCAAAGGTGTAACCTTTTCCCTATCCCTTAAAACAAGTGAATTTTGAGTCTGGAGGGGTGAATACCAGAAGGAAGACTACAAGTAAAACAAGAAAAAGTAATTTTGTGCTTAGAGAACCTCCAGAGTGTACTTACTGGACTTGGGCAGTTATGTTGGGCAAATGGACAAGCCTTTGGTCCCATTTTTAAAGAAAGCGACACGTTAAATGGCTCCATCCAATTTCTCAACTGAAATGCTTTAAACCAGCCAGTCCTGATTAACAATATTTTTGCCCTTCTGCCATGCATAAGCTATAGTGTGTGCTATTTTAGTGCTGCCATTCCAGTTTGTGAATGTCACTGCCCTGGACACGTAGCTTGAGTTGTGCTTTCCAGAATGTGCTGTTTGTGCTCCTCTTGATTTGAATATTATCTCAAGGTCACCAACGAGATGTAGTTAAAGCAGGAAATTTTGCAGTGTTGTTCACACTGTCTGTGCCTACCCTGTTCATTGTACTGTAGGTGTAACACAGTTCACTGAAAGTTCTTGATGCAGGGTCTTTGTATTTCTGCCTCTTGAGGAAGTTTTACCACTGCTTTAAATATTATTTAAATATTTTTAAATATTATTTAAACAAAAATATTATTTTAAATATTATTTGCTATAATAAGCTGCAAAGCTTATTATAGGACTTGAGGACTGACACATCCAGGATCACYATTATTAAAATTGTCACCTGCCTAAGCCCAGGATTAAACATTACACGAGAAAATGCAAAAGGTGAATCCCTGAGTAGAATCACATGTGTGGTATACCAGGAAACTTTAACTCCATCAGGGTGTGATTCATAATGAGTCAAAGGTTACATAGTTCCAGTGTTTTGAACAGACTCACTAATTCCTTTGCCACTCCGTTTCTTTGACCTATTATTGATTGTACAGAGAATTTGTCTTGTTTTAACGATCTGAGAATAACTGGTTGTAGAACACCAGCCCACTAAGGTGTGTGAGGCCTGTCAGATGGAATATATTGATTAAAGTACCAACTTAATTCTGGATACATAGATTCTTCTGTTGGCTTTGCTACAGAGCTCTTGGCCATTCTTGGGAGGGAGGGTAATGATAGTAAAATTACTATTTAATAGCTTCTGTGTCAGGTTACACACATACACACACACACAAAAAAACACACCCTTTTGTGTTTTACAAAAGGGATGAGTGACTCTTGAATGCTCCTAGGTTTGGATGTACAGCTTAATTTATTTGAAAAGGACCTGATTTGGAAGAGAGGGGGAAGACCCTGCTGTTACTGCTTCAGAGAACCTGAAATGGTGCACCCTGAAACTAAGGCATGCCCAAGGGGGGCACTTTGCAAAAGGAGATGTGAACACTGGGAGAGGTACTGGGAAGAAGTACTATTGACCTGTGCATTTGCAGGATGAGATGCTGGAGTTACTTTGGGTGGACCAAAAGAGCAGAATAAGCAATTTCAGACTGTGTTGATAAAGAAATYTAATTGCTGCTTTACCCAGAGGAATGGAGAGGAGGAAGCATGTTCTAGAGCACACTAAGAAAAAACCCTAAATTTTTCTTGTCATTTTATGATACTACTAAACACCAATAATACATAAATTTTTTGCATTAATATATAATATGGTACTATTAAAGTGGGCAGGAGTCCTATTTTGGTTTTCAGAAAYAGTCCTTCTGCCATGAAGCCCTTTTCCATGGATTCTGCAGCACATATGAGAGTGCTGATATGGAGCAGCTGCTTAGTTATAATAAGGCCTTGTTGCTTTCACTCTGTCAATGCCTTGACTTGCATTCTTAGTGATTCTGTTTCAGTATCCATCCAGGCTGAGCTGTGTGTCAGTTCACACAGAGTCTGTTTTTAATTATCTCCGTTTTCTGACAGGATTTCAGTGGTAAGCCAAACTGAATAATTATTGTGCTTCTTTGGAAATATTTTTATCTTTTTTTCTTCCCAAATGTTTGCTTTCACATTAAAAATTGATCAGAGTCTTGAGTTGGTTGCTTTGCTAGCAATTTCTTACATTCTTGAGGATTTATTACTGCATTTGAGTGAGAGGCAAACTCTCTTCATTTTACATATGGCTGTGAGAATGTGCTTTTCTGTGAGCAAATATTCACTCTTCACTTAATCCTTTCTGCTGCATTTTGTGTTTGTTTCTTCAGTTCATCAGAAGAGGCACAATGAAGAGAAATACTTTAGTGGTATTAATGCTGTGACTGGAACAATGTCCAGATGCATAGCCAACTTTGTAATTAAAAGTAGAGTCTGTTGTTATCCAGATTGAAGCTATGGTGGACAGGAGGACAGACAAGGTTCAGGCACTGGATCCTTCAGCCTGAAACAGAGGAAACTGAACTGAGAATAAGAGCCATTGTTCTGTGTTAATTATCTTGAAGTATTCAGCAATTATTTTTGCTAGTGATTTGAGAGGAAAAAGAGAGCTAGCTGTTGTGGGACAGAGAGAGCGATGTGATTATGGCCTGTTGAAATCCTGAGGGTCGTCTGGAGGAACAGGAGGGAGAAACTTGTGATGCATGCTAACACCAATATCCCTTTTGGATCCCAGAACTATTCTCAGGTACATCAACTTTCAGGCTCTTGGAGTGTCACTTGGGTGCTGCAAATGCATTGAATGAATGTTTTGTGAGGAGAAATTCTTCCTTTGCTCCTGTGGTGTCCGTTTCTTGTATTCATATACTTTGTTTCTAGTTCATGATGATTGCCTGCTTCACTCCCCAGGCTCTGAGCTGCTCCTGGTGAGTGAAGTAGGATATGTGAAGTCTGATATTTTTGTTCAGAACAGGGTGGGAACATTTATGGTGATAGTTGAAGGAATGTCTTGGCAAATCTTGCTCTGGTTGCTCTGGTGTGGTTCTAGTTATCACATGGTGGTTTGTGGGAAGCAGTTTAGCTCCCTTCTCAAAGAAAACCACAGGGAGCACAGTGTGCTCCCAACAGATGAGAAAACAGCAATTGGGGAACTGAAGCAGTCTGTGTAGATAAATGGGAGGTTGAAGGACACACTAGGACAGATGGAGATGGAGAAGAGTAAATCATAGTYTTGCTCTTATCTACATATACTTTCCCTTCTCCACAACTAATTATTTCCTTCTACTTCCCTAGCTGTCATTCCACTCTCTTAGCTCTGTTCTATTTCCAAACAAACCCTGCTTTTCCCTGGTTTTTTCCCCTCCCCTTCCTTCCTTCTACTCTGTTAGATGTGTCCCAAACCCAGAACCCTGTGTTCTAAATAACCTCAGTTAGGACTTCCAGACACATTGTTCTCCTTTCACAAAAAATTAATTTCCCACCTACCCTTAAAACTGAATCCTTTGTTTCCTTATTTTGTATGCTCRTCTTAATTTATTGCATGCTCTTTATCCTTTCACTTCATTAGGCTGTGGAGAATCTCCTGAGAGCATGACCAGAATGTTTGTAAAAATTTGGAAACAAAGGGGGCAAGAAACAAATACTGGTTTTGTCAATTTTCTCCTTTCCCTGAAATCAGAAGATGGGAATTCAGTCCTCAGCACTTGGATTCCTCCTGAAATCATCTTACAAAATACTGATTTTCTTACCTTCCTACCCTTATTACCAGGAAAACTCTGAAAGTGAACAAAGCTTGATTAACAAAAAAGTCAAATATCTGCAAGCATCACAAGAATATTCCAAAAAAAGATTTCTTGGTACATCACCAAATAGCTGCTAATCAGAAAGAAGGCAGTTTAGAGATTGTGGTTCCCCAAGATTGGTACAAGCTTCTGGTGTTTGGGTTTTGTTTAAGCTCGGTGATATTGATTACTTCATACATAACAGATATGATTTGTGAATTACTAAATGAAGAAAAATGTGTAACAAAATTCATGTTAAAGAGGATCTGAAGTCATCTTCTTCTTGAAAGCATCTGGAGCTTTTGCTGGTAACTTTGGTTGAGCTGAGATTTCTGACCATCTGCTTCATTTGTTTCTTTCTGTCCAGGTGAAATCAGAAAGTAGCTCCAGTTCCAAAAGGATTCACAGTGTTTTTAAGGAAGCAATAAAGATGCTACAAGAAAAAGGAGTGGTTTTCCAGAAACCTAGCAGCTCCAAGGACTTATACTATGTAAGGAACTGAGCTGTGGTTGCAAACGAGTTCAGTGGTGTGAGTTTCATCATCAGTAAAAATAATAAAAATATTGCAGAAATAGTAGAAATGTTTCAGAAAGAGCAGCAGGACGTCCAGGTGCTCTCAGTTTACTCAGAAGTGTTTTCTGCAGCTTACTTCACAGCTGGTTGTACCTCTGTATCACCCACTGAGTTGTTCCAAGTTCTGTTCTGCGTTCAYTGGGCTGCAGACTGCTCTGATCCAGCTGAGCTCACTGAAACCTGGGGCCTGGGACAGTTCTCCTTATCCAAGTGGGTTCAAGCTTGCTGTTCTGCTGAGGCAGTCACCCTCCTTTGGGTCAAACTTAGTTGTATCATGTGCTTCACCTAACTCATGGATGCTGCTAATAGTAGTAAAAATATTGCCTGAAGATTTGACATCCATTATTAGTCTTGGAGGCAGCATAAAATGCAGAGTGTAATTATGACAGCGTTAGCTTAGAATACACCATGTCAGTGGATTGTTTTTCAACTGTTTTGAAAACAGATTGTTTTTAAACAGCAAGGCCGGTTTCTTCTTTTTTCTTCAGGTGACTGACCATGATAAGGAGCTGTTTAAAGTGACCCTTGATGTGATTAAAGAAGACTGTCGAAAACCCAGGCGTAAGTAGCAGAGTGATCAAGCTCTGATGAGCTGGTGCTGATATACTGGTGACAATATCTCCTCCTGCTGCTGGGTTGGATATGCTGCCTGTCCTCAGCCTCAAGCTCGAGCTGCTGCTGGTGCCGCTAATCAGTACAGCTAAGAGCAGGAGTRCAGGAGCAGCTTCCTGTGAGCATGGAGAGAGAAAGAGCAGGTGTGCCCAGCAGGAAGCAAACTTCTCCCATCTGAAATAAGCAGCCATTATCTTAGATCTGTATCTTTTGAGAATACTTGGATTTTGGGAGGAACCAAATGTAATGCAGTCAGGTGTTGCTCTGCACTCTGGAGAAGTAGCAAATCTTGCTGGTTCAGTTTCTGCAGGGGAGTTGACACAAAGTGACCATGCAGAAAGGTGAAATCCCCGCCTCCTTTAAGTCAACAATACAACTTGCTTAAGTCAGTAGGATATTCTCTGGATATTTTAAACTCAAGTAGAGCTCAGATGGTATTTCTTTGTAGTTAAGGATTTCAGTCGAACAAAGTCTATTTCTTTTCAGATAAYGTGCCTCAGGTGGCTTCTGAGTTATCCCTGTCCCTCAAACTATTGTGTCTTATTGCCAGAGTGATAACTTGTGCTTGACTTGAATGTGTTCTAATTGCACATGTACATTGCTACAGAGTGTCTTTCAGTTCATGGGATAGAATGTGTCAGCAGGGATCACTTGCTGCCGGAGTGCAGCTATTTGTGGGACAGAATGTGCTTTAGTGCAGAATAAATGACTGACTGGAACATAAGGCATAAAATCTTAAATTGCTCATATCCCTATACTATCATAACTACAATAGCACTTGTAAGACCTGGAGTATGATGGTTATCCTGCAGTGAAAAAAAGGCTAAGTGGGGCAAAATCAAGTTTGAGTTTTAACTATCTCTCTTAAGTGGWACAATGGTCTTGGGAGAAGAGGTTACTGCTGGGCATGCAGGTTAATATGGGCTTGTTTGCCTGAGGGCATTTCAGTGCAACAAATTGCTGTATCACATTGTTTTATTGTCTTTTATCCAATTAACAAACATCATTTCTCTAAGAGTAAAATAATTTCTTTGCTTATTTTATACATCAGTTAGTTCTCCTGGTAACCTGCTTTTTTAAATACAACTATGCCACTATCAAGGCCAGAACCTCAACAGTTGGCAGAGGCACTGAGTGACTGCCTCCTATTTGTTCCCTTTTTGTGCATTGTCACACTGGTCAAGTMCTCTGTGATCCATGGGAAGTTGGGAAGTTTTTTTGGTCAGGAAAGTCAACAGCAGAGAGTAATTTGTAGATCAGTCACAGAAAAGACTTTGAAGAGTTCTGAGTCCTCAAAGCCATGTTTTCCATAATAAGCAGTTGAAAATTAGCAACTGTTTTACAAACCCTCTTGTTCTCCTTGAAGCTTTCCYCCTACTTAGTTTACTGCTGTGAAGAGGACAGTTTCCAGGTCAGTGTCCCTTTGCTGGTTTCTAGAAGGACCATTCCAATGTCCTTGTCCTTGGCAGTAGAAGCAAAGCCAAGGAGCTTCAGTCGAAACCAGCAGGCACGGCGGTATTTGCTGTCCGGGRATGATGCAAGAGTGCAGAGCTGAGCGCGGCTGCCGGCCCCCCTCTGCTGGTGGGAGCTCCAGGAGCGAGAAAACAGGGACATGGCCATTCACCTCTAGGGCTTTTTCTTGTTTATTGCAAGAAATTTCCTRCCTGTTTTCCTCCAAGAGTAACAGTAATCTTCCATGACAAGAGGGATGATTTATGATAAATCAAACTCTTCTCTCCAATGAGTTACTTCTCTGCCAGTTTTCCAGCCAACGCCTTGCCCTGTTGCTGTAGTTGTGACACATTCCCAGGCCCAACCCAGCTGTCTGAAACTATTGTACAAATTAAAAAAAAAATCTTGCCTGCCTACTCAGAGCTGCACAAGCCCTGATCTGTAATGTGCCTACCTGACAATCCTAGTCCTTGGCTCCAGTTATAACTCCTGATCTTAAATGCACTCATGAGAGACCACTGTGGGTCTATCTAGAAATTTAATATAGCCAGATAGCACATTTTGACTCCAAACTGAACTGCAAAACGGATTTTGGGTTGTTTGTTTCTTTCTTTCTTTGTTTTATAAATTTGCTCTGTTTGTCTGTTTTATAAATTTTAGGCTTCGATCAGGCTAATGGCAGAGAGGACAAAAACCAGAACCACTTGAAGTTAAATTTAATRTGTCAGAATGTACTCTGTGTGAGATGTCTGCAGTGAGCAAATGGTAGTTCTAAAACTCTAGCCCCTCTGATGCTGGTTGTCAGGCAGGACAGTTAATCACAGCCTGGCTTTCCTCAGCTGCTGGACMAAAGCAAGAACCCAGGATCTCAGTGAAAGAGGGACAGGAATGTTTTGGGGTTACTTAATCATTGTACACRCCTGCAGCTTCCCCAAAGTGCTGTTTTCTACCAGCATCTAGGGGGAAAGTACACATTGTACTGTTAGGTAACACTTGAGTCATTAATGTAATTCATTGAGATTTAAGTTACTCTGGATCAGGGATGGGCAATTTGACCTTCTTATGACAAACCTATGACAAATGCAAAGTGCAGCTGCCCATTTTGTCTGCAACAACAATCACTATGACCAGGTAGAGGTGTTGTTCTGTTCTCTGCAGTTATCCCTCCCAGGATATTGGACACACTTTTGGCTATTGGCCACAAAGGTCTTTTTATCATGCTGGATATTTCTGAGGAAGTATATCTGCCTGATTCACAGCCTAATCAGAATTAGGCTGAACTGTTTATTTATTGCTATCTACCAGTGACTTTTCTCAGCAGCTTTTTCTAATGCAGCTCTGGGGCTCAGCAGATTCTAGAGTAGAGAATTAACTAAAAAAGCCTCAAAACACACCAAAATATAGTGCTCTCCCTGGCCCGTGGCAGTTTCTCAGTAGCCTTATMAAATTTGCCTTGCATCATGTGAGCTAAGGAGACAGAAAATAATTTGTGCTGATAAATCTGATTTATGTCTGTTTTCCATTGTCACCTGCTGCGGAGAAATATGTTGTGGACCTCAGCACTTGGGAACTGGGAGCTTGCAGCACTGATGATTAGTGGAGGAAATGATGACTGGGACAGCTTCAAACAATGCCCCACCTGGCACAGAATAGATGTGTGCAGCCATGAAGGACCTCTGTGCTTGCCCCTAGCAAAGGGGGYTATTTTAAACTTCTGTTCTCTTGTACATTGCAGGGCTGGTTCCACTTAAAAGGAGATAAAATCTGATGCCGATGGTTCCATGACTGTCTACTTCCATAATTGTCTGGGTGGTCTGCAGGGTAGGGATGGGATAGCATTGCGAGGTGAATGCAGTTGCAGTGCAGCAATTTTTCCACAAGATGCCAGTGTTGGGCCAGCGGGTACAGGCCCTGGCCACGGACCTCCCTGCTGTGCTTGAAGGTTGTGAAGTTGGGTCTCAGTAAAGTGACTTTCATTTGGTTCCTTCTGAAGTTGCAAAAACTGGATGGCCTGCACAGGTGCACAGTGGAGGCGCCCTTACATTATTAAACTCCTCATCAAGTTGTACTGAGCCTTGTATGTTAAGAGCTGTCAAGACTGATCTACCTTTCACCCTCATTACTACTGTTACARCTCTGACACTTCCCAGAAAAGTCACTGGGAATACTTGATAATTGGAGAACTGTAGGCACAGAGAGGATCTCTTTCTTCTGAATACACATGTCTGTTTCTGTATCTAGGGCTCTGGGATTTTTCCTGATTGATCTGTATTATGATAGTTCAAAAGAGACAGACTGAAGTATTTCTTCCATGCCTGGCTGCATTTTCCTTTTTTCTGCAGATGCTGAAAAAGGCTGCCATTTCCTTCATGTGCTGAGTTGTGTTCGGCAGAGCTACAGCCCCTCTCTGCCTGAAGTGGTGATGCACCGTGTCTTGGAACTACTGGAGGGTAACAGTGATGTTGTCAGCACTATGGAAGGATATTTTATGGTATTTTAAAAAGATAAGATAAGAAAGAGAGGTTGAGAGACTGTGAGAAGCTGTAATTATCTGGTATTATCTAGACAGAAGAAAAAAGAGCCTTTTGATTCTCCAAATTCTGGTTTTGTCCAACTTCAGAGAAATTGTTCAAATACTTGTTTTAATATTCTTCCTGACTTCCTTGCTATTCCTAGTGAAAGTGGCATCAAACTGATTCTGGACATTGTAATCTAACAGGGAAACTGGAAAAGAAACTRTGCTCTTGGAGTAAGATGAGACATTGACCGTCCTCACATCTGCATCCAGTGGGCCTAAAGAAAAGTCACTGCTAAAGATCACTGTTTACAGCAGTGGTCATCTCAGGAGATATTTTTCTGGCTTAATGATTGATCTTGCTAGGTTTCATGTGGTCATAGCTGTGGATCTTTCTTTTTAYGTGAACTTGGTAACACCTAGAGAAAGGATACTCAATCAGAATGATTTGCTTGTCCTTCCTGGCAGTGCTGGTGCATCTTTATCTGTGAATATGTGTTCCTCAATCTGGACAGCTTTCCCACTACTAAAGCAACCCTTACCACTCTCTGTAAAGTAATATTCAGGAATGGGGTCCTGCATCCCTTGCCCACTGGTTGTCAAGCATGCCTGCATTCCTCTGCATTCCCATYTGTGCTACTGATGCCTGTTGTTGCAGTTTCTCTTCAGACCAGAATTCTCAAAATCAGCTACTATTTTGCTGTTTCAGTTGTTTTGTTAAATCACAAATGGTAAAACATAAATTTGATGCTTTGGAAAAGAAAATACAGAAGCCTTCGAGGCCCACTGTAATCTCCTCTGCTTGTTGTTTTTTGTGTCTTTTATTCTTTGTCACTTTTGTGGCAAAATACTGCCCATATCCGTGCTTGCAGAAGAACACAAGGCATAGATGAAACAACGTTGGCCTAAAGAAGGTTACCATGCAAGATGTTTGATCTGGAATAATTATGTGCAACAGTTAAAAAGCAAAGTTGTCCAATATTTATGCTTAGAGAGAGCTTGCTGCTGCAGRGGCTTGTCTGTTTAATTAATCTGTTTAATTTATGGTGTGGAGGTGAGACCTTTAACTTGAAAAGAGTACAAAAGATTGAATTTATCCTTTTTTCCTCTGCACCTTCCCTGTAACAGTTGAAACAGCAGACTCCCAGGAGGCAGCTGTAGTGGTAAAGCCCTATATAAGGATTGACACAGCAGGGAAAAATAAACCATATGCATGAGGAAAGCCAGTGAGTAGCCCCATGTGTGCCAGCTCTCTGGTTTGTTATATTATCTGCCTCACTCCAAGCCCTGGCTGCAGTGAGATACAGGCTAAGAGAAAGGCTTGACAAAATATTTGGCATTTGCATTCAGAGGCCCTGGAAAACTCTGGCCTTRAAGAGATGGTGAGTTTGTTTCTAGTAGAGAGCTATGGATGAATCATTCATTTGCTGTGTGCTCCCTACTAGCTACAGGACTCAGTAGYTGGTCTCCTCACAGATTTCCCTACTCCTCACATTGCTGCTCTGCTCTGAGTYGGGTACCTTCTAGTCAGATCTTAATATGGGCCCTGAACGGATGCTGAAGGGATGTACCTGTGCAGAAGGAAATAGGAGAGGATTAAGGAAGAGTTGTAGAATGTTTATTACACACTCCCTCCACATGCCCTGAATATYTCTAAATCAGGGAAAGAAGGCAGATACTGAGTGAAGTGCTACTGAGAGGAATTGAAACTTTAATTTATGCCTATGAGAAGATCTGCTTGGCCACTGGGGAGATTTGCTTTTAAATTCCTGCTGATTGTTGATGAGTTTGAAGTGATGCTTAAAAACAAGGCTATCTGTGGAAGAAGTAGCTTGAAATATTGATTCCTGAATTTAAATTCACTTCAGGAATTGCCCACAGTCAAGCAGTACATATGGTTAAGTTGCTTATTTGGTATGAATTTGAGGATATTTTAAAGGAAAGTATGAGGTGTTTCAGACCATTTGGAAGAGCATGGCATTTAATTTATGAGACTATCTTGGCCATTTTCTTGAAACGTTCTGTATTAGCAGAAGCTTATTTTGCTGGGAAAGGGTTAAAGAAACAGTGCTAGCTCAATGGGAAAGGTGATCTCTCTTAAGTTAGAAGAAAGACCCTGGTTCTCCTGAGGATGACAGCTGAGTGTGTGGGCTGGATGAGTTCAGGGAGAAAAAGAGAGTTTGGAGATCATGTTGCTCTTTAGGATCTCTTTAAAATAAATTCATACCAAAATAGGATTACATCTTCAACTTTGCAATTTGATAGTTACATGTGCAAATTCTGTTGCCTCCAACTCTGAGGCTGCACTTACTGTGTTTTAAATGTGTTTCTTTGTGTAAAGTTTGCCTAAAATCCCTGTCCACTGATTTTCTATGCTTGGAGGTAAAAAGGGCAGACACTTGTATCTGCTTCAGTCCTGCCTCTGTTGCAGTTCCAAAGTACTGAAAAACTGCAAAGCCTTGGAGATGAGGTGGAAGAAGCTTATCTCAGGAAACACAGGTAAGTTATTCTGGAAAAAACCTGTCCCTGGAAGTTTTTAAGTTAAACCTTGCTGGGAGTTCTCAACTCTTGTGATGGAGGGTGGGTTCTGATGGTGTTTGTCCCCTAAGAACAGGAAAAAAGGATTTTTCTCAGATGAGTTGTCTCAGGGAAGTAAGATGAATAAACACAAGGGAGCCTGTAGTTTTTACAAGAGTGAAAGGTTAAGCTAAAGTTAATGGAGGAATCTGGATTTAAGCTACACAGATTCTGACAATTTCTACAGAATAGTTGTGTCTTAAGCTTGCATGCTTTTTTTTTTCCACAGTAGCCACCCAGCCCAGGTTAACACTGGTTGAGAGCATTCCCTCTTGCACCTACAGGGAATACAGGATGCATGTGCCTGCAGAGCAGTGCCCCAGGAGCTGTGGGAGCACAGAGCTCACTGTGGGCTGATTTACCCATTCACTCAGTATCTCTACAGTGTGCTTCTGTGACAGCAGTCTAGACATACCCATGTTGGTATAAGTCACCTTTATGTAAGTCAAACTACACACACTAGGGCTTTTACTGCAAATAAACTGTCTCTCTGTTTAAAGATCATATCCTTAACCAACAGTCATATCATGCACACTGTTAAAATTCTTAGACCACACCTACGAAATATTGTGCAGAGCATTCAGTGAAAGCATGCTTTCTTGTTTTKTTTAATTTGAAAATTCATTAGGCAACACAATTATTACTGGTTTATTAAAGGACTTAGAAGGTGGCATTTTAAAGTAAGACTGACAAGTGAGAATTCATGTTGTAGAACTGCTTCATGGCCAGTTCCAGTTTCCATAGCAACAGTTACGGCAGTAAAAGGTGGGTAAGGAAAATGGAATTTTTAAAAGCAGTCAGCATTTCTGCGTTACCTTTGAAAGGTAAGTTTCCATAGAAATGCAGCACCTGAGAACAAAAATTACCTAAGAATCTCAACATTCTATTCTAGCAAAATGCACAGTGATTGCTTTTCTGGTAAGGAAACAAAGGAACATCTTTACCTTCAGTCCCTGCCCTCTGCTTATGTAAGAGAAGAGATGAGGTTGCTTCATACCTCAGTTTCCCCCTTCTGTAAATTTGGAATAATACAACTCCCTGTGTAGGTCATAAGCCTCATAAGCCTCAATTTTTTTTGTAATCCTAGTCATTAAAAGTTCTATGGGAGCTATTAGAGAAAAACAGTATGGCTGTGTGGGAGAGAGTGAATGGATAGATGCTGGAGTGGGACTTAGGAAAAGTTATTCTTCTACTAGTACTAATAGCTTTGTTTTTTTCTGCCTCTCTTTCCGTGCATATTGCTTTGCTTGTCATCTTTCTCTCCAATGCCTGTGAGGCAATGATGGTCTCCCTATATTTATTTGTATCATATTTTTTCTGGAATCCTGTTTCCTCTTATGGCTTCTTAGATGGCTTCATAAAAATGGAAATCCAGATAAATGAGTTCTGAGTATTCTTGTTCTGAAATTGTTGGATTATAAATTTGGACCCACGAGGACAAGCATTTTACACAACCTGCCTGGGAAATGAAGCTTTACTTTCAAAATAATAAATTACCAAGTTAAATATTGGTGACATGACTAAAAGCTGTTACTGTTTTGGATCTGTGTATACTTGTGTATTCAGTTATGAACAACATAAATAGGACTTGCTAATTCATTATTCAAAGTGGGAATTCATCAATGAGCAGCCAGTGAGRCATGGAGCCACACAGAGAATTACGAGACAAAGTACTGGAGATCTGTTTGTCAAAGAAATGCTGTTTGGTTTACTTTGAGAGTAAGCTGATCCTGTGGGGAAAAGGTGTGCCTAGCAAAGATTTGTATCTTTATACTTAGCTCTAAATGGGAAAGGGAGCAAGTTCAGATCCCATGGGCGCCCTGAATTTTGAAACTTCCTGTCAGTGCAGCACTATGTTCTTTATTGCTGTCTTTCAGCACAGTCTCCAGTCCTYCTGCCCCAACCCTCCAGGCTAGAGCAAAAAAAATGTTCAGTCACAAAGATAAAAGAATAGTTACAATAATTGGTTGCTATCCTCCAGGAGTCCCAGCATTACAGAAACATTTTTGTGGATCCTTGTGGGCAGCAGGGAAATGCTGAGCCAAGGATCTTGGGTTTCATTCCCAGCAATATACCCTGTCAGGCACAGAGACTTTCCCCCTAATTTCTTTCATCTATTCCTGAACTCCACTCTCCCCTCTGACTCGATTCTTGGGCCCTTCATTTCATTCACAGTCACAGATCCTGTCAAAATCCCTTCCTTTATTTTGTTCCCTTTATCTTTCCTAACTCAAATATCCTTGTCAAGATTTGGCARTTGAAACTTTCAGAATAATCCCCTTGCCAAACTGACTTGACACTGTTCACAGCCCATTTTGATTCCAGCAGGCTGTCCTTTGCACCTTGTCTAGGCACCAGAAGAGRCAACTTTCTTCCCAGTGTAGTTTGCAGCAGGAAAGAGCTGCAATTTCAGGAAAACAAYACTCCTTCCACCCCACCCTCCTGAAGATTTAGTAGCACCCTAAATATTCTAGTGGTGGACTGTTTTTGCAGGTATCTAAGTACAAAACCAAAACAAAACTAAAAAACACCAAAACAAAACCAAACCAAAAAAAACCCCACAACTAAAAAATAAGAGTCATGTCTTACCCAAACCTGAACAAGCAGAAGTCACACCCCTGATAGAAGCTATCTGCCTCTCCCTGCCACTTTTCATGTCCTTGCAGATCTCATTGCAGACATCACCTGTAAAGCTGATGTGGACTTTTAGCTTGTGTGTCTCCCAGTTAGTGTGTCTCTTTTCAGCCTTGTTTTATTCTGAGAAATTGTGACTCTATTCTGATRTGATTATAGTGTGTGTCTGGGCATTTGTCAACCTCTTTTCCACCACCCCAAGTGACTTTGGCTAGTTAAGAGGTGTGAAGGAGCCTGAACTGTTATGGTCTGGCACATTTGTAGGAAATGGATGCACTGTTAGAAGAGGGAAGCCCAAATCAGTGCCTCTGTGAAAGGGAAGGAAGAAAGTCAGACAACACCAGAGAAACCACACAGGACAACCCCAAAGAACCTGTTCCTGTAACTTCAGCTGCCACAAGAAGTACTTGTTCTGCAAGTGCTCTTCTAAGAAATGATTGGGCAGATTTTGCAGAAGTTTCCTCACAGATACTGCCCTAAGACAGTCATGATGGCAAACTGCAAATCCATTAAAATCTGGTAAAGCTGCATTGGGGTGCAAAGTTGAGCAACTGATTGTTAATGATGCCACCAGCCCATTTCCACTAATATCTTTAAATGTGAAATGGAGGCTATACTAATTTAGTCACTGCAATTTACAAGTTGAAACCAGCCCAGATTAACAAGACTGCCTGAGAATAACACAGCCAGGAATTTGTCAGTGAAAGAAATAACCTAAAGGAATGATTTTCAGTAAGTGTTAACTACTGAACACTGCAGTGCCAATTAACCTGGCACAGCATGTCCTACAGCTCTTGTTTTAGCTTGTTTTTTTGTTATTCACTGGAAGAAGGCACACTCCTTCSCTGCCAGCTAGAACTGGAGCTGTCTGCCATCTTCACATGGCTCTGCTGGAACCAAGGTAAGATAGATAGCAAATGTATGTCACTACATAGCAACATGATTAAACACAGTATGTGCCAAGTCTGTTATTGGCCTGGAAAGTTCATGGTTCCTCCCAGGAGTGGAGGCCAGCCAAATTTTACAGTGATACTTGGAAATAGGAGGGAGGAATCTATTCCCTCAAATGTCCTCCCCAGCAATGGAGTCCTGCAGGCCTAACAGATTTTAACGTGTGCTCTTCTTGGCAAGGAGCAAAGGTGGTACATAAATGAAAAGAGTGCTTGGGGCTGGGTTTTTCTCTTGTTGACAATATTGGTCATTTGCTTTGAGAGTGCAAGGTCTCTCCTTGTGTTCATGCAAAACTCTTTGCTGTATTGTCCACAAAAGAACCTCTGAGTTGCAACAAGCCAGCTGCTGTTCTGAACTCCTGCCTACACTGCTGACTAATCTCCCTCATTGTTTTCTGTCCTCACCTTGTCTTGTTTCCCCTCAATAAAATCTCTTGAACTTAATTCCTGATTAAAAGTTATGGTCTCTGTCCTCTTGTTAGTACAGTGATCCAGGACAAACATAACAAGRGCAAACTGATATAGAGAAGAGTTTTTGTTGGAACCCTGAATTTAGGAAAGGATGAGAAATACAGAGGGAGCTGAAGGAGGGGGATTTAGCACGAARATGTTTGAAATGAGTCCTACTGAAAAAAGGCTAAAGAAATAATTGCCTAAGGATGCTGTAGACATCTGTTTCAGAACAAGCAGCAGGTGTTGCATGTAATGAAAGCAAGGACTTGTACTGTTTTATTTTCTGCAATTAGAAAGCAGAGGAGGAAATGAGGTCAGGAAAAATGGAGTAAGAGAACATTTAGCATAAACAGCTGGGCAAATTTACAATAGAGCACACCAGTATTTATATGCTCTTCCTCTGCCTTCCTTACACTATCCTTGAACAGGTCTGTTCTGCAGAGTATTTTGTCCTTCCTAAAAGACCAGTGGCTTGGGTGCTCAAAGTTAGATGCTAAAGTGAAAGTTGGTCACCAATATGCCTTTGAGGACCAAAATGTTCAGGATAATGTAATTGTCTCACAGATGTTGTCATGAACTGATGAGAATGGTCCTGAAGGTAAAGCTGCCCTTGTCTCACAGGTGGTTTGCGTGCCTCAGTCACCAGAAAAGTGGCTGAGAAAGCATGCAGTAGTGAAATGGTTCTTTAGGCTTGCATTCCTGGTGCTGCATGGCCAGGGCCTAACACATGTCTGGATCCAAATAAACACCTGGAGTTATGTGGATGGTGTGTCCACTGCTCCAAGCTGAAAAGCACACCTGCACCAGGCCGTGCTAGAGAAACTGTAACTTGGGTTTCCACAGGCCATTTTTTGTTTTGGGATGATCTCATTTCTTGTTACAAGCAATTAACATCCTACAGGGAATTTTATTTTTCAAGCATCTTCACTACTGCTCTACGAAGTCTAACCCCAGTGTAATGACTGGGAATAAAAACCAAACTCTTTGTGTCTACCCAGGGGATGATGTTGCTGAGGAGATCCAAAAGTGCTTTTCCTACAGAAGTCTCTCAGTTGGGAAAATCACTTTGCTTTTGCATGAAGATAACAAAACAAAAAGTTAATGCACTCCACTGCTGAGTGATAGAGGATTGGATGTTACATATTCTTCTTACAGTGCCAAGATTGTGTGCTCATCACCTGTGTTCAAACTGCAGATCCATGAGCAACTTTTCCTAAGGTTTTATTTGAATGTTTTTAYAGTTCACAGTCTGTCAGTCAAATGTTTTCTGGTTTGGATATTGGCAAATAAATTCTTCTACTTTCTCTAGGGACTGTGCAGCCAAATAAGATTACTGTTTGGTTTCAGAAAGGGTTGAATGAGTAAAAATAGTGAACAAAGAAATTCAAATTTCCAAAGGGGTTGGCAGAAATTTTAAATCTTAGTGTCCATGTATGTATCCATAGAGGTAACATGGGAAGAAAATGCAAAGAAACACTATTTCTTCCTAGACTGACTTTATTTTAACAAGCCCATGTTATAAATAATGGAGACTACCATGGTTTTTTGCAGAGGATAAAGCAGAAATCAGTCTCAAAATGTGCTATTTTGAGAACAGTGAGCATGCTGAAGTCAGGGATAGCATCTGGGAAGAAACCTGAGGAATCCAAATGCAAACCTGTGATCAGTTTGTTAAACTTCAGCTGTCTCAAATGTAAGTCTGACATGTATATCATAAATAAAGAAAAGTGTGGCTTGGGCTTGCTTTATTTTTTTTAAGTGCTTCAAGAGATATCTACAAAGCTTCTGTAAAAATGGAAAAGTACAAGGTGTACATGGATGAAAAGCAGTGTGCAATGTGCTGCTACCACCCTAAACACTGTGCAGGGCACACACCACAGCGGGAAATCCTTCATCCACAACTGCTAAGAGAGGACTGAAAAATAATGTTAGTCATGAAAGGGTTAAACTGTAAGATAGCTGCTTCAAGGAAAGGMTAATCTATAATTTAAGTCCAGAGGGTGAAGCAGCTCTTTCATAATGTAAGTAAAAGCTGTTATGCTGTTGGAAAAGCATGTACACTGCCTGCAGAAGGAATGATTWTTTTGGTTTTTCCATTATAGTAGATTACACAGAGGGGCTGACAAAGCAGCACTCTCTGCTGAGGAGGCTGGGAGGGGAAGGGGCACAAGGATACTGTGCTAGAGGAGRGGGATTTGCTCTGCCAGCACTGCTGCTGGTTCCTTTGGCTGCCTTCTACCATATTAGCTGGGCCTATTTATCTCAGAGTGAATTTCATTGGAAGAGCAGTAATCTCCCAAGAAGATGAAATGCAACTGGCTTTTAAAAAAATAAGAAAAAAAGATCACACCGTGCTTTGTTTCAGAGTTTGAGATTTGAATGCCAGACAGGCTCTACCATTCCTGTCATTCCTATCAAAGGCCGTGTATGTTGAAATGCTGAAGTGGAAGGACTGCATGGAAAGCAGCCTTTTTAAGAAGCTGAGGTTTTGTAAGTACAGAAGCTGAGATGGGAGTGTAACAAAGGCTCTGTGTTGTGCTGTTGCACATCAGAGCCAATAAAACCCTAAGGGGCACATCTCTAGTACCATGTCTAGCAGATTATGCATGCAACTCCAGTTGCCAGTAATGAGTTGTGTGGCTAATCTGTCATGCACAGCACTGCACAGTTCCCCTTCCCCCAAGGGGCTGAGCTCATGGCATTTTATTTCCCCCCCAGGGTGCTGAGCACCGTTAGAGTCTCTTCAGTTAGTGGGACAGGAAAACCCTGTGTTCCACCTGGCTGCTCAGTCAGAAAACAGAAAGGAAAATCATCTTTAACAACAAGTCCAGCCACCACAGACAGGGCTGCTAGACCCCAGCATGGTTAACATTCAGGGGCACTTACCTATCTACAGTGACATGCCATGAATTAATAAGAGGCATTAGAAATGGCCCTAATGGAGCACAGAAAAGCCTGACCCTTGTTTTATTTTCTCACTGATTTAACAATCCAAGTGTTTTCAATTTACAACTCAAATGCTTATTTACAAAAAAATTGCCAGCATGACAGAGTCCTCTTGAAATATGAAAACTCAAGTCATGCTCCAGCTCTGACAACATCACACACACACATTCTGTCACGCATCAGCTTTTGCTGTAATTGGAGCAGAGTCCAGGCTGCTGGGCTCTAGCTGCACTAGGTCTGTGAGGCTAATGTGATTACCTGCTTGTTCAAAAAAAAAGTGAAAGAAGAATCTTTACCCCAATACCCACCTAGCAAAAGAGGAGAAAAAAAKATTTTAAAAATGGCTGGTTTATTTCAGCCTTCAGAAGGTGAATTTCCCAGGGTGTTCCTCAGGTGAATTTTATCAGAAGCATGAGTCTTTGACAGTGAGTTATTAAATCAGCAKTTAATATTTATACTAATATATGTGTTAAAGTTGTTTTAACAGCAGTGATATTCTCATGCAATGATAGGACTTCAGTAATGGAAGCTTTAAGGAAAAAAAAAAAAAGTAAATATTAGGAGTTTTAGCACTAAAATTTCCAGAGTTATTTTCCTACAAATTAAGTGTCTCAGCCTTGTGTTCATGGCCCTGGTCAGGTACAGGCTGTTCTGCACCCAGCCTCCTGTGCTCCTTACTGTACCCAGGCTCGCTTCCATTTAGCCCCAGCAGCTGGAGCCCAGCTCTCCAACACAAGGCTGGGAAGTGCCATCAGCTTCAATTTCCCAGCTGCTGCCTAAGACAGGAGCAGATTTTCCCAAGCCTGCAGCATAATAAGGGGTTTTGGTTATTCTTTCTTCTGCCAGCTTTGCAATACTTGGAGATTGGACTCCCACTMGACTGGGTGTTGTACATGTTTTAAAAGAACTATCCATGCCCCTGGCAACACACATTTTTCCTACATGCATGGACAGATGCAGCAAGCAAACAAGGAGAGCAGGAGGTGGCTGTGAGCACAAACCCATCAGATAATAGAGGAGGAGGGGGACAGAGGTGCAAAGGCTGGTCAGGCTTCACAGGTGGGATGGGTTGTGTGGAGCAGAGAATCAAATTGTGTCAAATAGAGGGAAGAGGAAGAGTGGAGCAGATGCCACAAAAGAATGGGGTAGACACCAAAGGGCTGCAAACTCCAAGGCACCAGTCTCAGGTTTGGTTGAAAACAGAAACTCCTTCCTTACAAGAGCAGATGAGAAAAGTATCAGTAAAAAGATGCCAATCATTAAAAATGTCAGGTTGGGGGAGGGTGTTTGGAGAATGATGTATTTTGTCTCTCCCTCACAATGACATGTTTGGAAAGCTGTTTTAAAACAAACCCTGAGTGTTCAACAGTGGACAGGACCCTTGATTTTTTTTTTGTTTTTTGGACAGCGTGATAGGAGAAGGGGATGGAATGTCTGATGTGTATTATAATGGTTCACAGGGAAGAGGAATCCAGGACCCAAATCACACTGACCACATCAGGAATATTTTTATCAATGGGTTATTTGAATATTTACATTTTGAAGAAAGAATCTTCTTTGTTTGCTCTGCACACCAGGGACTTCTTGACCAGTCTAAACAGCAAAGGTTTCTAATGTAAATAATTGTTCTTCTGCCTTGTGTCATGCATGAGGATTAGAGGTGGGAAGTCCCTCAAAGAAGAGAAGAGGATGCCTTGAAGAAGATAAGCCTCAAAAGTGCCAACAGAAGTGGCACATGAGGTTTTGCCCTCTGTCACCCTCCTTGTCTCATGTATACCTRTGCACCTCCTGGGGAGGGATGCAGGGATTTTGGCGTTTTATGTCAGGTCATTTATTTTGGTAAACTGTGTATATTAGCTGAGGAGGGAGGAGAAGGCTGGCTCAGAGCATCCATTCTTGTCACCATGCYAGCAGATACCTGGTTCCCACCTGGCAGTAGCAGATATCTTGTGCACTGGTGGGCTGTTCATGACTTTTTTTTTCTTTCCTATTTTGGTTTTTGTTTTGGTGTGTTTTGGGTTTTTTTGGTTTTTTTTTTTTTCCTCCCTTAGGCTTCTTGTGGAAACCTGCTATGTTCTGAAAACAGCCACTTTTTATGCCAGCCTTCTGGCCCAAATACCTAAGGCTTTGTGACTGTGGTGTCTRTCTCATGATTATTGTATCAGGGCCAGTAATTTTGTAAAAGTTCTGTTTCAGAAATTGGGACTAGAGCACGTCAAAGGAAATCACATCGAGATGCATTGTTCTGACTGTAAATGAGAAGCTTATTTTGCCAGGAGCTGGTCTTCTTTGCACTCCTGGGCTGGCAGGTCTTGAACCGACAGCAGCGCTCTGGAATCTTACTGGAAAATCTGTACRGGCTGCTCTTCAAGAGACTTCAGAGGAAGGAGAGATCTTAGTAACTTCAGTTAATTTGGTGTATATAGCTAATGCATGTCATGAAACAAGCTGAGGGCTGGAAGATGACACTGAAGTTCCCATTTCTGACGTAACTTTAAAATAATCATATGCAAATTAATGATGCATTATTTAAAAGGAAAAAAAAAAAAAACCAAACCTGAAATTTCTGGGGAAAAGTCTTCTTGGCATGGGACTAAGATGATACCCATTTACCTGGGTATGTATATACAAAGAGTTGAAATAGCTCTAAAAAGCCCTCATAATAGCGGGTCTGTGGGACCTTCCTCCAGCTGTGATGCCGGTGTGTCCTTGCGGGACGGGGCAGTGGGACCTTCCCTGGCCGACCTTGAGCTCCCAGCTGGAGCTCGGTGCGAGCGGGCTCGGCCCTTCACTCGCGGCTTTCCGCGTGGCCTTGGCCGCTCGGGGAGGGCATTCCGTACCCTCTCTGCGGCGATGGAAGGSGCCGGGGCTCCCCCTGCCCCGGGCCGCCCCTTCCCCCGGGCTCTCCTCGAGGCCGGGCCGCGGTGCCTCGGCAGGGAGCGGGGGCTCTGCCCGGGCCCGGGGGCAGCCGCCCGCCCTCTCCGGCGCTGGGGGGCGGTGGCTCCCGTCCCGCCAGAGCCCCCCGCTGCCACCCGGGGGCGGAGCCGCCGGCCCAGCCCGGGCCCTCCCGCCGCCGCTGCCGCTGCCGCCGCCGCCGCCGCAGTGGCCGCGCAGCCCCGGGGCAGCGGGCAGGGAGCGGAGCCGGGCTGGGCTGGGCTGCGCTGCTGTGAGCGGGGAGACGCCGCCGCCGCGGCAGGGGCGGAGCCGGCACCGGGGCATCCTCCCTTGGCTGTCTCCCTGCCGCCCGCCCGGCATCGCCGCGGCGGAGGGTGCTGCCAGCGCCGGCAGGGAGCGGCGGAGCCCCGCCGGGCTGCGCGAAGATGCTGTCCTACAGCGTGCTGGACGCCAACGTGGTGGACGTGGAGAAGCGGAGGAACCCCTCGAAACACTACGTGAGTGCCGGCGGGGCCCGGCGGGGCGCGGGGTGCGCACATGTGAGGGGGGACGGGCCGGGCGCGGAGCCGTGTCCGGAGCGGTGCCCGCGGCCGTGCCCGGAGCGGAGCCCGGAGCGGTGCCCGCAGCCGGGAGCGATGTCTGCAGCCGTGCCCGGAGCGGTGCCCGGAGCGGAGCCCGGAGCCGTCCCTCGCCTCATGTGGGCGAGACGCCGGCCCCAGGTGAGGCGCCCGCGGGGCTGCCCGCGGCCTCCTGCTCTGGAGGTGCGGCTCTTCTTCCTCACCCTCTTTCACCCCGTTTGGTTCTTGGCTCGTTTCAAGGTTACCATTCTGAAGTTTCCTTCTCTTCCTCCTCACCAGTCCCAGGGCAGGATGGGGCAGGTCTCCCGCATCCCCCGGCTGTCCCTGTCTTGGCCGGGGAGTTCGGTGCGGAGCGGAGCAAGGTTCGGCTGCGGCGGGGTCGGGCAGCCGGCGGTGCTGAGCGCATCTTCGCTCGTTCTCACCCCGAAGTTACATTCAGACCTTTCTTGAGGGGGCAGTCTGTCTGCATGCTTCCCAAGGCAGACTCAGTGTTTGGATCTCTTTTATCTCTCTTTCACCTTCTTCCTTTCACACCTTACTGCCAATAGCACAGCATTAGAGGAGAGTTTTTAACAATTTTCCCAGACTCCTGTGTTGCAGCCTGTCATGTGGAGGTGTCTTTGCCTGAAGGAGTTTGCAGCATACAGTCAGTAGCTTTTCTCTCTCCACAGTAGTAAAGTATCTTTGCTTCTCTCTGTCTCACTGTTTCTGGGTTTTAGTTGCMCCAAGTCCTTTAACTGTTTCTCAAGATACAAGATGTATTTTAAAACACAAAAAGTTGGWTTTTGTCTATAGAGATGGTAAACCTTCCAGCTTTGGTGAGGAAAAGCCTGAGGGAGTATTGCATCTGGTGTGAAATTGCTCTGAGTATACTGTGTTTCCTGGCATTGTGTGTCTGCCAGATTTCTCCAGAGCTGATCAGCAGCTGAATGGATTGTTGTAAAGATAAGACCAAAGACTGGACATAAACCTTTATATTAGTRTTGCATATCACTGAGGTTTTTCCTCTGAGGCTTAAACCATAATCCTGTCTAAGGCTAGAGGGCACTATGTTGCTGGGAGATGCACTCCTGTAAAGCTGAAGCTCTCATCTACCATGGAATTAAGCATCTTGTGACCAATTCATAAACTGGAAGTTTTAGGTCTTAYATCCTCTCAGGTTGCAGCTGGACCTGTGCATTCAGTCTATTATGCACTCACTGCTTCCAGGTGGGAAAGGCTTCTCTGGTTTTTGCAGACTCTGCTGYGGACTGTGGCTGACACAGCTGCAGGGTGTTATCTCACATGARAGGGGGTGGCAGTTCAGCATCAGAAAAGTACATCTGCCAAGCACCAAAATATACAAAAGAACTGGTAACAATATCTTCCAGTCTCTTGGATTGCTGAGAGAAATTGACACTGTTCATTTCTTGTTTACTGGAAAATRACCAGAAAAGAAGGATTTAAACCTTGTGTTTACAGGATTTGAAAGAAAATATTTCCTGTGTTTACCTGTAAAATACATCTTTTTCCTTGATGATCATTGTCATTGCATGTTAATAAACAGTAACCTAGGCTGTTCCAAGAAGATCTCTTCAATGCTTCTAGTGGCAAATKTGTTTCTTTGCCATCACCCTTCTCACTGTACACCTTAACTGATATGCTCTTCTGTACAATAGTTCCACACCTTCATGTGCCCAGTTCTCAGCCCAAACCCCACAAACTAAATGGTTTGTTTGGGTGATGAATGGTGTGTCTGCCTTTTGTCCCACTTAGTTTCCATCTGTGGCTGTACAGTATTCAGCACAATGGGGTCWCTCTGTCATCTGTCACTGAGTGTGGACACATGCTTTCAAAGAATTTAATTTCCTGGGTCTGACCCACTGGTTGCTGTTACTTTGGTTCTGTGCTCTTTTTCTAATGTGAAATGAGTATTTTCTTCTAAAGTTAATGTAAGCATCACTTYGGATTTATTTCTCTCTATTGCCTGTGGGTAGTTTGGAGAGTGCAAAGCTTTATGTTCTTTGCTCTATGTGGCTTTGAAATATCAAAAAGCTTTTCTATCTCCAGCATCCATAAATGTCTTCATGCCAAGCCTTCAGGCCATGCAAAYGTGCCTTGGCATCAGATTAATGATGTGTTTCTCTGGTGGATGGTGCCCTCAGTATTGCAGGTGTTTTAACGTGACTCTCTCTCCTTTTAATTGTGATCTTTCAGGACCATAGTGGAACCTGGAGAGAGGAAGGCACACCTTAGGCATTGTGAGCATGTGGAGAGGGCTAAATGTGAGTAGCACATAAGCCCCTGCACTGCTTGGCTTAGCTGCCAGGAGTCATTGCCTGGAGCAGGTGTCTTTCATGACATGAGCACAGCTTTTGTGGCTTTGAATAAAGAAAGCTAAAGAAAGAAGACAGCTTTACGATATGATTCYGTGTGTGTGAAACTTCTGGAGAGTTTAATACCTCACTGGAAGTTGAATMGGGCTCTGCTTGTGGGAATAGATTAAAATCTTGGCTCCAATGCTACTTGATAGGAGCCCAGCCAGCTCTCTGCCCTCTTCTGGGAAATCCTTACTGGGCAAGGAGTTTGCAGTTCTTCCCTCTGCATCCTTCTCTGCAACTGGGTTGCACAACACCACCTGGCTGGCTGGGGGCCCTGGCTGGCAGCATGTGAAAGGATTAACAGAAGGTTAGATCAATAACCACRTGCCTCTTGTATGGTATGTCCCCAACACAAGCTATTGCTGCTCTTAGAGCTTTTGGCTTTCCAAATTAGTTTCCTATTTCTCCATACTGATGATCTTTAAAAAATTGATTTGCACTTGCTAATACTTGAAAAAATGTTAAATCTCCTTGCTTTCTCCCTTCCCTTTTCTTTTAACAACAACAATATCAGGAAGGTCGAGTCTGGGTTTGCTGGAAAGACCCCTGATGCAACAGGGGTCACACATTGGCTGAGCAGTGCTGCAGTGAAGCTGGGAGGGGTAGGACAGTGCAGTTAGTGGTTGAAGGTGCAGGTGAATCATTCTGAAGAGAAAAAGCTGGTAGCAAAATCCAAATCCCTTTTCCAGCCCCTGCTAAGCATTAAATAGTCAGAAACCCTCTTTTCTCAGTTGATGAGGTTTGATCTGTTTTTGGGTCACTTCCCTGGCTTTTGGTCTGAAATTGTGATTGTCTGAACTAAGTATGAAATGATCCCAAACCAGAAATTCTGTATTTCAAAGGATCCACTGTTGATGCTTACCTCCTTCAGCCATCCATCGTGGAGGTTAAAGAGGACMCCTCCYCTCCYCTCCCCTCCCCTCTCTGCTCCCAGCTTATYTTCAGGCAGATATCTTACCCTTTACCCAAATGTCTATCTCTTTTAGCAGCCCTGCAGGGAGCCTCTGCCTACCAGATGTGCTTGATCTTGCTCCCAGGGAGATAAGATTGGGTTTGCACCTTCACCTGTTCACTGCTTTGCAGACCTGAGTGATGGCAAACATTCATTAGAAGCCAGATGAAGAGGATCCCCCACCCCCTCTCTTACCACTTGCTTTTCTGCTGGGGACTGAGCACTTACTGATGTGCATTATCTCACCAGACATTTATATGCTTGAGGTAATTTCTGAGGTCTCTTAAGTATGCCTGTGTTATCCCAAGGGCAGGGATGGATACATCAGTAGAGACTTTCTCTTTCAGCACTGCTCTACTCCTATTTCATCTGGGCTTTGTGTGTTTTTCAGCTTTGTCCAGCACAGAAGTAAAGTAAAATGCTCTTGGCTTACAAGTGGCTGTTCTGCCTCCTTCCAGTTAGAYTGAGGTGTACTGCTGATTTTATCTGAGATGCCTGTATACTGTACCAGCTCCTCCCCAGGGTCATTATTTCCTAATGCCACCTCTGACTGCCTCGAGATCTCTTGTAGGAATGTCCCTGCTGCATGGATGTGGTTGCTGACCTCCTCGGGGTACTGGCRTTGCTGACTTTTAAGGGACTGAGTTCTGCTGTGTAGGGTTTCAGCTCTGCTCCCAGGAGAACATGAGTGTGCTTGTCATAAGTGACCTGTTGTAAAATGTCAGCATGCTTTGAAGAAAAACCTTGTACTGCTATGGTCAAGCTCTCTCCTTGTCTCTTGGCTGCTCCTGCTCAGACTTGAGCAACTCCGACACGATCAGGCACCTCCAGGGCTTTATTCTGTTTGCTGGAAGCTGCTGTTCATACAGTGGCCAGCACTGATGGGGAGTCTGGATATGGTTYAGTGGCAAGGATCTTTGCTCCTGTGTTAGTATACCCTGGAGAAGGAATTGCTGCCCTGGGAGAAGGAGCTGAATTCCCCTGCTTGACTCATCAAATGAGTTGTCCTGTGCAACTTGAGGCTGCTTCAATGCATTCAGGGAGCCCAGCAGATCAAGGAGCACTCCCAGTTCTTTCTTCCAGCAGAGCTTTGGGCTGGGAACATTCAGCCAAGAGACAGTGGTATCTAGATTCAACAGTTTGCAAAGCAAATGGCTGTCTCCAGCCTTTGGAATAGATTATCTATCAATAGAGAGGCAAGGTAGTCRTCCTGATGTGTGGTGGTCAGGGCAGGATGAAATAATCCAGAGGCCTTGTGTACCAGCAGGCTGCCTGCACTGGCTCCCCTGTGGTTGAGTGTGCTGGGAGGGCAGCTAAATGAAAGCTCAGGGAAAAGCTTTTAGCAAGTCCATGAGCTGGGGACAATCGCTTCAAAGCCTCCAAGTTGCATTTTAAAAAYGATGAAGATGCTACTATTGACTTTCACTGGGACTTGGTTGCCAGGGAGATGATGTCCTAAGAGACAGCACAAATGCTGTTGGCTGCTGACAACTGCAAGTGGTCTCTGGCTTCACGAGAGCCCTGCCTGGGGTCAGTGTGTGGGTGCTGGAGCCCACTGGTGCAATTCAGCTTGATGGCTTATAGTCAAAATTACACCAGTCTCACTGCTTTGAGTTAAAAGTGAGAGGAACTGAGATACCAAATCATGGAGAGAGAGAGGTGTACAGACATCCTAAGGAAGCAATTGTTGGAATAGGAAAGGGAGCCCAGACTTCCTGCATCCCAGAGCAGCTTGTCAGTTCATCTCACTCACACCCCTAGCCCTTAGAGAGCAGCTCCAAGGCATTGCCTCCTCTGTCCCTGCAAGGTAGGATAYGTGCTGGTATCCTCACTGGAAACACGAGGCAAGAAGTTAAGGGGTTGACCCAAAGCCACCCGTGAAGTGTGTGTAACATTTCATGTTATTTTCTTTGGCTTTCAAAGCAGTCTTGCAATTACCTGATAAAAAATACAGTCTGAAAAMATACTACTCTTGTATTCAATCATTGTCTTCCTCAAAACCCATTTCCCATTTTATATGGATTAAACAGGAAGAGGGATTCAATGTGACCCTACCTGAGGCAGGAGGTGACGTACGAGCTCTCTAATTTAGTCATTTGGGAGGAAGCAGCTGGACCTTCTAATGTGAAGTGGTTTTCTTTTTTTTGATCTTCCTTTTTCATGCTGTATCCTCTTAATCTCTGCCTGCTCACGCAAAGGGAACTGTCCCCAGAAGCTGCGGGGAAGAGCAGGACCATGAGGGGGGCTGGCAGCACCGGGTGCTGTGTGACATTGTGAGGCTGAAGGCTTTCATGTAGCCAGAGCAGACACCTCGCCTGCAGCGTGCTGTGTAAATATTGCATGGAGAAGGCAGAGAGCAGCACAGTAGYATACTGTTTGAAATTGGTGGTGTCTGCTGTTTAATCAGGTAGTGTCAAAGCCAAATACAGTCAAGTTGATGGAAARAAAACCTCCTAGTAACTTTCCTGGGCTTTGGTTCACACCTCTAGAGAGGCTTTATTGAAACTTTTACTGAGAAGTTTGTAATTACTAAGTTTTTTTAATATAGTGCATTTTCCTTTGTCTTTACTTTAAAAGTAAAAATTCAGTCTCCAGGATCTGTTTGTTATTGTTCTGGGCGGGACATCTTCATGTTTGGGGTGTGGGGGGTAAAGCAAAAGGAAACCAGGTGATTTTCTTCACCTCAAAGGATTTTAAAGTGGAATATCTTTCAGATTAGTTAGAGCCTTCCCACTTTAGAGCTCTCACTCTTTGCTCCACCTTCAAGATAAATATACAGTAATAATAATAATAATAATTTACTYCTTTAAACATATATTCACTAGATGTCAGTTATATGATATTCTCATTGTATGTATTTATAAATGTAGGGCAAGGGTTGGAATGCATAAGAACATTTATTACAAAGCAAGGATGCTTTGGCACTAAAAACGTGTGCAGACAGACCTGAGAGATGGTGTCTGCACTGGGCTGTTAGGGACAGGTGATGACAGCCAGGGACAGGCAGGAGGGAGCAGTGACACAACCTCAGCCAGCTGAGCAGGTGATTGTCTGGGCATAGTGGTAACCCAAGCTGTCTGGTCAGCATTTAGGCCTTGCTGCAAAAAATGGGTACAAGAAAGGATAATAACCTTTAGATTACCCAGGGGTGAAGGTAGAGCAAATAAATATTCTATTCATTGTAGTAGTACCCATAAGTGCTTGATTGTAGTGATAATCTTAATTGGTGCTCTCATGCTTTTTGATTTTTTCAAAGCTCCTTCTTATTTCCRTTTTTGGAAGAGGAGCTCAATGTGTAGATAGTCAACCAAGTCCTTGGACTGGGAGCATTCTCCTTTTGTGGGCAGAATACGCATGCCCAGCTTTGTGTCTCCACCAGAACATCACAGGTTGCTCTGGTTTGCTGAGTGCATTCCTACCTGATCWTAGCAGACACTGACTGCTCTGGGTGTACCATGACTTCACAACAAAACTCTAATTCTGCATTGTTATAATGCAACTTCAGTTTCTTTGAGTTGACTCACTGGATAGAATAAACTGTTCCTAGACTCTAAGTGTCCATGAATGTGTGTGTGGTCCCACACACAGCATGTTTGAAGCCTGACTGGCAGTGATAATGTTTTGATACGTTGCTGGCACTGTTTCTCTGACCAATGGGGTGTGTTCTGTTTTCCCTGTAAACCACGCTGGCTAAACTCAGGGATGCAGGGCTCTGATGCTCTCAAGTCAGTAGCATGGTTTTATGGGCTTGATGCAAACTTGTTTACAAGGAAAACACCCCAATCTCTGTTCATGGGGAGAAACATGCCAAATCTCTACTRACCATAGCTGTGTTTAAACACAGGAGCTCCACACTGCCGTTCTGTCTCCTTTACAGCTGTCTTCCAAGCTGCCCCAAAAATGCTGGAAGCCTGGTTCTCCACTGTCCAGGACATGCCTGTAAATGCAAATTTTAACACATGAAGTTCATAAATCACCCAGAGGGGTTTGAACAAACATCCAGTGTAATACACACAGGACATTTTGCAGTGTGGTAGAAGAGCCTTTACCAGTGTGGCCTTAGGCTCTCTGGATCTCAGTGTGCTCTGCTGAAAAGCCAACAAGATTTACTCACCTTTTATAAACTGTAGAGATGCAGGTGTTACCTCAGGACTGACTGCTGGCATCAGCTTTGAAACCCCCAAGTTTGGGTTATCTTCCTCTGTRGGCAGGGCTGCCCTGGGAGCAGAGGCTGTGGGATGGCCAAGGTCAGGCTGTTATCCAGAAATGGGAGCAAGGCTGAGCTTCCCTGGCAGTGCTCAGGTAGTGAATGGGATGGCATAAGAGCTGCATTCCCCTCTGAGGAAACACACATCTAGGATGCCAGCTGTGCTTATCGACTCTGAGCCTGTTCCCCATGGGTTTTCCTCCCTGTCTTGGAGTCCCAGGGTCTGTGGAARTGTTTGAGGTGAAGCCTGGAGTATGCTCTTTCTGGGAGTAGCCCTTGGCAGTGGGCTGCTGGCTGCTCTCTCTGGTGTCTCCACATTGCCTGTCAGGAAAGCTCCCTGGCACAGGTGCAGTCTTCTTTCCAGGCATTCTTGTACCCTCAGGGCTTGATGCAACAGAGAACATCTCAATTACTGCTTTCCTAGCTCTGTGAAGATGAGATTTCTAATTGCTCCCTAAGCATCCTGTGAGATTTTCCTACTCTTTGACTAAGGTTATTTATTATTTATASATTAACTCATGCATGTTTTTTTTTTTTGTGCCTAGAATGTTATTCCTGGTTTTCCCCTCTCCAGCAGGTGCAAGCCTGCCAGTAAACCCCTCTGACCCTAAGCAAAATACTTTGAAAATCAGCTTTAAGTGTTTTTCAATTCCCATGCCCTGTAAGCTTTGCTGCTTTGAGCTCCCTTTGCCTGAAAATTTGATGCTTTGTCACCTGCCTCATCTTGAGCAGCCTGAGCTGAGGGATGGTTTTTCCTGTGGTGGATGGTAGAAGAGGCTCCTGCTCTTCTGCAGAATCAGGGCAGCTGGCACAGCCCCTGCTAATGCCTAAGTGGGAGGCCTGAAGTTTCCCAGAGCTATCGCTCCAGCAACTTTCACTGGCATTAAAGTCACTTAGAATTTAAAAACAAACAAACAAGGATATGCGAAGTATTTTTCTGGAAGAAAGCCATGGAGAGCAGATTAAGTGCATGTCCCTCCTCCCATCTCCCAGACATGTCACAGGAAGACAGTTCAGCATTTTCCTCAGTGGGATTAAAACAGGCTCTGGAGGTGGCTTCTGGGATGGGACAGAGGAAAGCCAGCAACAGGAAGGAAGCTGTGTGTGTGTTTTATAAATATGTCTCTATCAGGTGAAACTGTCTAGAAAACCTGAAGCAGCACTGATGGTAATATGGCTTTTTATTAACCAAACAGCTGCTTATTTTCAGTTAATAACAAGATATTGTTAGAGAAGAATAAAAAGTGACTGGTTCTAGAGGAACATCCATGCTGGTTTTCCATGTACCAGAAAGTAGCAATCCTGTACCTTATGCGTTTTACAAGCCCTGGATGTCCTGAACAAGTTCTTTTTTCTCCTGCCCCCCCAACTTCAGCTAAGTTTTCCTCTAACCTTTCAGCAAAAAATGCTTTATAAAGGCAACCCAGGATGTTTTACTCAAGAGAAATCTAGCAGTAGCCACCTCTGGAATGCTCTCRCTTGGAGCATATGGAGGAGTGTTTTGGCTGCTGCTGTTCAGGAAGAAATTTTCAGTTTAAACTTTTGCTGCTGTCTTTGTGATTGTAGCAGCCTGTGTCAAAACTCTGCACTGTTTTGAAGAAGCAGCAGCTTTCCACCTGTTTCTGAGCTGGGCAGCTGTAGCTTGCATTTCATCATTTAATACAGACATCCCCAGTATAAATAGTTCCATTTAAACTAAAAATATTGTCAGTGAATTTTCCATGGGTAACAACCCTTGGAGATTGCAGGCGTGGTCTGTGCAGCAGMGTCCGCCTGTCTGTCCTTGAACCTCCCTCTGGCTGTAGGGACCAGTGGCCTTTTGAGCAGCAAAGGCAATTTGCTGGTGGCACTGGAGGGTGACTGTACAGGTGTGAGAGGCACTGCTGGCTTGGTGGGATCTCCTGTTTTTTAATAACTGGGGCTCTGGCCTGAGGGAGCAGGGTCTGAGGACTCACAGCTGRGGATGGGAGCAGGGCACTGCTGCTCAGCCCCTTGGCCTCCCTGCTGGTGGTGTTGGCCAAACTGCTTGGCTGTGACGGTGCTGGGTTTTCTACCACCCCCTGAGCTGTAAGACTGTACACCTGCATGCCCTGGTGCTGGCCAGAATGACCATTGGGGTTGCTGTTCTACAGAAYTCTTCTCTTGGTATGTTGAGGGAGTGTGCAGGTGTTTGGTAGGGATTGGGATTTCGATGTGAGATCTCTGTCTGTGTGCACACACATGTGCTTGGCTTTGTTTTCACTTCTGTATTGTTCTGCACTGGASCAAGAGGAGGGCATGGTCAAAGAAATGAGGTGGAAAGGACAGGTTTGCAATTGGTTCTATCACAGCTGATGCCACAGTCCTAGCCAGACCCTAAGAATATTCTTTTATTCTTCCAATTTTTTCCCTTCCTTCTGGCAAGCTCTAACACTGCCCACAGCATGGSGTTATTTCCCATTGTCTTAATTCTGGAGTCTTAGGTGCTCTGCCAAATGCAGTAGTTCTGTGTTGCRGTGTGTTGCAACTTCCTGTCACAGACTTCCCTGTCTCCCAGGTGTGGCTATACCTTTTCCCTCCCCCTGTCTCCTGCTGAGAGCTGTCCATTCCAGCAGGGGTGTAGTGTGGTTGGCAGAATTTCAAAAGAAGCCCCTCAGCTCTGGGGTCATTGGCCTGTCCAGGTGTCATCGTCCCCTGAGCCTTCCCCCCTCCCACCTGGTTGGTGGCTCACCGGTGGTCCCTCCCCTCCCCCTGCCCGGAACTTAAAAAGACAATCAGGACCCGTGATTGGTGTTCTAATGGAGCTGTTACCAACATTCAGATGTCCGTGAACCTGGAATAAACTCTGGATTTAACCCTCCGTTGGAATCCACTCCTATTTTCTCCTCACCTAGCCTAAGGACTTCCTCAGAGGTAAAGCCTGTGTTCCTACAAGCCTGGACTTGGTTCCCAGCGCCCAGCTGCCGTATCCAGCTAGCCAGGGGTATCACTGTGGAATACACCACAGCAGCTACCCCCGGCCGGGCGGCGAGGGCCAGACAAGCCCGGGCACGTTCCACCTGGCAATATTGGGATTTTATTCCAATAGTGCTGGACTGAAGAGCATCTTATAGACAATCACCAGGTCCTTCCTCTGGGATTTGAGGGTCTGTGGAAGACTGAGAGCATAGCACTGATGTTTTTACCACTCCTGAGGAAAAGTTACCCAATGCTTTCCCTGTTGAGGGCTCTGCCCATCATGTTATCCCTGCAGTGATTCTGAGCCATCAGGGACCTGATTCATCTGATAGGAGTGAGRTTGTTCTCTACCAGGCCCTGGCATTTTTGGGGTTCCAGGTATCCTTTGTGGGTATCTTGTGTGGAGCTAAAACTTCCTGGCTGTTGTCTCTACTGTGTGTGAGAGGCGTTGGCTGGGTTATGATAAAGACTGACTCAGATGAGGGTGAGGGTGCAACTGGCCATGTGATGGGTTCACAGGTGACTTGTAATGATCCTAAGGAGTCAAATGAAGAAATAATGTCCACTGTTTTTACTTGTGGAAAGAGAGAGACTTAAGTTAGTACTAGCAATGGCCTGACAATCAAATATATGTTTTATCTGCCAGCAGCCTGTTCTGCCTGCCCTTCATGAACCTTCTGCATCTGGGCAACGTGAGCTGTAGCAATCTCAGTCAAACCTCTATTGCCAAAAAGCCAATGTGTTCCCTGCTGTACCTTGTGGCAGAAAGGGTTAAGCAGAACTGCAGAAATGCTGAGATGACATGGGAACACTCTTCAGCTGACGTCCTTGTGAGCCTCTCAGTGACATCAAACTCCTGGACCATTTCCAGTGCAGTTTGGCCTTGCCCCAGTGACAATAGATGTTAATCTGTTGGCTTGTCAAAAAAACGTGTTAGTGGTTTTTTACAGATCCATTTCCAACCCTCAGATTTCCCTGCTAGTAAACACAGCATTATGTCATTGTTTTACCAGGAGCCAAGCACCAAAGCCAACTGTGCAGTGCTCTCATCAGCAAGTGTCCATTCACTTTGGGGCTTTATCTGAGTTCCCAGGCTTTTTTCCCACTGTTGCCCATGTTCTGGTCTCTGTGTCCATCAAACACCTCTGATGGTTTATGGGAAATGYGTAGGGTCTAGCAGTTGTGGGTAGCACTCTCCAGTGTATTTGTGTCAGATGAGGCTCCTGTACCTGCTTGGCAAAAATGCCTTGGTTTGTAAACCTTGATCTTCTGGTTATGTTAGCCAAGACAAACTCTTGGATTCTACRTGTAAAACAAGGCGAAGGGTTTTGCAGCCCAGCCTTGCTTCTAGTTGATAAAATAATAGCCAAGTCATAGTCACAGGCAAGGCCCTGCCCATGCTAGATCCTGTTTGTTTCAAAACACAATAGCTGGGTTCCTACTAAAAAGACTGGTTGTCAAATTGCTAACATTATAAATTAACTTCCATAGCTTTCAGAAATAACACCACAGATCAAATAAAACCATTTATAATATTCTTGTAACTCTTGTTCCTTGGTTTGCTTCTAGACTTATTTCCAGCCRTTTCTGTGAAGGATATGTAAGAAAAGATTTGTAAAGTTACCTTTAGGGGTCAGGATCCAATCTGCTTAAAACAGACAAGCCTCCCATCTGTATCACTCCTTGGTCTTTCTGGGACTGGGAACACTCCAATTTTTCTGATACCAAACCTGTTTGAAATCATATCCCACATCAGCTGAATTAGTATAGAAGCAGAGGAAAGAGGAGACAGAGTTGCTCATCTGAATGCAGAGCATGAATTTTTCTGATACAGGCACAGGTGGATGATGAACAGGTTCAGACTCTTGACAATAGTGAGGAATTACAGCATTCTCGGATATGAGGTGGAATACAATTAAATTTTATTTATGTGATTGGGTTTTTAACACTTTGTTGACAAGTGATACTAAGACTGAAAGGACAAGTGGTTCAAACAAGGAATTGACAAATTTCTGGGGTAAAGATTGCTATTAAACACAGCAGTCAAGTCATGTGTTTGGGTCAGAAAGTCTGTTACCTGCCAGCTGCTTAAGACTAAGCACACTGAGTTCTCTGTGCTGCTGTTAAGCAGTTACCATCTAAGTTTATTAAAAACATAATGCTGAGCTTGGGTACAGCTTCATTCTGGCGCAYCTGTGTTTTGTGCTGCCTTCCCAGCTGTCCCTCAGGTGTGTGGCAGTAGCTCAGGCTGCTGAGCCTTGCTCTRTGTTGTTCACAGCAGTGAGATCTGTTGAGTCTTGACCAGATGAAGTCAGGAAGCACAGTGCATGCTGTGAGGAAGCAACCCTCCCATCGTCACTTCCAGCTCCCTCCTCTGCTCCATGCACTTCTTTCTGGATCCCATCACATGTTYATGGGCCAGTGTTGCACATGTGGGCTTGGCAGATCACTTTCTGCTTCCCAGCCTTGGGTCAAGTGGCAGTTTATTTTGTTAGAGATACCATGTCTGGTATTACTATTAATAYATATTCAGGGTTTGTACTTACCTAATGCCTTTCATCCAAGGGTCCCCCAACACTCTGTACATCAGCACCTCTTTGCCAGGTGGGCAGATCAGACAGGGAGAGCATTGTGTTTGCAGCAGTGTGTCTGTCTCCTGCAGAAGTGCCTTCTCAGAGCTGTCACAAGACTAGTGGGTAATATGGGCTGATGGAAAAAGGTGTCTTTTATGGCTGAAAGTACTGAGTGGGTCATGGAACTGTAGAGCACCGACCTGGGACAGATCTAGGCCAATAATGCTGTACAAACTTATTGCATTCCCACATAAGAACCTTCAGGGTTGGGTTAGCCTGAGTGGAAGCTTCACATTTCTTCTGATGGTTAATGACTTCCAGTGCAGACCTTTTATTATTCACAAGTATCCTGTTCTCACACCAGTTTTTGTCCTTTTGAATAAACAGGTTTCTTTACTCTGTTTGATTCGACCTCCTATTTCTCTTCTCTCCACTACTTTCTACAGAATATTCATGTTCCTTCTTAGCCTTCATTCTGCCAAGCTGCTCTGGCCTCTACCCTCAAAGGTAGAGAGCAAACAGCTTTTCCTGCCTCTCACTTCGTGCAGTCCCTGCAGACTGAACRCAGGTGAGCTGTTTAGCCCAGGCAGTGGCAAGAGTTCAGTGTGTGGTGGGTTATTGGCACTGCTGGGCACAGCCTTGCTCATGCTRGCAGGGGCCAGATGCAGATGCCAAGAGTAAGTTTGGCATTGATGGGTGGGTTTCCAGATGTAGCCAGGTGTGATTTGGAGTAGATGCTCTCCTGAGCCTGTCCTGTCCCCGAGCTGTGTGCTGTGTGAACATGAGAGAGGATGCCTGTAACTTGTGCTTCTGTCACAGTTTCATTTTCCTCCCTTCAGGGAGTTTGAGCTAGTCCCAAATCCTTGCAAGTGACACTCCACTTACAAAAGCAGAAGAGAAAAAATGGGGCAGATTATGTTGTCACGTTAGCTTTAATGAAGGTAATTTTAAGCAGATGGTGTCTATTTAATGTTCTGGTAGCACTGATAAACTGGTTTTGGGCAGGTCTTGGGAACAGAGTGGGAGAGAAGGGCATGGTTGTAGGGGGCAGCAGGGTTGTTGTGAAGCTCCCTCTCACTTGGACAAGCTCTGCACGTCCTGCTTGGGTGAGAGGAGAGGTGGCCTGCGGTTTCTGTCTGAGCTTCAACAACAGTAAATAATCCCAGATTGACACTCTGGAAGCGTGCTGTTTTTGTGGAGGGAGGACAAGGGGGAGCCAAACATAACACGAGTTTCTCAGTGCTTGGGGAAGGGAGCCAGGGTCACATTTGGAGCTTGTAGTGTTGGCAGACGCAGAAGCGATGTGCCACATCTTGTGTGTATCGGTGGAGATAGCTGGGGTGATTATCAGCTAGCTCCTTTGTAGGCTGGTTTGTGATGCTGATGAACCAAAAATGATGCTGGGATGTTTCAGACAAACACACTCTCTTTTCATCTTCCCTATCTGCTATTTTGTAATATTTTTGGCATTTGTCTCTGGGGTAAGGACAAGGCCACAGCAACTCCTGGGATTTCAGTCCTCGTGAGTAAGGTTATAGACCTACTGCCATTAAATTTAGTGTCACTTGAAGCTGTCCCCTTAACAAAGCTGGGTGCTGACTCTATTCCAAAGGGCTGAGCTCCTTGTCCAAAGCTGTCCTTGACCCTGGCTGTTTGGCCAGCTATCCCGCTGGCTTGTGTCTCTCCATCTCCCTGTGCTGGGGAACATTCCCAGGACCTGACATGAAGACTGCTCACTGTCCTCTCTGGCACGCTCAGTGCCTGTTTTTTTAACAAATCAGTCCTACAAGATGTGTCAGTGAACTAAGGAGGCTTTAGGATGGCTGCAGCCTATTTCATCAAAGCAGCCTGAGACTCATTTKCCCTTCAGATGTTGAACTCTGTCCTAGAGGCTGTTTTCTTTGGGAGACCCCAGAGGGGAACATGGTCCCTTATGTTCTAAGGCAGTTTTCACACTGAGCTTTGTGGTCTGTTTCAGAAGTGCTGGAAGAAGTAACATAGGCTTTCTTGCACTTAAATTCACTGTTCGGTGGAGGAAAAATGTGCAGAGACCACTTGTTAAAATGATAGTTGGTATCTTTGCACTTTTCCACAAACATCAGTGAAACTTCAGAAGCATTTAGGAGCCTGTGCTTACTGTGACAGTGTCACCAATAGGTACCAGTGTGGGGGATCATGAGGGAAGCTCATGCAGCTCTTGAATGTAATTTGCTAAAGGCAAAACCAGAAGGTTGCAAACCATCTTTCTGCATTGAGGGGAGCATTTGAGCTGGGATAGGGATGATTGTTTGTTGTTAAGTTTCTGTCAAAAGGGTTTATGTGTAGAGAGACTGAAAATGGGTGGTGGGGAGGAACCAGKGCTGGTGAGAGTGCAGTGGTGCTTTGTGCTTCCAGCTAACTGCTTCTCCAAGACTTGTGAAACACTCATATACCCTTGGTGAAACCCATGCAGTCCTGCATGGAAATGGTGTGGACCTTAGTGGGTGTTTTTTATTCCTGCAAGGTGGGAGATCTGGCACAACTTGCCTGTCACTGAGCAGATCTGARGAAAGAGTGGCCCCAAGAGAGTGGATTTGGGATTTCTTTGGGGTTTTGTAGGCCCCCCTGAGACTGTTTTCTCAGGAGATGGTGAGTACCTGTGTGTTAGCAACTGCACTGTTTCTGGAAGTTTTTGAGCTGCCCAGGCCAGCATCCCCTCAGCTGATGCTGGCCAGTATCAGGTGTTGCTCTGGTTTTTCACTGCTGCTCTGGCTGCTTGAATATATTCTAGGGCAAGAAAAAGTTTTGTCCTTAGTAGTGTCTTGGGTGATTGCTGAACACATCAAGGAGCTCTTTGTTCTAGCTGCTGGCATGAGGAACTGGGGTCAGCACTGTGCACTGACCAAAAAACTATCTCCTGGGCAGTTGCATGGTTGGGACCATTGAGTGCAAAATGAGCCATTTTGTGTAGGTGCAGCTGCAAGCACTGGGTCAAACAGCAGATGCCTGGCTCCTCCCCCAGCCTCCCCAGAGATGTTGTCTGTGAAGGTGCAGGAACAAATTGTAAAGTAGGAAGGTGGGACACTGTTAATGATAACGTGCCCAAGATACTGGGCCCRTTTCCTGAGGTCACATTGCCTCATGGGCACACGGGGATTAGCAGGAGTGGGGCTGGAGGGATTGCCAACAGCTGTCACTCATCTTAGATAAAGGGAGGCTGACACTTAGCAGTGCTGCTCTGGCTATGAAATGCTTACTAGACCTTTTGTTACCCTAATACATAAAGATTATACAAGGGGCATTAAAATTAAGAACATTATTGCAAAACTCTTTCCTCTGAAGTTTTTTCTCTGATGTGAGTTTTCAAAAATTGGTTAATTCTCTTTCACAGGGAGTGTGCAGCTGAGGAAGAAATCCAATTGACTCTTACCAGGTAACTCTGCCACATCTGAATTCCTCCTGGTGTCCATGGAGGTTTGCTGGGCAGAGGAACTGAGGTGCCTCATGCTTGAGCAGTGAAGTATAATAATGATTTTGACTCCACATGCTCACAACTGATCTTGCAAAGAGATGCTGTTGCCAAAATTGCAGGGGCAGTATTTGGTCTCCCTTTGATCTCTGTTTAAATCTCATGGGCCATTTACTGCAACTTAATAAGTAACAGTGCATGAGTAGTGGGGTGCTCACCCTGCCTCAAACTCAGCCTCCTCGAATACATGGCAGAGCAAACTTGCTTTCTCTGTAGATAAACTGGGTCAAATGGTCTTGCAGTGCAGGTCAAGGTTTATGCAAAGATGCCATGAATTAAATAATGCATGTAATAAGGTAAATCATAGCACTTTGGCAATGTGTGTGATCAATGTTGCATGGTTTAGTGAGCCAGCTGAAGGCACTTCAGGGATTGGGAGGTTTTGGTCGTGTCTCTCCAGTGTGGTTTGATGTTTGCTCAATATGAAGTGATTCATCTGGTGAATTAAGGGTGAATCAAAGGCCTCTTTTGCAACTCCCACTGCTTCACTGTTTTTTGTGGTGAGGGGATCATTTCTCTCCTGGTTTAATAGATCTTTGTAAAGTTACATGCTAATGATGATTCTGGCCAGGGAGTGCTATGGATTTGCCAGCAGGAGAGTCTGTTATCACAATGTGAGATGCCTCCCTCTCTCAAATTACATCTTCTAATTTGATTTATTTTGTGTCTTCATATTTYTACAATCTGTGGTTTTATTATCCTGTGTTAGTTGCTTTTGTCTTAGACTCTAAGACTTTTCCTTCATGCTGGCAGGAGGAGAAACAGGATATAAAAACTATTATCATTACTGTTGCTGAAAATAGGCCAAATTACAAACATACTAAGTGTCTTTCAATCTTATTTAGAGATACAGTAATATTCTTTAGGATGCCCTAAAACTCCTCAAGTGAAATATATTGTTAACCCACTAGAAATRTGATTTCCTAATAAATACAAATTTTAAAATCAGATTCAGCTGCATGCTTAGCATTCCCTAGGTAGCACAAACCCCTGATGATAGAAATTACTTGAGCTGTCCTGTATTGGGGGACAGTTGTATGTGTAGGGACAAGAAACTGAAGTTGCTGCAGCAGCTGTTGCTGACATTTTTGCAGAATGCACTGGCTCAGTTTTTCATGGCCTTGCAGCCATGAGGGCTCCTTTGGCACATCCCAGCTCCTGGGAGGCTCAGCTGTCAGGGGCCAGCACCRAGACAGGGACCTGCCCCTTACTGGCCCTGTGAATGTAGGGGGCTGCCCCAGCAACAAAAATYAGTCTATTTTATTTTTGGAAACTGGCTGGGGAGAATTCTGCTCTGTGCAGTGCTAAATTAGAGAATGAAGCTGTGGCTGAGGGGTGTGTGTGTGTCTCTGCTCCTGGCAAGGAGGACAGTGGAGGGCCATGGCCACGTCTGCCCACCATTCTTCTAAGGGCAGGATGAGTGTGCTCACCCCCAGGCAGTGCCTTCCCCTGCCTCCCACTGGCTTGGCTGGCATTAATGCTCATSCCTGTCTTTCTCCACTCCTGGGACCTCAGTGGAGAAAGGCCAAGTAGAGCATGGGAGGCCTMTGTCACCTGGTCAGGAATCTGGGCTGGTTTTTGGGCTGCCTTCSCACTGGCTCTGCCTCTGCAGCACCCTAAGGTGGAATAGAAAGGTTCTTTTGAAAATGAAAGCGAGGAGCTTTTGGAAGCTGCTCGGCAGTGGGGCAAATGCAAGGACAGGGGTGTTAGGGAAGGTGTTTGTGTCCCTGTTCTTTCCCATGTGCTGGTGGTATGAGTGGTTTCAGGTTGTTACTGTGTGTCTGGGCTCATGGTGCACATTCCCTTTTCTAACACCCCACGCAGCTCCCACCAGAGGAGAAGGTGGGTCTGRGTCCAGAGCCAGTCAGGCTCCTGCTGTGGAGGGTGACAGTGCTGCTGAGCCAGGAGCAGCCCTGACCCTCTTCCCTGCAACCTCTTTGTCTTGGTGCTTCTCTGAGACTGTGGTTAGCCAATTCAGGGAGCCAAAAGAGCCCCAAATTATTTCCTTTTTTGGAAGAGTAGCTCTGATGTTGGTTGGAAGGCAGGAGCTGTGGTCAGGGATGCTATCCTGTGCTGGAGTAAAGTGTCAYCTCTTCCAGCTACTCCCAACCACAGGTCACATCCTCCTCCCAAACCAGTGGGGATTAACTAGAGCCCATTTCCTGTAGGGTTTTCCTCTCTGTACTTTCAAGGGGTGGCACACCTGGTCCTTCTGGCAGATATGAGGTGGTGCTAACCACAGGAGGGAAGGGGCAGCACCGGGCCATGGGGAGCAGTGACCAGCTGCCTCCCACATCTGCCCAGCTGCTGCTCTAAGCAGAGCTGACCTCCTCAGCTGGGCAGTGGTTGTGCCTCTGACTCACCAGCCTCTGTGACACACACGATGTTCAAAGTGCTCTGGCACATAGGAAGTAGTTTAACCATAGCTTTGCTCACTGTTTCATTAAACTTGACCAGAGTCTGCATTGTTAAGTGTAAATGTCACACACACAAATATAAAAACATCTGGTTTCAAGTGAAAAGAGTGAGGAAATGAGTGTTGTGCTTAAAGTCAAGTCTGCATCCTGAAGTCACTCCTCCACAGCCAGGTTTTGTTTCGATAGATTCAGTGTAACCTGTAATACCAAGACTCAGATTGTAYATAGAGAATTAGAGCCAACGCTGAGTTTTTGCCATAACCCTGACCTTTCTGCCCARGTCATAAGCATTTTGGAGATATTTTCCTGTCCTTGAACATCTTTTTAGTGAGTTCTCTTGCATTCTTCACTRCCTCTTACTCTGGTGTGCAGGCTGTTGGAGATATCCCTGCTGACTTCAATTCCAATTTACAGTTAGGATAAATGGAATCTCAGCCCATTTATTAAGGAAGGACCTTCCAACTGCAGGCAGCTGTAGAAAGCTGCTGTCCCAGCACTCGAGGCCAGCTGCCTCTCGAGGAATTCAGTGCCATGTACGTGTAGCTGGGTCATCCTCSAGCTTTTCCTGTTCCTGCAGCACTGTGTGAAGGAACATGCAAATATATTTTCTATAGATCACTGCAACTCTCACAGAACTCCATCCTGTTCTTGGCAGCTTTCAAAACTGTGTGCTTGCTCCAGATTTTTTGGCCCTCTCTGGTGTCTGTGGGAAGTGGGAGAGAGTTCTTGATTATGTATTCTCTGCAGCAGTGGATATGCTGTCACACTGTGTGAAGGATTAATGTCATTTTCATATGGCCTAGATATTTTAACTTTGAAAACTAAAATGAGAAACAAGTAAACTTCCTTTTCATGCCTTTAGGACAAGCAAGTTTTGGGTGCTTGCATCTTTCTTATTAGAAACCATTTGATATCACTTTAAAGGATGCTGGACATGTACACCGATTACGTATTTATCATTTGATAGAAGCCTTGCACTGCCCTGCAGGCCTTTTAAACTCAGCAATAGTTTGAAAATACAATATATGAAGCCCAATCAGTGCAGCCTATCAGGATAACTAAATATTATGCATGGAGCAAAATATTTCCTTTTCATTATGAAAATAAGTGTTCTCTGCAGTGTTATGCTTCAAGCGTGTTGTTCAAAAGATGTGATCAAGACATCAAAGAGAGGAAAATGATTAAGATAGCAGGAACTGAACCAGCTGCCTTTCCTTTGGTAATTAACAGACCATCTCATGTATTGCCCTGCTGAAATTGCARACTTTCTTTTTTCCCCTTGAGAGTTGTGTTCTGAAGTGGGAATCATTTTACTGCTTTTAAAATGAACTGTTTAATTTTATACTCAGAATTAGAATTAGCAAGAAGTAGGAGTCAGCTTCAGCACTGTTATAACCTGGCTCTTTAGTCATCAGAACAATTGCAAGGGTCAGTACTTGRAATTGTTTTCTCCTCTGTTTTAGGTGGGAGGATGGAAAAAGTGGTGGGTACCCTTGGTCCATCTGACACAGCTCAGGTGTGCACACAGGTTTGTCCCACTGGCTGCTCTGAGTCTCTGTGAGAGATGCCAAAAGTGTGATTGCAGATCTCACCTGCAGTCCCCACACGCTCCCTGCTGAGGAGAGCTGAGCTGCCAGAGGTGCTGACCCATCCTGTGGTGGTTCTCAGTGTCTGCCTGGGAGTCRCTTCTTTATAGCTTGGCTTCTTCTGCACTGCACCTGCTGCAAACTCCATAGATGTGATCCAAGAGGCAAGAAAAGGTCAGTGCAGGCCCTGCAAGGACAGTAATTCAGTGCATCCCTCAGGTTTGGAGGTCTCTGCCTTGGCACATTTATGGGGTGACCTTAAGCAGCTTTTTGGACTCTCACATCTCACTTTGTGAATGCTAAGTGTCAAAAATCATAGCAAACATGAAAAACAACCGTCTGCTTTCATTTTTTTTTACCTTTTCTCTCTACCTTTCTTTCTTCTAAAGAAAGCAGTTCTGTGCCATCACAGGACTTTGTGCTGGYGTGCTGGAGCTGCCTATAGCCCTTGGCTTGTGTAGCTGGGACAGCACAGAGCTTGGGGTATTTACCTAATTTCTCATCCTGGATGTTGGGGTTTGCACTGCAATGTCTGCCCTGCCCCTTAAAGCCAGCTGGGATCTGCCTGTCTGTCTCTGAGTGTCAGGGCTGTCTGTCCCCATCCTAYGTCACTAAGGTATTACAGTCCTTCTTTCCAGGATACACAAACTGGTCCACAGAACCAGAACTCTGCAGTGTGCTCAAAGCCTGCAGTCGGGCCAGCAAGCCAAAATATGCTGGCTTTTCCAAAGTCTGGTCTGCTATAGGCCGTGAAACTGATTCAAAACCCATGTCTTTGGTTTGAAAATGTCCCCATTTGATAATGTTAAGATAGGAGCAGCATCATCTCCTTCAGGCAGCAAGGAGAACAACATGAGGATGGGGTTTCATGGAAGAGCTCATCTGCTTTGAAATTTCAGCCCCTTGAAGTGAGGGATATTTGAACTGCAGCTTCCGTGAAAGTTTCTCAAGGGAAAAAGCTGTGGTGAAACATCTCTCACAGAAACTCAGGTATCAGGAGACATGGCTTCTGTCCTCACCCTTGTTGCACACTGATGTTGGCAAATCAATCATCAGCTGAGGTTTTTCCTCCTCCTTTTTTTCCCCTATCTTATTAAAATCAGAGTTTCAGAATTACCTTAATGAAGGCCATGGTGGCCACTGGTGTTTTTTACCTTCATGCAAGCCATTGTCTTTTCCTTGTCTTTTCCCTRCTTCAGTTTTGGGGGACATAGGGGTGTTTTTCTGTCTCTGTCAATGTTTTCAGCTTAGCAAATGCCAGGTGCCTCTGTAGGGTGGTACAAGTGATCTGTGCAGCCACAAGGAGAGACAGTGCTTGCAAGTTTAGTTCTGTTCCCTGCCCAGCTGTCCTTGACTGGGGATGTGGCAGCAGTGACACCGGGGTTCTGGAGTCATGTGTTAAACAGCCTTGTGATTTACTAGATATGAAGTATATTTAAAGTATATTCTGGGGTAAGGCTACACCTCCTTTTTGGAGTGTGGTCAGACCTGTGTTCTTCCTGCTGATACCAGTTTCAGATAAGGAAGAAGATCAGAAAAATCTTGGTGGTTTTTGTTTTTAATTGCTTCATCAGACAAATTGTAGCTGTAAACAAGGAAATTATTGCATATGCTGTTTGTGATAGGTTGTTGATTTATTCCTGAAAAAAAATTCCTCTTGGCATTTTCTTCCCCAGAATTGCTCTCAGATTTTTTGCAAAGGAGTGATACAGCCCCATCATCTCTCACAGAGACACATTGCATCAGAAGAGGTGTGTTATTGTATGATGTTCTTTGAGCCTGGCCCCAGCCAAGCCTTGCAGGTCAGACAGTGTCAGGAAGGAGGGAAGACAATGCTGTTAACTCTTTAAAAATCTGATGAAGGGGGCAGATAGATCAAAAGAAAAATTTGAGTGGGAGCTGAGACTGCTTAGGGGAGCTAGAAATTCTTCTTTAATCTAAATTACAGCTTGCCTGGGGCAGTCTAGAAGTGATGTTTGGTGCCATCTCTCTGTGTTTCTGGGGCTGAGTGGCAGCCCCCAATGCACCCAGCCTTGATGATGGAGAGAGGTGTGTGGGAGTAGAGCATGCTCAGCACTTTGTAGGATGAGAGCTTTTTGTCAGCTTGTGTGAAATGAAGTCAGAGCTTAGGAGCAGAAGTGATGGGTGGTAAACAGCTTGAACAAGGGAGATCAGACTTTTCTCTTTCTGTTCACAGTCATTTCCTCCCTCAGTGCTTTCCTCCAGCTGTAATTTTGTCGCTGTGTACAAATTGGTCACAATGACATGTACATACTGAAAACCTCCATTGTGCGTACAATAGTCTCCAAATTGTCCTTAATTCCTGTTGTAAGAGAGCTTCTGTCTGCAATGGAAGCAACTGGCTAGAATTGTGTATTTTAAGCTGTTGTTTCAGTGAAATAACAAACTTGAGAATTGTCATTGCAGTTGGTGCTCAATAAAAAAAGGATGTTTTTCCTTTTGAAAGGTGGAAAAAGGCTTCTATTTGGATTTTCATCCTCTGGAATAAATACTGCATCTTGTGCAGAAACTAAAAGCACTGTTGAAAAATGCTGAAAGCCATAAACGAGTAATTTTATTTAGTCAAAAAGCTTTTTTGAAAGGAAATCGCTCCCAGTTTTGCCCTAGAAAATCAGGAATTATCTATATGTGTAACATAAAAGGGAGCCTAACCAGTGGACAAAATAACCAAGCCATCCAGTGTTTAAAGCAAACAACCCGAGCTTTAAGCTTCTCTCTGATCTATTACATTAAAATTCACTCTTGGAGATGATGTGATAGGGAAGGCTTCTGTCTCCTTGGATAAAAGAGAAATTCAGCTGGAAGTGAAGGTCGCTGATGGATGCCCTGGCTGTGTGGCCATRCAGAAGGAGGCTGCAGTGGGGGCACCATGTCCTGCTGGATCCATTCAGCTCCTGTCTGCAGCAGGGGACATGCCACCACCCCAGTGCCACATCCCTCTCCTGGCTCATTCCTTACCAGGACAAAGCTGAGGGAGGCACAGAGTACTGATACCCACAGGGTGAGAAGGTGTCTCTGATGGGTTTGGATTCCAGGCATTTCAGCTCAGAGCTGCTGCAAACCCTTTGTTCTCTGAGCTGCAGCAGTGCCAGCGAGCAGCATCCATGTGTGTAACCATCTTGGAGCTCTGGAGTGACCATGCTGGCTTTTGGGAAAGCAGCCACAGYCTAAGCAGGGCTCCCAAGTGGCTCCTTCAGTCTCAGCTGCTGGCAGTCATGGACACAGTTTCCATGGGCTGGGGTCTTCTGCTCTGCAATGAATTCCCTTTCTCAGCCTACAGTTTTGGATGTAGCATGAAAGGACCCTTTGGTCTTTGAGAATCTCTGATGCAGCTTCTTCTGTTAAATCCCTTAGCACAAGTTGGCTGATTCCTTATTCTGAATAAATTTAAAATATCTAGTCCTCCTTGTAAGAACTTGAGGTTTACTCAGAAGGGAGTCTTGCTCTTCTAATGCTTGCAGGCTTCACCTGTGAGCATGTCATATCATTAGTGCCTAATGCAGGGATATTTGGAAATATTCCACTGCTGTGGGGGGCAGCCCTGGCAGGGACAAGTGTCTGCATTAGGGGACTGAAATAGCGACGAGGGAAGGGCCTGGACAGAGTGCTCTGCTGGGTGATGTACGTGACTCCAGACAGCTGCAGGCTCTGCTGGTGCTTGTTGGTGGGGATGGTTTAGAGGTTTTGCACAAAGCCCTCCCCACCTGAACGCGCTGAAGGGGAGGAATTTGGCACACAGGTTTCAGGCACGGCCTGTCCATGTAAAAAAAACCAGACATGTTTTAAGTGATCAGAGGATCCTGTTCAGACCTGGTATCATGCTATTCACTTCAGCTGGTTACTAATCCTGGCACTAAGTTTGACCCTTAAGCTTTTTGTTTTTATCATGTGCTTTGATACAGTCATAAAAATACTGACTGGCTGGCAGAGCTCCAGGGCTCAGCTTCATATTTGAGCAACTGCGAAACGAATGTGCTTATCGTGGTTTTATGCTTCAGGATATTGTCCTTTCCCCCTGCCTGCCCCCTCCAGATTATTTTAAACCRCACATTCCTTGTTCTGGGGACAACTATGTTGCCCTCTGCACGTTGWGCAGGGCAGGTTCATCCCAGGATTGCCTTTGCTCTTGGCCTCAGACCTGGGTCTGTGGAAACACAGGACTTCAGTGGAAATACTGCCCCAGGCACCATGGGAGAGGAGATGGAGCTGGAGGTGGGCTGGGGCCTTGGAGGCCCTTCTTCCCCATGATGTTGAAGCCTGTGCTCTCTCCCCACCAGCCATGCCTGGTGTTTGAACTTWCTGAAGCATTTGGTGCTGGGATATCCCATCCCTGCTGGGCTGGGGTCTGTGTGTGTCTGTGCCTGCACACGGAGTGAGACGAGAAGTGTTCCAGGAGAAAATCCCTGTGCGTGACTGAGCTGCTGTGCCCCCTGCCAACGAGTCAGCAGGCTTTTTATATCCCACAGGAATATCCCACAGGACTCGAGTGTGCCCCAGAGAGACTCCAGGGAGTTTGTTCTGCTSCTGGGAGGGGCAGCTTTGGTTGCATGGGGTGCACTGTGCTACTGCATTTCAGCAACATGCCCCTCATATTAGTTGTGAATTTAAATATAAATGTGCCCTTRATTCTTGCTTCATTTCTGTGAATAACCATCTTCCAACTCCTGATTTTAATCTCTGCTCTACAGTGCCCCTAGAATGGATTTTATCTGGGTTTAACTAGACCTTTCCTTACCTTGCTGCTTCTCTATGGGCTGCAGAGCAGTTCAGTGTCCCAGGTACTGCATCCAGATTGTAGCTTTGGTTCCTGATAAAGAAATGGAAGGAATATACTTTTTGTTTGCTTTGCATAGGGACAGTACAGCTACTACTCTTCCCCATTGCTGCCAAAGGGCAATTTCATGATTACAGAGGATTGTTGCACCCTGTAGAGCAAACTTRCCTATGCTGACATGGATAGACAGAWCTACTCCTTGAAGGCAAGTACCCAAGRGAGCATCTTTCCTAGGCCAGGGTAGGAGATAAAGTTGAGTCAGATGTTATTGACCTTGGGATACATCATTCCCTAGAGCAGGCAGCTCCCAAGCATGCTCCCAGTAGACTTCTGCTTAYTCTGCTGTCCAGGATGGGGAGCTGAGATGGAGATCTCAGTCCTGTCCGTCTCAGGCAGTGCATGAACAGCTGCTGGGCAGGGACCGAATCCTCTTGGATTCTGCCTGTGCTCTCCGTTTTGTTCCAAGTGCTGCAAATAATTAGTCAAMTAAAATGATTACTAAGAAAAGGAATTTGGTTTATTGGAAGAATGTTCCAGGAGGGTTTTATTGCTCTGGAAKGGTATCTTGCCAATCAAATAAGTATCACAGGGTGAAGAGAAATACAGTAGCCAGCTTGGCAGTCAGTAGGCCAGAACTGCCTGTAGCACAAGGCTTGAAATAAACTTGGTATGAAAATGCATTRTTTTATAGCCACGTTGCTCTTTTTTCCTGGAAAAAAACATTGCTTCCAAAACACTTTTTTCTTCTGTCTTGTGTCTGGCACTGTCAAGTTTATGTCCCAGCTTGTGTGTGCAGGTACTGATATTCTCAAGCTTGTGAATTTCTTCTGCATTTTACCATGGGTCTTTAAAACCAAAGCACAAGATTTTCTCAAAAAGCATTTCTTCCCTGTTGGAAAACAGCACTCTCTTCTGCCCTCACCTCCAGATGCCACCCCCTGAGGTTTGAGMCAGCGACAAGGTTGAGTTGGTTCTTGGATTGGAGCTTCCAAACAAGGTTCCCTCTCAGCCATGTAGCTTCAGTTCTGTTTTCCTCTGGAAACACTGTGGTTCTTTTTAACGCCATGTTCTAATGTTTGGGAAACAACTCTTCAATGTTTCACAGTTCAGACTGGGCTTCTCACAAGCTCCATCCTCACATAATCCCACTGGCATCAGTGGCCCTTGGCCCTGTGCTCACTTGGGGGTAGGAGCTAAAATAGCTTTGTTGTTTGGCTTGGTCTGAGTCCTACCTGGTTTTGTCCTGAGGAGTTTGGTCAGGTTGCTGGAGCTGTGATAGATATCCAAGCCCATTTCCACAGCTCCTTCTGATGAAAAGATGGTTTCTTGGCAGCTGAAAAAATTCACAAGAACATGAAGCTGGAAGAGAATTTCAGCTCCTGTCAACCTAAAAACAGAAGGGGCTGCACAAATATTTTCCACCGTTACCAGGTTTGTTGCCTGCTAGGACAGAACATTTGCTGGGAGCACAAGAGCTGCAGCCCTCACACTGTGCAACTGAAATCAGTGTTTACTTCACCAGAGCAGTCCTGAAATTGCTTTTCTAAAGGGGTTACAAAGGTACATGCAAGAGCCTGGACGTGGAGGAAGCTTTGCTTGTATAGATCTACAGACTATTACTATAAATAGATAGGTCCAGCCTGAGACACTTGTTTCTGGAGGGTTTTTCTATGGAGATAAGAGAGATGCTTTACCTTCTTAAGGGGGGGTTATAGGTTCATTGCAATCTGTCAGTGTCAGCTGCTGATTTTTATGCAGCAGTGACAGGAATGGTATTTCCATCCCTTCCCAGCTACAGGCTGATTATAGCAGCTGTGTTCCTCCATGGGAGAAGGGAATGGGAGTCCAACCAGCTCGTTGGAAAAATATTAGGAGCCATGCATTAACTGACTGCATCCCTTCCACTCCCTGGGTAGGGAAAAGAGACCTCTGGAAAATGTGGCTGTTGGTTTTTCTGGGATGAGGGAAAAACCCAAGACTTGCATGCCAGATGTCCTTTCAAGGGAAAAAAAGAATAAAATGACATGGCTGGGATATTATTTGAGTTGTTTTTTAATGTCACACCTCGATGGAGTCTGAGGTTGTTAACTAGGGGATTGACTCTCAATATTGTGGCCAGATGCAGGGGTTGGCTGAGCTCCCTCACTTCAGAGCTCACTTTTAAATCATGCTCCGATAATTTACCCTGCCAAGGAGATTTGGAGTTCAGTGGTGCTTTGGAGTTGGTTTTTAGCTAAGGAGGGCTCCCATGTCAGTGAGAGGGTAGATGGGTCTCCAGTCAGCCTCTCAGGTGTTTCCAAGTGTGCTGATGGACCCGTTTGAGAGGCCACATCTGCTGATGGGAATTAGTACCCCTTTCCCATAGATGRGATTTCTCTGAACTCCTGAAAAAAACTTCAGCCTGTTTTGCCTGTCCTGCTTCTTAAATCCATGGGCCTGCAATGGGGCTGATCAGGTAGAGGTGTGACATTTTTCTGCTTTCTGATTTCTTGCTGTGATAGTGGTCTGTTGACCTGGGGAGCTGGTGATACACTTGCTGACTGTGGCTTTTTGTGTTTTCAAGCTAAGAGGCAGTGCAGTTGACCCCAAAGCCATGTGGCAGCCTCTCCACAGAGTTCTGGCTGCTGAGTGACTGCAGCTGTGGCTTGGCTTTCCTGCCACCATGGAGGGGCTGCTTCAGATCCCTCCCCAGGCTGCACTACTGTCAGGCTGGCATCCACAGCTAGTGAGGTTTAACAAGGGTTGGAAGCTTGTGTAGGCTGCTGCAGCTGTGACAAGAAGTGAGCCAATATGGAGAGGATTCAGTCATCTCCAGCTGAAAGTTGGCAGGTTTTGAGTGATGTGTGAAAATAGGGTATTGGAGCAATTATATATATTATATAGAAATAGGGTATAGGAGCAATTACTGTGTGCTGGAGTTGTGGAGATGTTGGGCTGGAGGGTTCCTGCTCATCTCTGCAGSGCTGGAAAAGCACTGTTGGTCAGGGGTGTAGACCAACTGCATGGACTGCTTTGGGGAAAGCCCAGAATTATAGTAGAAGGATGATACTCAGCAAGTTAGGATTTTCACAGAGCCCCCAAATCAGCAGTTGTAGAGGTCCAGGCACTGTAATTTGTCACTTCTTGGGACAAAGGGACAGAGAGGAAGGCCTTGATGGTCACAGGATGCAGAACAGTGACAAAAGTCCAGGCTTAAATCCCATTGAAATCTCTGGAATTAAGGCCCTTTCTTGAAGTTTACTGTGTCCTTCAGTGCCCTGGCAGGCTGAGTCTCCAAGGGATTGCTGTTGTGATCTCCACAGGCTGTTCAGTCTCTRCCCTACACTTTCTAGGAAGATTTCCTGTCCTGAGGAGGTGACATTTATCCATGGGACCAAAGCAAATCTCAGTGTTCAGAAAAGGGGTTTTTTTGTGACCATGGAGAACAGGAAAAATCTCACCACCAAGTGAGGTGTGCCTCCTTATTTACAAGCCTTGAGGAACGTTTTGGCTGTCCTTGTGTTGCTGGTGGAGAAACCTCCCAGGCAGCTGGGGGAGCAGAAATCGTGTCCTCTGGAGCACAGACAGCATGGGACACAGCCATGCAGCCCCAGCTGTACTCTGGTCTGTCCCATCCAGGGCAGTCCTGGGCTGTCTGAGACTGGAGAATGCTGATGGGGCTGTGGTTTTGCCCTGTGGTCAGCCACGTCTCAGGGCTGGTGGTTAACCTCCACTGAAACTACCAGTCTGTTCTCCAACTGGCCTCCTTTGCTTACCCTCAGGAGCAATTTGGATGGTTAAAGGGAGGAGAGACTGTGGGAGCCTGGTGGTGTCTCTCTGGCACCCAAGCCTGTGGCTTTCTCGTCTGGTAGAGCTCCTGCCATCATTTTGTCTGACTTTGTCCCTTCCATCTAGTGAGGGCAGCCACAGTGGCTGTGTCAGACACGATTTGGGATGCCTTGTGGAACACTTACTCCATGTTTGCTGCTTCCATTGGAATTTGGTTGACTTGTGAGCAGATTTTTGCTCCAGATTTTGGTTTTTTTCAACCATGGAATCTACTCTCCTGGCCCTGGAGTGGTGGATCACCCTGCTGTTCCACCTGGGGGATGTCCAGGATGCCCATTCCTTCCTCCTGAGGCAGACCAGGGCAAATCCTGGAGCTAGTGGCCCAGTGGAATTGCTGAGGGCAGGGCCCTCACATTGGACAGTCTACATCTGGTGTGTGGGCAAGGATTTATTTTTACCTGTGAGCATGCAGGTGGCRAGCCAGCTCCCATCAGCAGCCTGCAAACAGAGCTGGAGAATGAACCCCTGACCCCAAGAGCTTTCCTTGCACCTCGTGGCAGCCCATCTGCTCCTGCCACAGAGGGTGTGTGGAAGATGGAAAGGGAGGCATTCTGCTAGAGCATGGGATGCATTCCCTTTCAGCAGAGCCCACCCATTGCACCCATCTGTGAATCCAGTGATTTTACATCCATCTTTGTGTTGTTCCAAGGCAACAAGTGTTTCATATTTAAAGAGTATTAATTTAATATTGCTGAAGCCTTAAGAAAAGGCACAGTGGGCCAAGTCCTGCTAGTTCTGCTTGCATTTCACAGGGCTGAGGAGGGTGAGATTTGATCCTCTTGGATGTACCTCTACTGGAGGGGCTGTTGTGGGGGAGAGGGAAGAGACAGGGGAATTACAACATTGGAAATAAAAAATCCTACCTCTGCCAGAAGCCCTTTTGCAATGAGACACTTCAGGGTGTGAGTTAAGATGCTGTAATTCACACCTTCTGCATTTTGTGGCATTCAGCCCACTGCTTCATGCCCTGCAATGGGGATGAGGGATTTCAGCTCAGCTTGCCCCCTGGCCAGGCAGCCCTGGAGCAGAGGTGGCTGCAGGGCTTGTCTCTCCCTGCCCTTTGCCTCTCTGCCTCGTGGTGAATTACAGTGCTGCCTCCAGCYCCTTCCTCTTTAGCGCTTCATAAATTAGAATTCAGAATCACTCTGGGGACCCAGGTTAAAAACTTTGAATCTTTTGAGTGAGGATTGGAGTCAAATCCTCACTTTTTTAAAAGGATCAGGCACGTGGAAGTGTTACATCACCAGCAGTGGTGCTGGGCCAGAGCTCATGTGCCCAGCAAAGATTTGGGGCTCCTTGTTTGTGAGTGAGCTGATTTGGCCAAGCTGCTTTGTTGACCACCATGAACTGATAGTGCTACATCATAGAGRAGACACAGGTTGGTGTCAATTTGGGCATCTCTGCATCATGAGAGGATCGTTCCTTACTGTACATCCACCTTAACTTCAGCTTGTAGGCATTAGATGTCTGCCTGGATTTGTTTCTTCCTGCAGGCAGAGGAAGAGGCACCTCTGGAGATGGGTGTGTACCCTTGGCACCTACCTAGAGAAGGATCTGAGATGAGTAGCTTTGGCCAGTTTGAGATCCCAGTGTAGGGCTGCATAAAGCTAGGAAYTTTTCTCCAAATTCTGCCTAGCAAATTCCTACTGTCTCCAGGTGCTGATGTGTTGAGTGCAGCTGTATTAGTTCTTGAAAGCCTGCTATTACAGTCAGTGATCTTTCTGGGCTTTGGGTGGACAGTTCAGCAGATTTAATAGAGTTTCTGTCTSTGCAACATACATAATTTCTTTTAAGTGGCTAAGAGTGGGAGAACATTCAGGCTTGGGAATGAAAGGAAGAGTTTTGTTTATTGTTCTAAAGCACTGTAAGCCCTGAATTTGACAGAAATGTAAACTTAGAAGTAATTTTGCTGATTCATGTTTTATTAGTGATTTTGATAGAACATATAATATGGGCATGGCCCTGAAAAGCTTATTTCTAATGGGGCACATGCTGACTTGCAGCCACATACCTTCCTTCCARAAATGAGTAATTCCCAGGGTATGTGAGGTTTTTGCCTGAGCTGTGAAACGAGAAGTAATTAGTGTAGCCTGCACCCTGGCATCTCTGACAGGAGCTGCATTGCCAAACAGCAGTGCACGTCTCCAGGGAAGATGTGGAGTTTTTTATGGGGAGAAGCTGGGCAAGTGACAAAGCCCAGCTTGGAGTGACTGAAAATCCCTGGGAGTGTTCTGCACCCCTACAGTGAAAGAGTCCAGGCTCACAGCAGGAGCTCAGGTGGTGGCTTGTGCCAGGACATGAGCCRGGATGGGGCTGGATTTGGTGATCAGATCCTTTGGCAGTATGGTCACAACTGCTGAGAATCACCACCCACCCTAATTTAGCATTCTTTTAGYGGCCCATCTCCTTTGTACCCCATGTGCAAGCTGCAGAGAAGCAGGTTGGGTTGGTGGGCAGTGCAGGTCAGTAGGACAGTTTTCTCCTCTGGCTGCAGAACAGCCTGGAGACTCATCTCCCAGTTCCTCAGCTTGGGGTGAAGCAAGGCAGTGGGTGACAGGGGTGAAGTGTGACTGTCCTGTCYAGCAGCCATCCCTGTGTCCAGCAGTTAAAGAGCTTTTCCTGCCATTGGATCCTTATATTTGCAGGGTTTAAAGGGAGCAACATTTTGAGCAGAAATACCCAAAGCCTGATATTGCTCTGGGCTGAACGAAGCAGATCTCCCATCATCTCTCCCATCATCTCTCCCATCATCTCTCCCATCATCTCTCCCATCATCTCTCCCATCATCTCTCCCATCATCTCTCCCATCATCTCTCCCATCATCTCTCCCATCATCTCTCCCATCATCTCTCCCATCATCTCTCCCATCATCTCTCCCATCTCTGTGCATCCTGGCAGGGCGGAGCAGTGCTCGCTCCTCCTGGAGTGCTGGCTAAAGGCAGTCTGGAAGTTGCTGGGCATGGCTGTGTCCCTCTCCCTGTGCCTGGCCCAGGCTGCAGAGCTGGAGAGGGATGGGTTTGCGCTGCCTGTGACAGTCCTGCACGGCTGGGGCTGGAGAGGCTGTTCCTGCAAGTGGGGAGGCAGGAAGCCAAGCGTGGGAAAAGGAGGGAAAAGGAGGATGATTGTGAGAAGAGTAGGAGGGAAGGAAAGGGCAGAGACAATAGTTCAGCTTAGCAAAGAGGCAGTGATTGAGGGTGTGAGGATTTGGCACAGTATCTTCCTGTAAACCCTGAAGGTCCACAGGAAGAAGGTAATTTTGTGTTTAATTGAGTGCCATGCCCTGCCGGGAGGGAATCCATTCTGCACAGGACTCTTGCATCAGTTTTCCTGGTTTGGCCAGAAGGCCAGGGGCTGAGGGCTGGAAAAAGGAGGGTGCTCCATGTTTGCCTCTTAGGCATTTTGCAGTGCAATTCAGTCATTGTTTGCAAGAMTAGGACACAAAATAATTTTTTTCTTTCACTCTTCTCCCCACAAGAAACAGATTTCTCTAAAGCCTGAAGTCAAAGGTCACTACAGTGAAAGACATTTTTCCAGTGACTTCAGCATTGCGTCTTTCAGGGGCTGTGGAAATTTGTTCCCTTTTTTCCAGGAATTGGTTTTACATTGTCAGGATTGTTCTGTAGAGAACAAGTACATTCATTCTTTTATATTTTTATAGATATAGATATATATAGATGTAGTCATGCAGTATAATTAAAGATCTATGTGCGTTGAACATTTGCAGAATGGTGTTTATGTTTTGAGGACAGCTCCTCTTTTCAGTTGCTCTTCTATCATTTTGCATTTAAAATGCAAATACAGTTTCTCCGCTCATGGCAGGGGGGTTGCAACTAGGTCATCTTCAAGGTCTTTTCCAATCCACACCATTCTGTGATCTGTCAGCATGTTATGCTGGCAGTTCTGGAATGCTTTGCTGGTTGATGTTGATTTCACCTCRAGTTTTATCCTTGAGTCATAAACGAAAAACGTAGTTGCACAAACAGGATAGAAACTAGAAAAATTTGTTTCAGAGTTGTTTATTTTTTTCACACTTAGAGTACTGTGCCCCTCAGGTCTGGCTTTGTGAATCTGAGGGTCTCTTGGTTTACATGAATTTTTTATTTCCCTCTACTCAAAATGAGAAGAAAAATCCCACTATTCTATGGCAAAATCCCAGGAGATTTCCATTATTTGGACTAAGAATGTCCCAGAGCTTTGTCATTGTTCTGGAAGGGCCCGGAGGAGTTTTGCTCGTTTTCCCAGGCCCTTGCTTTGCTTTTCCAACCGCTGCATCTGGGGGTCATACGTAAGGTTACGAATCAAAGCCGGAAGATTTGCATGCTTATATAAACTACATGCAAGTGTTGCWGCAGAGCAGGAATCCTGGATGCTGGGAGCCAGAAGGGAGGCTGGGCTGTAGCAGCAGCGCCTCTTTGCAGCCCCAAGGCAGCCTGGGCAGGGAGCACTCGCCCTTTGGGCTAGTGAGGGTCTGTAGCTGCAGCAGAGCCGCTCTGGGCTGTGTGAATTGGGCTGGGCAGCACCGTGGTGTGCTGTGTCTGCATGTGGCCACAAGCTGTGCCTGCCCCTGCACTGTGCATGAGCTCCACAGCTGGGGAAATGCATCAGCCCAGGCCTGCTGGTACAATGTAGAAGGGCTCTTGTCCTCAGAGCAGAAAGGTGCTCCAAGAGAACTCCCACAGGCACAAATAACTCAGCGCAGAAGTGGGTGAGACATGTAGAAAACAGCAATTTCCAGGTTGTATTTTGTCTCTCTGTCTTGTCAATCTTGATGCACTTAACAGTAGCAAGCAGGTTTTTGTTAGTTCTCATTTGACCAAGCTATTCCTGTATCCCTGGCCCCAGGGCACTCCATGACAAAGATCCCTTTGCCTGAAATATGAGCAGAGCTCTGCTTGTCCTATTTTGAACATCCCTCAAGTCAATTCCTCTTGTGCCAAAATTAATTCAGCTGCTTCTCTCATAAGCCTCTTCAATTTGGCAGCATCCTTCTGATACTTTACCAATCTTGCTTTCATGTGAGGTTTGATCCAGCACCATGAAGGGAATTAAACTCTTCCTGTTGGCTTCTGTGAGTCTAATGATGCTGTAATGGCACTCAAAATCAGATGCAGGTTGTACCCATTTGGACCAGGATTGGATTTAATRTACAAACATTGCCCTCATCTGAATGATCATCATTGCTGATGACAGCAGAGTGATCTCTTACAGCTGAACATTGCAAGGTGTTGTAAACTGAGGAGTGATTTTTAAAACGCTCATGTCAGCCTCAATGCTTTCCTCTTAAAACTCAGTTGAAGGAGGATGGAGTCAGTTTTTAAGATTTGTTCCTTTGTAGAGAAGAAGGACAGGGGAATTAATTAATTTCATATTGGAAAGTAATTTTTTAAAGTGGTGTTTCCCCTTGGTGTCTGTTGTTTTCCTTGCAACTGACATGATGTAGGACCTGAGAAGTGATTGGCTTAGAAGGACCTCCACCTCACTTCCCCATCCAGCACTGACCCCAAGGACTTCCACATTAAGCTGTACTCTTTGGGGTTGATAGGTTTTATTTCAGAACAACTTCAGATGCAAATCATTTTCTAAAACCAGTTTAGTGAAGTTTATGTAATTCCTGTATTCAAAATTGGTCAGTGAAACTTGGAGGATTTAAAATTCAAGAGTCTATTTTGTCTGTTGATTGTTTCTTTTTCCAATTCTCTTTTCTTGAATGGAGATTTTCTTCTTCCATCAGGAAATGCTCATATTTTAGGGTTGTCATGAAACACCAACCATCTGCTGAGGAGAAGGACACAAGCATTGAGTTAAAATAGTTTAAAAGTCAGAAGGCATTCAGATTTAAGAGGCAGTAAGCTGAAAAATCTTTACCTCCAAGTGCAGCTGTATTATTTTTGTTTGCTTGCCTTGCACAGCCTCTTTCAGACYTGGATAGGGTATTTGAGAAGGCCACGAGGGAGGCAGGTTTCACAGAGAGCCTGTATGTTCTTGTTTCCATTTTACATTTGTCACTCTAAGGTTCTAATGCTCTGTAGGCTTAGATGTTCTGTTTTCTAATAACCTGACAACTCTTAAATGGCAGAAACTGAGTCTTGTGGTTATTCTGCTTCACAAATAGTTCTATCACACGTGGAAAGTAAATATAGGTGGATTGAGACAGACTGGAAACAGAAATATGCATCCTCATCGTGCTCTGCACAGATGCTCCTTCTCCCTCATGCACACATGTAGATGTAAAGGGTGGATGCTGTCCCCTTCCTTTGTCTCCTCCCCTCRCAGGGAAGCTGCTCATCTGCTTCCAGAAGCTGGGAAGTGGTAGTGGAGAAGTGACCAGTCATCATTGCTTCTTTTTCTCTTTTGTAACTGTAGTTGTTGGATATGCTGGAGTTAAGATAGCCTTGACAGGTCTTTGACATGACCCAGGATATCAGTTAAGAACAAACAAAACGCTGCTAACGCAGCACAGATACTGCCTGTCTGCAAGAATCAGACACATCATATTCTGCTCACACACCCCCAAGGATGAACTTAAAGGAAGTAATCAAACAAGCCTGGCAAGAGGCTCCGAGGTGGTTTGTAACCARGCTGCAGGGCTCCCAGCTGTTCCAGTTCTGCAGCTCTCTGGTCAAGTTACTGCCACAAATCATGGGTGCAGATTCCCCTTTTTACCTTTTTATGCCTCTCATGGTCATTTGCATGGCTGTGCAGGGAAATTCAGCAGGGAGGTTTTCTGCTTTTGRCTTATTGCTCTGATTGTGTGGGACAACTCAGCATCTTCTTAGCAGGAAGAAGCTGGAAAGGCCTGAAGACAGTGTTCAGAAACTCAAGTTGGCAAATGCCAAAAACCTGAGGGGTGAAGTTGGAGWTTAAATCAGAATTTGAACTGTGGGCTTTAAAACCTCATCAGTGCATGAGAAAAATATGGGAGGGTAAGTACTGTCTCATTGTGCCTGTGAGACACGACGAGCTGGATTCGTCATCCAGACACAGCTCTGTTCTGTGTCTGGTCTGTCCCCCTGGAGCTAGGAAACCAGCAAAGTCATCCAGCCAGGTGCCTCCATACTCCAGTGAGTTCCTCTTCCTGTGTTCCAGGGATGTCTGCTGGCTGGCTTGAGGCAGTTGTTTGCTATTCTCATTTGTTTTTAAGTACTGGGATTTGGCAAAGAGGAACAGATTTCGCCCTGGTTACTGCTCCACCAAGAGGAAGATCTGTGCTCAGATAGGTTGCAGTAGTGGTGTGGTTTTCTAAACTAGAATGGRCCCAGTTTGATTCTTGAGAATATGACTAGATAAGGAGCTGGAAAGGAGTTTGTTTTTTGTGTACTCACAACAGATTTGGTGTGATACGGCTGAAAAGAGAGGCAGCGTTAATCCTTTTACACTGTAGCTTAGAGGTGAAACAAGATCCRCAAAAGAAATGTGGAGAAAGGAAAACTCTTGTATCCCCCCTCCCTGTTTTTTTTTTTCTTTCCCCTCACATGTATGTTTATTTTGACTGTAAATTAGCTTGCAAATTATGATGGAAACTGGAATTGGTGTGCCCTGCTTTAGTTGCCTGTGTGGTGGCTGCTCACAGATGAGAACTGGCAAATGCTAGAGCTGGTTAGTTTGCTCTTTCCCAGCATACTGTAACTTTGCTTTGTTTCCAAGACTTAGGTACGTGCAACATTTGTCCATGAGGCCCCTGGGTCATTTTGTCTTTTTCTCAGTTACATTTTCCCCATTGGTAATGGAAACACGAGCTGGGGTAAAGGGGTGTCTGTGAAAGCACATCTGATGCATGAGAAAGCCAGATGCCCCACACCTGTGTGCAGCCCACATCACCCCCTCCTTGGGACTGCTCTGAGGCATCCTGCCCTGGCAGCAGCCACCCTGCAAGGACCTTTCCTGTCTGGGGCTCCCCGGGTCTCATATTTCTTCCAAGTCTCATCTCTGTTTCTCAGCTCAGTCTTCAAAATCCTGGAGTGAGAACAGCTCTGGAGTTGGTTTGAAAATAGCTCTTCCTTGGCCCTGCCCCAGCCGAGCCGAGGTACCTCGGAGACTGTAGTGCTGAAAGGTGACCTCATTGCATGGCACCAGTGATGGACTTACCACTGGCTTGGGGCTGAGGGTCTGACTTCACCTCTGTGGGAATTTCCCAGGTCTCACAGTGATTTTTAGGGCCTTTGGATGTTAGTGAGCTGGGCAAGAAGCCCATTCTGTGCTCACTGAATCCAGAGTCAGATGCGATCCAAGCAAGTGACGGCACAGGTGATGTGTGCATGAGAAGGGCTTACACTCTCTGTGTTTATTCCTGGAGCATTCCACTCTTCCTGTTGCCACACTGGCCCTTGTATAGGGCAGAAATTGAGGACACTAGGGCCCCTTATCCTCGGGAAACCCCAGCTGCCAGTGTCTTACAGGATGGAGGAAGATACCTAAAATTAACCAAACCGCATCAGGAAGCTGAACAGCTTTGCTGCTTTGGTCTTGTGGCTACCAAAATTGCTTTCCCTAGGCTGATATCACTTCAAATCTGGATCTAGGCCAGCACCAATTTGTGCTCATCAGCACACATTTGACATTAAAAGGTTATGCAAACAGTGAGTTGGTGCAGTGGCTGTACTCTGGTAATACAGGGCACAGATGAATGTTGACTTTGCTGCAGTTTAAGTTGTTTTAATGCAAACCCCGCCAGGTAAATGAAGCAACTGAAATTGCTGCAAGCCTTGCAGGAGCTGAATTGACTTTGCATGGAAGTGGAGCAGGGAGCATTCACATGCTGAGCTGTGCTGGTGGAAAGCTTCCAGCTCACAGGTGGTGCTAGCATCTGAATACAGGGAGAAGGTGTATATTTTCCAACTCAAACCTGATTCATAGGAGGACAAACATCCAACACTTAAACAGGAGTCTTTGAAGAAGCTGACATTTTCCAGGATAAAAGGGGATATCGTGATGGTATCTGCACCCAAACTGCACCATAGTGTTGTCTTTTGCATTCACAGAGCTCTCTTAATAGCTGGTGTTTACTGTAATGTTTTATTAGAGGTTAACAACGCCCTCTCTAATGTGTGCAGGGATATTTCTGGTTTCTGCTTTTCAATCTTCCCTTTGCCAATCGCTCTTGTATTTGTCTATGTTCTAATCTTGGTCTCATCACATGACCAGTTTCAGACATTTGTCTTCCCCTCCAGCTCATCTGGCTGTAGACAACAAGATGTTAACCTCTGAAAAAACAATTGAAAAATAGGTCACATGAGAATAACCTGAATTTGTTACCTCTGGGGTTTGTGCTGGCTAGAGCTGGATATTTTCCAGTGAAAACAAGACAGTCAATGATAAGGTCATGCCCAGTGACGTTAGAGTGGATGTGTTTTGTAGTAGGAAGTCATCTCTCCTCATTGCTTGTGTAGACAGTAAAGGGAGAGCAATGACTTCAGTTTACAATAAATTTTCTGCTCTCTGGTGGGTAAAGAAGAAGTTTCCCAGAGCTAGAATTAAACAACAATAATTAGCAGCTGATAAAATCCCCCTGGCACCCTGTAGGCACACAGTGTGTGGTGATTGGGCGCGGGGCTGCAGCCAAGCCCATCCCCAATGGGCACAGCTGTGAGAARCAGGTGAGCAGTATCAAAGATAATGAGCCATGGAGTGCCCAGGGGCACTGACCAACCACCAAAGGGAACAGAGGGCACACAGGTGCAGTGCATGAACACAAGAGTATAAAAGGTTGGGCTAAAGAACAAGAAGGACAGATGCTTGAAGCCCTCTGAAATGGTAGGATGTTACTTTTTGTGGGTTGAAGCTTTCTGAAATTGTATGGTGATTCTCTGTGTATCGTGGCTGTCTCAATGTGACATATGCTGGAAGAGCACCCTGCACCTTCTTTCATAAGCCATGAATATTAAGAGCTACTTATCAAGCTCAGTTCCTGATTAATGCTCTGCAGTCTTTCAAGTCAGCTTATTGTTTCTCTGAAGAAGGAATTATTTAAAAATATAATAATACATCAAAAAAAGACTGGACTTGGGAAATTAAAATGTGAACATTTTTAGTGGCTGGAGCACCCAGTGATTGTGCAGTGAGTTGTTTGTAATTTCTACTTCAATTTTCATTCATTGTTAAGGACCTTTTGTTAAAGATTTTTAAGGTGAGGCATTTGAATAGCATTTGCATTTTTACTCCTTTATGGTTTTAAACATGGCAGATACATAAAGCAGGTCTCTTTGCCTTTAGTAATTAATTACTGTAGTAATTTGGAATCTCAATTACAGTTTAGTTGTGTGTAGGAAAACACTGTACTTACATGAAAGAGCTTGCTCCCAGGCATGTAAGGTACTTTGATTTTATCTTTTTATCAAGACAGAATGTGCCAAGGAGCCAGGACTCTCTCATGGGCAAGACCAGCTGCATGTTGCAGTGGGGCCTTGTGTGGCTCGGTTTTGGGGAGTTGCTGGATGCCACAGAAAGCCTTCCCTTGGCTCTGCAGGTGGCTGTGAGAGCAATGCTGGCTCTGCTGGGTGTTGAGYGTGGGATGGCTCTCCCTATTTATCTGATATTTCCTGCTGCCTCCTTGTCTCCTTGCATTTGCATGACCCTGGGCTCCCCCAGGACTGCTTTTCTCCCTCTCTCTTGGGACATTGTTGATCACTTTCACAGCAACCCATTTTAAGATATGAGGAAAAAAAAATATGGTGGGGTAAGCTGATGTAAYGTTTGCTGCTCATGAAAAGGTTATGCGTCTGACCAAGGCAGCAGAAGCAAATAACTTCCAAACTCAGATCCCTAAGGGAGAGAAATGTGATATCTAAGGCTTCTGAAACCTCTAGACCTTGCATTTATGATCTGGCATTTTACAAATCTTTTTCAACCAAACTCCATTATTTTAAATGGTGGCTTTTGGGAAGCAATTTGATTTGGGCGAACAAGCAAAAAAGATCAATAGCTGGTTTAGGTTTTGCACCTGTCTCCCACCAAGCAGATTTTGACCCCCCTGGTTTCTCACTTCACATAACACCAGGTTATGATTAAAGGCTTTTCTTGCTTCTGCTGTAATCTTTCCTTGAAATARAAGTCAGTGTACCTGCATGCTACCCCATCCATCACTTACTGAGCTTAAGGAGAACTTAGACCCAGAAAGATTTAATTGCTGTCCTAAATGTGCAGCAAAATCCTGGCTTGACTGAAGTCAGTAGCAGCTTCATTCCCACAGAGCCTGAATTTCAGATCTGGGCATGTATCTGCACCTTGCAGGGGGGTGCTGCTCCTACACCTGTTCCCTGCACCAGATAAATCCAACCTCTTGCCCAGAATATCCCTGTGCACCCAACTCTGCCCCTCCTTGTGTCATGGAGGCATTGTGCCACCAAACTGGAATCTTAAAGTAGGATTAACTTCTGCTTGGATTAGGCTTTGAACAAGCAGACTTGTAGGCTGTTAAAAATTTCAGGAACTCACAGTTTCTGGGGGTTCTGAAGAACAGCACAGAGAAGCCTGAAGTGCCATGAAATTCAAAGTGCCTGGGTGTCTGTGGCATATGTGTTTTGTTTCTAGTTTCTGAAGAAAAGATGCATAATGAAAGAAAAATTATAATCTTTATTTACATGTGCAATATGCTTCTCCTCCTGTCTCATTCCCTTTGTGAGAACTYGGGGCCAGAATTACAGTATCTGAAGTTGCTTTTGGAGCCTATTCAGCTCCCATCTGTCAAGATCTGTTTTTAATCCAATGGGTTTTCCATCTGAAAGTAGCTGTTGGATAGAGGATGAGTAGAAATATTTGTGTGTGAATTAGCTCAGAGTGAAGCTACAAACTTTTTTTTTCCCACAACAAACACATGGAAAAATATTCTTCAGTGTAGTGTGGCCAGCCTGAAAATTGGCAACAGCAGCTTCCTTCCCAGGCTCTGACTCCTCTGCCCTGACTGCGTGGGTAAGATCTTTAAAGGGGCCCTGAAATCTTCATTTTACACAGGCTTGTCTCCCCTCTGTGCAGCAGGGCAGAGCTGATGTCAGCCTTGTGTAAATGGGCATTGCAGGAGGGAGGTTGGGTGGTTTGGTTTTCCAGGAGAATTATGAGATGTAGCAGAGTAACCTGGGTTTGCTGAGAGTCAGGCTCTTACCCTTGAGCAGTCTTCCCTTTGTCAGCCTTGATGGTCTCTGCCCTGGTGGGAAGAGCAGATATGTTTGATACAATTGTGAGAAAGGCCCCAGATATTCTTAACAGCCTGTGCTCAGCATCTCCAGTTGTTGAATGCCATGAAACTGGGCTGCARGAGATGGGAGGCAGAATGCCTTGGGGACTGAATGTGGTTGTAACAAGCAGAGAGGAAAGTATGGCTGCAGGATCTCTGTGGTTTCTGGGAGGATACCTCTCCTACTGGGAGAGAAGAAGAAAAAACATCCATTGGTGGTCCTTGGAAAAGTGTTGTMAAGGCCAATATTCACAATATTCAACACGCCTGCAGGGATTTTTATGCAATAATTTTTATTGGTAAAAGTACCAGAGCAATTGAATCAGTAGCTTGGAAGATGGTCTGATGTCTTGGGGGAGGTGGAGAAGAGGGTGATGCTTATCCATCCCCCAGTGCTGGAGACAGAGMGCTTCACTTCTGCATCCATGGCCAAGGGGACATCTCCTGCTGCAGTGCTGTGGCTGAGGGAGGAGGAATGCTTTCCTGTTTCCTCTGCCAGATCCTTATCTCAGTCCATATGGGAAACCTGGGAATTGCTTTAAAGGCCCAGGAGCTCTCCTAGCTGTGATTTTCRTTATATTGATGTCCATGGTCACCCTTGATAGCTCCATCCTGTGGCTGTTGAAGTCTTGTTGTGGATCTGTCATCGAGGCAGCAGGACCAGCACTGGCCTGAGGCCAAGTGTATGAGGGAACATAACCTGGTGTATTTGTAACTTTAAAAAAATCTTGGAGGTACCAGGCTCAAAAGGCAACGTGTTTGTGCTTTGTGTGTGTGTGTATTTATATGTATATGTACAAGTTTATGTATATGTACAAGTTTTTGTGTGTATGTGTGYGTGTGAATCATGTTTATCACAGCTTCTGGCAAAACGCTGTTTCTGTAAGAGGATTGTTTTGGGGGATGGACTAGGGCTGGGCAAGGGAAATCCTGAGCTTATTCCAGGTTTCTGTTGCTGTTTCCATCAATGCAAGGAAGCAGTGTCGCTCTCACTGTCCAGCTTTACATCCCCTGATGTGACTCAGCAAGAGCTGTGTGCTGTGACAGGGTTTGGTTTCTGTCACACACGTATTGGTGTGAGGAAGCAATGGCTGTAATTCCACATGGTGTTGCAGGGCTGTAATTCCAYAGCACCTGGGGAGGTGCCTTTCCTTTGGATTTCCTGTGGAACCAGAGCCACTCCTTGCTTGGGAAGGGTGGCAGCCACAGCTCCATACATAAAGACACCTGCAGCGTGGGGCTGGAGACCAGCACCCCATGAGGAGCTGTTGCTTCAGGGGTGGAATAGCTCACCCASCCATGCCTGTAGCTGGCCCTGGGACCCTCCAAAGAGGACAGAARGCAGGGTGTGCTACCAGAGATCAGAAAATGTGGCATACCTCAATTAGAGCTTTTATCTCAGGCAGAGCCAAGTCAGTGGGAGCTGCTGCTGGGGATGTGTGGGAGAGCACTGAGTACTCCCCCAAGACTTCTGTTGGAGGCTGCAACAGGCTTTAATTTAGGCTAGTCCTGCTCCCAGGGCTATATCCTTCACTGTGAGTGGGAACAGCCAGTGAGATCTGAAATTAACCTATGTTGACTGTTCTGCCTTTGCATGTATCCTGTGCTTCCTGGCCCAGGCTGATCTGTGTTTTCTTTTCCCTGAACAGGTCTATATCATCAATGTAACATGGTCTGACCTGACTTCCCAGATCATCTACCGGAGATACAGCAAGTTCTTTGACCTGCAGGTAAGTCTGTCCTGTCTAACATAAAATATTATTTCTACTCATGCCTCTAGTCATGTTTCCAGCTGGGTTAATAGTGCCTTTAAATAAGGCTTTGTGCTTGTTTGGTCTGTTACATGTCATGATCCTGAAACTTTTCAGACTCTGCCCTTGTAGGGTATAAGATAAGTGGGTGGTATGCTCACAGTGAGTAACTTGCAGTGTAAAGACATTTAAAGCTGACATTTTCATGAATGGTTCCTATTAAAGAGGAGATCTAATTTTAAATACTTCAGATGCACTTAAAACAGAGAGCACTACATTTTGGGCCCCTAGAAACTACTTACCCAAGTAACTGAAAACAACAGAGCTTTTGCACACTCCCACAGCAGTTCAGTAACAGAGATTGCAGTGTAAACCTTCCAGTCTCTCTTCCTAACCGTCTCCCCAGCCAGCCAGTGTCCTGGCTCCTGCTGTTTTGTACAGCTCCTTTCCTCTATTCTGTGCCTGTATGTTTAGATTTCATCAAAAGCTTTCTTGCTGGATAGCTGCTGASCAGAGTTGGAAACCAGGAATCAGCTGCTTCATTTCTGGTAGTGCTCCCAGGCACCTGCATGGGTAGGGGGAGCTTTGGGGCTGGTGTTCTGTTTGGCAATAATCCAGATCCACTGATATTTTTGTATCSTTGTTGCTTAGTAGGCAGCAATACTAATTGCCCGGGGTAAAAATAAAAACTGCAGTTTGAGACACTCTTGAACTTTGGGGAAAAGGTTGATTTTTGGACTGGAGCTTGTGTTTGGAGCTGGGTTGATGTTACAATACCAAGTGAGTCCTCATGGTCAGTATTGAGGAGGTAGCTGACTGTGCTGTGTCCTGAAATGTAACACTGAGCCTTTTTGTATGATAAATTAGGGAAAAAAGGGTTCTTGTTTGGGGTATTTTAAAGAGCTCTAGTTCCATCTTTGCTCCTCTTTGTTTGATTTCTGGTACTTGGAAACCTGAAGTCTCTAGTCTGTTTTGTAAGCTGTATCAGTAATTATGACCTCCTGGCCTTTTGGATGAAATGTGAACATTTCTACAGCCAGTCCTAATTTCTTTTTGCTGTGTGGCAGGAAGACAAGAGAGGGATGTTCTTAAGCTTCCTCTTGTGCCTATCTCCATTTCTAACTGGGCTGAAGTGCCAGGCCTGCCAGTCCCACTGCTCTAAGGGAATGTCAGCATCTTCTCTGTGTCTGCTGTAACTGCTAAAGATGCACAGCTCCATAGTCACAAACATTTCTTGTCAGCTTGCAAATTGTGGCCAAAACTGTTTCTTTCTTTTTCTCTCTTCTTTCTCTTTTCACCCCAGTTCTGTTTTCATGTATATGTTGTTCTGGGTCTCCCGGCCTTTCCTGGTAGGTTTGAAAAGTTCCCATCAAGTGTGGAGTTATCAATGGGGTTAGTGTGTTGGACAGGAAATGATGTCTCAATCAGGGAGTGAGTCCTGAAAGGTCCCATTGATAAATGCAAGGGGGCCTAGCCAGTGGAAAACTCCTGGTTGCATGACGCTTCTCCCCCCACGAGAAAATACGACAAGAAAGTAACAAAATTCCCYTCTTTAACCCTTTTCCCTCCCAGGGATCTCTGCCAGGGCCAACGCTGCATGAGCAGTGTCAGCCCCCTTCAACAGCCTCTTTAGCTCTTGCAGTGTGAGGTGCAGAGTTACAGAAATTGAGGTTACTTGAGATTTCCACAGTCCTGCCATGTCTCTGTACTCTGTCACTGTGTCCATCTGTGCCTCAGTTTCCCAGGTGTGAGATGGGGACAAGGCCCTGTGTGCTCAGGCTGCCATAAAGTGCTTTTAGACTCCCAAAGGTGATAGGTGGTTTTTTATTTATCCCCTCCTAGTACTTTTTCTGGATTTTTGATTATGCCTGAGYATCTCTTAGGTGAGGCAAAGGAAACTGCTTTGGATCTTGAATAGAAATTTGTGTTTCCAGCTCTAATGAATCCTGCAAAGAAAATTGGAAAAGTAAATGAATGCTAAGGGGGACTTTGGGTAACCCTTGCATTTTGGGCTATCTATGGCTTGATGTGCAGAGATTCTAGCTGAAAGAGAACTGAGCTCCGGATCTTGGCATGACTTGTGCTTTCCAGATTTTTGCTGGAAGCTTGAACTTCTAACCTAGCACTGGTTGAACGTGGGGTTTGCAATCTGATGCTGTGCATGGTAAGGTGGTCTCAGCATAATCAATCTTCTTTGATAATATGCCTGCTTATCCCCATGTGGCACTTCTAGAGAGAACTAAGCAAATTCTCAGGGAGTGATGCTCAGCCAAYTCACAGGCACCACTCATGTCCAAAACAGCTGGAGCCCACAGGTCTCTGCTGACTGCACTCACCCTGCTGTGTCACCAACAGAGCTGCACTTCAGGGCTTCTGAAGGCTGCACGTGTCTGCTTTGCTCTTGACTGGAAGTGGAAGAACAAGGGCTGACTTGTAATGACTTAATCAGGGCTGCAGTGGCTGCCATTGACAGTGACACTGGATCCCACCCATGGGGAAACCCAGGGGCTGTCCAGGAGCAAGAAGGGAGGAATACRGATAATTAATGTCACTACTCCATTTTCATGTTTCTTTAAAAAAGAGCCCACCCTTCCCCAAACAGCTGTCTCTGTGGGAAGTGGCTCAGTGGTTTTGAGAGCTGCAGCATTAGTAGAAACTGCATTTTTTAAAACACTTCTTTGCAAATTCTGTTAGGCACTGCAGGCGATAAGAGGCTGCTCTTTCCCAAGGATTCAAATCCAAGAGAGTTTGGCTGTGCTATTTCAGCAGTGCATGTGCTTGAATTGGGAGTCAGGTTGTTTTTCAGTTTAGTAATAGGGCAGTAAGGCTGGTCATACCGCAGGATTTGTTTGCCYCACAAAGGTGTAAGAAGTACAGCAAACAGAACCCAAAGCAGCAAGCCAAATGTCAGCCCTGTGCTGCTTCAGTGAGGGCTGATATCTGTAAACACAGATTTTAAATTAAATTAAGGTATTGCTGCATCATTTAATTGTGCAACCAATCACATCTGCTCCTGAGCACGGGTGAAATGATGGCAGCAGAATACATGTGAGTGCCAGTGTTTCACTAAATGGATTGAAAAGATTGAATTAACTCTGCATAGATGAAAGCATTACTATAAGTTGCTTGTCAAATCCAATTATCTGTTATCTTTCACCCTGGGGAGACATTTGCACCTGAGCACCATGTGGGGTCAAAGCTACCTCCTAATGGAATATTTTGAATGCAGTTTCCTTGCCCTTGCCTGCAGTGCAGAATGGAGGAGCACAAGGAGAGTGATGTGAACATCACCTGTCAGTACTAATGACCCTTGTGACAGCCTGGTGGCTCACTGGGGCACATTCCCTGGATGCTGTTTGCAGTCTTCCATCATCACTGATGGATTTGCTGGTGGTGGTTGCAAGGTTCTGTCCTGAGTGATAGTTCAGTAATGCTGCCGTTGTCCCCAAAGGAGCTGAGAAAGGACACTCCTTTATTGGGATAGCAAGGATAACTCCTGGCATTTCCACTGTGCAGTAAAAGACATCTGCAGATGTAAAGCACATGGTTTTTTTTTGCTGGAAAGCGCTTTTGGAGGCTGTTAGCAGAATGGGGATTTGCAGTTGAGTGCCTGCAGTTAGAGCATGAACAGGACCAGCACCTCAGCAGAGGGACCTGACCCTCTGTTCTGTGAGGATGGCTGGGTCYCTGTGTGCAGAGCTGGGGGAGGATCCTTTCTCACAGCACGTGTAATGCAGCTTTCTCCAAGGTGGAACACAGCAGCTGGATCTAGCAGTGTTCCACCATCCCACGTTGTGTGTCTGGCTGCGCAGGAGCGGAACAGCATCGCCGGAGCCACGGCAGGAATGTTGGGCAGGCAGATCTCAGCTTCCCCACACAATGACACCCACAGGACGTTTGGCTGCAAGGAGATGTCTGAAATGTCACAATATTGGAAAGGCAAATAAACAAGGCTCTGTTCAAGCACTGGCTCTGTGCATCAGCAAAATATTATCTGCCCAGTGTGGTTTGCTGATCTAAGCATGTTTTCTTCAAAGTGGTGCAGAAAGAGGAACTCACTAGCAGTCAATTAGAACAYTGGAAAGTAAAGACTATCAAGAATTTTATTAGGAAGAGGAAAGACCTATAAGTTGTTTTCATCTAGATGATAAAGCATCCAGAGCTTCATTTGTTATTTCTTGGGTCATCCTGATTGTTTATAGTGCTCTAACGGAGTAACAGAGCACTGGAGATGACATTAAACAAAAAGGGTAMTATAAAAACTTGTAATTGCAGTTTGTATCTGCTTTTCTTACTCAGACTGGAGTTCATGTAAACGYGGCTGCTATTGATTGTTCTCTTGTTACAGTATTCTGTAACAACATCCTTTTCTCCATCACCGCAAGCTGTGTCAAATAGGGTAACGTCCACTCTCATTCCCAGTTTGGCTGTGACTGTGACATATGCTTGAGCACCCTGGATTTCACTGGGTCACTATAATTTGAGACAGGACCTGGTGGTTTGGCATGCAGGCTTTCTGGGGCAGAGCAAAGAGGGAATTCTGTGATTCTGATGGAATTGTGTATATTCACTCCAGTAGTTAGTCTGGATTAATTGCCCAAGTGGAGACCTACAGCCCTAATTCTGGTGGTCCAGAGCAGTCTAACTCAGTAATGATTGTTTTTGTAGGGCCTCTGATATTTCATGTTGTTCGTGCTTTTAGCTCTGCAGGAGCAGTACATGGACAAGTTCAAGCATGCACTAACTTTAGCAGTGGTGAAGAGTGTAGGTAAGAATGCAATGGGGCAAGTGTTCTCCTGTGTTTGCAAATGCCAACTCCTAACCCTCAGCCCACCAGGCCTCTTTAGCAGGATGAGCAGTCTCCCACTGGTCTTCYCAGCCATCCAGAGCAGCAGGGTCACTCTGCAGTGGATGATGCTCTCTTCTGCAGGTGCCACCCTGTGCAGAGGTCCTGCTGGCACTGTGGGAAGGGCAGGGAGGGAAGGAGGGCTGCTGCTGTGGCTCCATGCGAGATGCAGCTTGCCCCTCTCTCAGCGTGGGAGGTTTGTGCTGAAAGGATTCCCAGCCTCTGACGAGCTCAGGGAGYGTTTGTTGGGCTGTGTGTGCATCTGAGGGTGCCCAAGGAAACGGGCAGGAAAGCTGGGGAAGCAGGTGGGGTTGAATGGGACAGGGGTGGAACATCATGGCAGACGTTGCTGCATCAGGCTGTGGTGCAAGTGCACAGTGAAACTGGGGTTTGTCCTGCTGGGCTCTGCATGTGCCTCCCTCTGCTCTGGGCTGTGCTGGCCTTGGCCAGCATGGTCTGGGTTGCAAGGATCACATTGCCCCTGTAACCATTCCCTTGGTGTTCAGCATCCTGGCCCTGCTGTAGATGCTGAGACCTGCTGTGAAATCCTTCTCCAGACTAGGGGCCTGGCTCTGTATCTGACCCATCAGGTTCAGACCCATTGGTTGGCTTCAGGGACATCCCTGATAATCTTGGAAATGTGGGGATGGAGTTACTGCGACAGCTGTGGGGTTTCATTTATAAACAGCTTCCTTAAGAGCATTATTGAAACTGAAACAAGACTGGGAAAATTCAGAGGAAATCTGAACATGGGTCTGTCAACACGTCTGTTCCCAAAGGTCAGTGCTGGCTCCTTGGGGAGAAATGGCACATCCTTTCTTCTGAGTAAACACAGGCCAGTTGTTTGCTGCTGTTATCCCAGACATTGCAAGAAGAAACTTGCAGTGCAAGGTTTGCAGGGGATGCAGAAAACCAGATTTCCAGGAGGAGCCCTGCACCATCTCTGGGGACTGACTGTGCCTCCTGTGCTTTGGCAGCTCTGCTGGAGCTCCTGGCACAGCCACGCTTGCAAGACTTGGCTTCAGTAGGAGAGACCCCTCAATGCCTGCTCTCAGAAAAACAGCCCAGCAGCAAGCTTGTAACAGGCCTTCCCAGGGGAACTGAGATGCCCCTGGGAAAAAATTAATAGCTGACATGGTTATTGAGCTGAGAATGGTTGTCTCCAGTGATTTAAAAGCTATCTAAATACCATTTGTCCTTCTAACCCTCAATGCTTTAGGATACCAACTGGCTTGGGGAAGTATCTTTGTGTTCAATGAATAAATAGAATTGTTTATAATTCTAATTTCCATCATTATTTAAATGTTTGCTTGGCAAAACAATCTGTTCAGCTTCCAGTATTTGTTTTTAAAGAGACTTTACACGTCAGACGAAGATGAGGGCCATGATGAGGAAATGGCCCAGTGCCTGCCAACCTACAATAGAGGTGCACTGAGTGACCATGGCAAAGAACCCACAGCTGAGAAGATGATCCAGCCTATGGGAACCCTCCCTTTTGTACTTCTTCTCTTGGATTCTGTTGGAGCATAAAGCTGACACTTGAATATTGCCCCTAATCTGCAGCGTGGAAATCTGCTGCAGGGTGGCTACAGGGAAATGTTTGCTGCTCTGCACCAATCCACCTCTCTGGCCATGACATGGGTGACCTTAGAAAGTGAGATGGTGGCTTAGCCAACTCCTCAGGGTGTGACAGCAGCAAGGCAAGAGCAGAGGTGATACCCATGCCACTCTGTCTCTGTGGGCTGGGCTCTATATATAGCTAGGCAAATGGGTTCTGTTTGTTTGGGTTTTTAAAAAAAATATCGGGGGCATCACAAAGTTGTTGACTTCTTAGCTGTGTCCTTTTAACTGTATGTGGTCTGCCTCTAACAGGTACTGAAAACARTGAAATTGGCCAAAAGTGTTATTTTCTGGAAGTATTCCCTTCCTTTCTAGTGTTTTGGTTTGTTTAAGTTGTTCTTACCATCCCCCACATGTTGCTGGCTTGGAGACAGTGAGGATGTTGGAGGRCCTGTGCTGYGGTAAGGGCTCTCCTGGATACAGCYACAGAGAGGAAAAGCAACAAGYTCTTCCTAATGAACTGAATTGACTTGTATCAGCTGTGGAGGACTCAGACTTATTTTCATAGCTGTTGGTTGCTTTACATGTTAAAAATCCAATGTATCAGGAGCATGAGTCCTTGCAGGGTTGTGGTGCTAATGGAAATCTAAAAACATGCCTGAAATTGCCAAAAATTCTGAATCATGGTGGAAAGCTTTGATATGGGGCCCAGATGTGCTGATTTTGTGCTTKAACAGTGTCTCATACAAGGCATTATGAATGATCATGATAAAAACTGGGCTAAAAGCCTTTCTTCATCAGAATGCATAAAGGTTCAGTGTATACCTCCTGTGTTATCCCTCCTCCATCTCCATTATTTTGCTGTTGGAAGCTCTCCTYATAGATCTCCACAGCAGGACTTCAAGCTCAGCCTTGGGAGCAGCCCTCCTGTTTGTTACCCTTGTTCCAGGTTTTGTTTGCTGGAACAATAAAGCACAGGAGAGTGGTTTGGCTGTGGGACCAGCCCCAGCCAAAGCTACAGCTCTGGGGCTGCTGGCTCACACAGGCAGCAAACTCTCCAAGTGCCACTTTATTAGCATATTTCCTCTTACCAGAGATCAAGATCAACCTTTTTATTTTTTTTCTGGAACATCTGTGTGAAAATTAAATTCCTTGGCAGGTTTTTTCCATGGCCTTTTTTTCCCTGAAGCACCCAAGCCCTGAAAGCTCAGGCATGACAGTTCGCCCCCCTGCACTATGTTGTTGCTCTCCCCTAATCGTACTCAGCTTTCAATTATTTATATTGCCGGAAAATYGCATGGAGTTCACACCCCCAGCCCTGAAACACAATTCTGCTTTTGTGCAGGGAATACAATCCTTCACTTTCATTAAGTGTGTGGAGACCAAGATGAGAAGTGCCTGTTGTGTTCGCATCCCTTGGCTCACGATGAGAGGAGCTGGTTGTTTTCGCAAATGTCCTAAATAGCCCTGGAAGGGTTACGGGGAGTTTATTTACATTATTGCATTTAAGTGCAAATAGAAAATTGCCCAGCCATAATGGAAAGTTTATGCAGGGYTCTGTCAGGGCTCTTTTCCATGTCACCTCACCCCTCCCGGCTTTCTGCTCTGACAGGCTCAGATGTGGGAAGGCCCCGTCTGGAAGGAGCAGTAGCTCTTGGTCCTCTCACACCATGCTTTGCTTGCAGGACATGGAAAAGCATCAGCTGGCATCTCTTCCACTGTGCACTGTGTACACTCCTGCCTGCCATAGGGAAGGCTCCTGATCAGGCTCACCCCAGCCTGATTTATGAGCACTGGGTGCTATTTGCTTCTTCCCCATAGCATGTGAATGACTGATCTTTTCACCATCAATGTATGGAGCATGAAGTYGGGAGTTTGTTTGCCCCCTGTTTCCTTCCTGCTTGCCTCAAATCACAGCATGGTTCTCCTTTTCTGCAACCAGAGCAGTTTCACATCTCRTGCAAATGCAAGCATTCCCACTGCAGAACTGCCTTTTGCAATTTCCACTTCCCTCCCTTCAGGGGAAGCATTGAAGTGGGGCRGTCAGGGCAGTAAAACCCACAGAGCTAAGAACACACACGGCGAAGTCACGTAAAAAGCAGGACTAGTGATGCTCTGGGGAAGCACAGCTTTGTGCACAGTCCTTCCTGGGTGCCCTGTTTGAACAGCATTTAGCCAAGCTGAGGGCTTTTTTCTCCACCTTTTGATTTTTCATTTGTAAAGAGAGTTCTGGTCTGTCAGATCTGTGCAGGAAAGGAAGGACTTGAATTCTTACAGCACATCAGATCCTTTGGCACTGACCTGGCTGGCAGCCTGCTGAGTCCACACCTGCCATTAAGCATCGACCCAAGTGGCCATAACTAAAGTTTTTTTAAGCTATCCCATCTGAGACCCTCTGAGGGTGCAAAGACAGCAGAGCAAGGAGTTGCAGTCCAGTGAGGAGGTTTGCACTTCAACAGGTTGCTGACAAGTTCTTGATGGCAGGAGCTGTGAATGAGCTCACAAAGGACTAAGCAGGGACTCAGAAAAGCATCACAGTGTGTTTAAGATAATTTCTGTAGATCTATAGTACAAGTAGAGCTCTCTATTAGAGCCATTCTGGAGGCATCAGTGTCGATGCAGGAGTGCCTCTGATTCAYCAGGTCAGTTAAGGGCAGATCCTAATCAATTTAGTGGTGCTTTTGCAAACAGAGGTAACATCAGAGCCGTGTGTCTGGGTCATTTGTTTTTTAAAGGGTGTGTTAAGAAAACCAGTGAGACTTGCTGAGCTGCTCCCTTCAGCCAGGTGTTTTGAGAGAGGTGAAGGACAAACCACAAAAACACTGTGAAARAGAGGGGAAAATGCCAAATGGGAAGAAATTAAAAAGCAAACCAGGAAAGGACTAAGTAAAATGATAATAGGGAAAAAATTATTTCAAAGGGCTAGGTTGATTTTAATCTAAGTTTTATCTTAGAAGGGAATACACCTTATCCACCTGAACCAAAAAATTATTTCACAGACTTTTCCTTTTATCTGGCTAAACTCTGCCTTTTGACAGCCCGGTGAGTGGGAATGTTGTGGACTCTGTCGTCTGGGAATSTTTGACATCCAAGTCCAGGCTTTTCCTGGTCACTACAGTGATGTGCTGCTGCTTGAACAAAACTGGCATGGGTCTTCCTGGTGAAGAAAGTAAGTTGTGGGATGGCACATGCTGAACACCTGTGTCCTTGTGACAAGTCCAGGTTGTCTGGTAGTTTTCTGGTGTGTTGGTAACTGGTGGTGCAGCTTTGCAAAAACCTCTGTTGCCTTGTGCAATGCTCACTGTGTTACTGTGCTGAGGGTTAGAGGGGGCTGGTTGCTTGCACRTAAGGGTAGGGTTCAGCATTTGGTGCTTCAGGAGGTGGTAGAGATTCATTTGCCATTGGATTCTGGGAATGAGGTAGATGGAACAAGAGATGTGCTCCATGAAGGTGGAGCTATCCTTAYGTAAACAGAAAAGCTTGCAAAAGGTGCTTCCAAGGTAGACAGGAGTCCTACAAAGTTTCAGGTTGGTTCTGGGTGTGGGAGAGYCCTGGATTATCCAGCTGAGCAGGGGTGTGCTGTGAGCTGCAGGAACACCAGGGCTGTCAGTTCCTGCCTGYTGTTGTTAGGAAACCTCATGCTGAATCCTGTTCCACTCTTAGGTCAAAATATATTTCATTGCCTTAATGTGGAAATGTCTTTTGTGTAATTAGGAGCTTGGAGTCTGTGGTGTGGAAGAAGGAGGGGGGAACTTCTGGTATGGCAGGAAGGTTATCTGGAAATATCCACCCATAGAATGGGGGCTATAATCAGCCCTTCTGGAGAAAGTTTATTCATTAATATTTGTGAAATGCTTTGAAGCCTATGGTTTGGAGTGTTTTTAAAAGAGCCAAATGTTAGCTGTATTAGAGTAGCTAAGCCAGACCGTAATGACCATGTTCCCTCTCCTCTCCCTGAGCCCCCAGCCATTTCTGACAGAGTTTGGTGAAGAARTGAAACATCAGCAGAGTGACCAAACAGAAGTTAAATGCTCAGCAGAAATATAAATAGTGTTTTTCATTCTTGGTATTATGTGCTGGACCTATGGAGTCTTGTGGTTGGAAATGGAATTTGTAGAAGGGCTGAGGAATTTATTTCTAAGCTTGTACCATGTTATCCCAGTTRGTAACTGGTTTAGAGTCCCCCTGAGTTAGGATGCACTGGTGGCCTTTGAGTGATTACAGTTCTCCTGTCCTGTCTCCATGGGAAATCACCTGGGTGAGGCTGGGATGGGAGGGAGATGTGGCTGTTGATGTAGTGCATGGTGAGCAGGGCAAAGACTTCACTGGGGCAAAACAAGGAGGCCCCAGCCTCTCAGAAGAGGAGGATGCAGGAAGAGCTGGTTTGATGGGCTGCTCAGCTCTGGCTGCCCCTAAATGCCCCTTGCTCCACGCCTGTCCATTTCTTAACAGCACTGTGTCTGCCCTGTCAATAGCAGAACAGCATTTGCCTTTCATTTGACTTGATTTCTGGTCTCAGGAGGTGAAGCTTGGTGATGGTATTGGTGCCAGCAAGAATGCCAGCATTCTTTTTCATGTGAAGGAACTGGGGGGATTCAGTCCATGCTGTGTCCCCAGAGTACCTTGTGGATGAGATTGCAGCACAGARGCAGCAGGTAAATGGATGTGCCAAGAGTCATGGGGTAAAGACACATCCCAAAGGGTGAGTTACCCTTACAAAATTGTTCTCTGGGCTTGCAGGCATTTGCTCTGGGTGGCAGCTAGGAATATCTCATTAGCATGACCTGGTGTGTCATGTGTTCAGACACAACCCATAGCTCTCCTGGCCAGCTCTGGCACTCTGGCTTGTGATGCATCTATTCCCTAGCCTCACCTAGGGCTAGACTGGGATGGCTTCCTGCCTTGGGGACTGCATTGCTAATCTTTACTTGAAGATGTGAGGTGCCCAGAYATGCCTGGGTATGGGGGAGGCTGCTCTGCATTGTTGTGATAGTTCTCAGCTGGGTGAGAAGGGAGATGTCTCCAGCCCAGAGGCAGAGCACACTCTGTTGTGTGCTAGCAGGGATGCTGGGGAGGTGGCTTGGCTAAACAGAGGTGCCAGCACCTCACTCAGAGCCCTGATGTTTCTAGAGATCCGTCGTCCTTCGAAAGCACCCTCTGATCATGGAGCTCACAGCCAAAGGCTGGCCCAGCCCTCGCCTCTAATCTCATCTTCCCTCCAAGAGTCCAGTCCCTGGAAAGATGCAGCTCTCCAAGAAGACATTCCAGGGGGGTTTAATCACTGCACTCCTCCAGCCCTGCTGCACTTGTGGTCTAAGCACCTGCTGTTTCATTTAATTAGCAGCAAATGGGAAGCGTGGGTTGGGGGAAGAGAGAGCAGCACCCTGGTGAAGTATTTGCTGCCATGTAATGTATTTTATTTTGGGTCTGGAATGGAGGCCATGAGGAACATTTTCCAGAGGGCTCCATAAACCACCTCTGTTCACAGGGTGATTATTTGAGGAGGGAGGGGAGTGTGGATTTAAATCGGTGCTGCTAATTTCTGCAAACAGCCACATTATTTTTAATTCATACTTCAGACTCCCTCCACCCATGGCTTGATGTTGGGAGCTGTGAATTTTCCACGTCATTACAAAGTCCCTCTATAAAAGAGAGCCCTTTAAATACATTTCAAAAAATTGATTTCAAATACACCAGGCTCTCAGATAAGTCAGTATTCAGAATGGAAAACTAACTCTTTCCTTCCCTCATAGTGGCCTGCTCATTTATTTGTATTTCAGTAGGACGTAGCAGCTCTGAGCAGAGCTACATCTGTCTGGTGAAAGGGGCTAGAAAATGCACAAGAAGCTGCAAGATAAGTTGAAAGCCTTTGTTCACTGTGATTAGCTGAGTTTGGGGGCTCTCTGTTGAAATCAGGGTGTTATGTTGCCAGCAGTATTTTACCWGTGTAAGGAAGGGAGATGGGGACAACTGGGAAGGCAGACATCTCCCATGGATTTGAGAGGGTAAGTTAATGTGTGGCTGTCAGGTATCCACATGGAACGGTGTCTGTGGTCATGTCAAGAACTCTGACTGATCATTTTGTTCTCATGGAGTTTTAAATTCAGTCCTGGGTATTGGATTCTGCTCCAAGGACAGTAAAAGTTCACAGAAAATTCTCGTCTTCAGAAATTCTCGTCATAATCTTGAAATAGAGAAACTCTTGCTGTATATCCATGCTATGGGCCTTCATTATTAGAAGAGAATTTTCCATTTGGAAGGGACATAAAAGTACCATGTATTCCAGCTGCCTGGGCACTTCTGGGCTGACCAAAAATTAAAGCAAGTTAAGGGCAAGTCTAAATGCCTCTTAACTCCTGGGAGGCTTAGGGCATCAACCATCCTCTAGGTAAACAGTTCCAGTGTTTGACCACCCTCTCAGTAAAGAATAAGCTGGTTTGTAGGTACTCCTTAACTACATAATCATTGTATGCTCACTGCTATTAGTGGGGAACCAAAATGGCTCCTGGGGACTTCCCAGCTGGGGAGGCAGGTGTAAGAGAGGTTTTCCTGAGAAGGGAATTCAGTTGTGCCTGAAAATTCAGTGGCATCATGAAAATAACCTCACCTTTACATGRGTGCTGAAGCATGGAAAAGTGGCCTCTACATCCTAGAAATCATTGATTTTGCAGAAATTGGCTCTTTCTCTTGTTTTTTGGAGTAGTTATATATTGATTTTTTTTTTATCTGCTTATAGGCACACAGGACACCTGCACATGTCCCAGAACTGTCAGACTCCTGCAAGTCAGCATTATACTCAGAATCAACCCCATAATTCTCCAGCAGTATCTCYTCCTCATCTCAGTTTTTCCCTCATTCTTTATGTTCCTATCTGATGATAGAAATAGGTTCTTTCTGCATGGATCAAATATGGAAGCAATACCTCGAGGGACTCATTCAGAGTCAGGATATGAAGTCTGGAGTTCTTTTTCTACCTCTGACATTTGAGAGATGCTTTTAAGTAGATGAGATTCTATTACAGTGTCAGCCCATCTGTTAGCAGCATTGGTGTTTGAATCCTATTCCTTTGCTCAGTTTTAACAGAAAGGCAAGTGAAGCTGTCTGGCAGTTTACCTTGTTGCATGTCTCAGAATGGCTAGGATGGGAAATCTGGTTTTGCTTTCAAGTCTCTATTGTACTTGCTGTGCTTAATGCTGTTCAGTCCCACATTCAGGCAAGGGGATCACCTGCCCAAGCTGCTCTTGCAGTTTCTCTTGTAATGGAGAGCAGMCCCTTTGCCTCCCCTTTCCCCTGCTGGCGCTTGCTTTCGAAACATGAGCATCTTCCTCTGGCTTCAAATCCTTCTCCAGGCTGATACTGATCTGCAGGGTTCAAAGTAGGGGTGGGATTTCAAAGCCTCCTTGACCGTTTTGAGTCTGCAGTGTGATGCTCAGGCCGTGCTGAAAGCCTGAGTTTTGAGGCACATTTAATCACATCTCTGCACCTGTTAGGGTGGAAAAATTTTCTTYTGAGTTTTGTTTCTGTTGTTCCTCAGCCACTCTCAGGTTTTCCTTCGTTCTTGGCCAGCACAATGTTCTCTGGCATCTGACCTCATGTAGAGACATGCACCAGTCCCAGATGAAGGACTAAAAACAATTGTCTGCACCTGGCTCAGCAAAATAGTTATTTGTGTGTATGTGTGTCTGGTAGTGTAATTTATTTGGTCAATTAYTTGAGCCAAAGGAAGCCCTCATTAAGCAAGATAACTTTGCATCTGGGTTGCTGGCAAAGAGCATTYTCTGTGCTGGCCGTGGGAGTGTAGTTAATGCCCTCCCAGGCCTTTTCTGCCCATGTGTGATTATAAAGGGAGCTTGGCAGTAGCTGTGCTTTGATGAAGCTGGTGTCTTGCTTTCTGATGGAAAATGGGCCATTCTGTGCTCTGATATTTTTCTTACTCTCACCAGGGTGCATATGTGGAACTCAACTTTTGAAGTTGGYTGTGCCTGGTAGAAAGCAGTTGATGTGTCATTCCTCTTCCCACCTCCTCCTCACTTCACTTCTTTCTTGGTAGCTTTTTCTTTTATTTAATTGAATTTCTAGTGCTGGGTTCTGCAGATGGYAGTTCTCTAGGCCTGATTCCTTACAGCCATAATGCTGAGGTGCTAAAGATGGATAACCTTATGGAGGACACAAGGATCATGTGGGCTTTCAAAACCAGCAGCCAGGTCTCATAGGGCAGTGCYATCAGACAGCTTGACTGCTGCTCATAGGGGAATTACAGGCCTGGATATGGCTTGAATCTCTTTGATCCAAGTTAGTGTCTTCCTGGATACTTTCTGTGACAAAATATCTTAAATGCAATTTCAGGAGGAGTCTGTGAAATGTTAATGTTCTACCTGAGCCAGGGGCAAGGGCAGAAGAGAGCTGTGTGGTACCTGCAGCTTGTTGGCTAGGCTTGGACTTTTCAACACACTTTTGAGGATGTTTCCACAGTCTGGGTATCTTTCTGATGTTCCTTTATTGTGGCTTTGTGTGATGGAGAGGAGGAGAGTATAGACAAATGCAAATCCACAGGGAGGATGAGAAATAGTCCTGGATGCCTGCACAGTGCCCAGCAGGGCACAAATGACTGTCGTGCTTGTTTGCCCGGCCTGTCTGCCCCATCCAGCTTCTAAAGCTGGTCACAAGAYGTGGAAAGGCATAGAAATCTGCATCATCGCTGCTGGATGTCCTGGATGGTCATCAGCCTGCCCATCAAAGTAGTTTGCAGGTCACCTTCTTCCCCTCAGAAATATTTGGGAAGGAGCTGAAGGATGTGATGAGTTGTTGTGGCTACAGTTTCCTTGSCTTGCTTTCCCCAGCACCCTTTCCTTGCATCCCCCAAGCACATCTCACATCAGTGCACACGTAGTGTGTACCCCTCAGCTGGCCACCATGGTTTGCATGTGTGGCCAGGCAGGCTGGAGAACACTTGTGTTTTTGTTTTATGACTGAGTACATGCCTAGTTAAGTGCAAACTGTTCCTGGTGCTGCACTGCTCCTCGTGTTCCTGGAAGAGCATCTGCCAGAGGAGAGCAGGCATAAATGCTCACTGACAAGCTGGACATGTACCCAGCTGCCTCTGAACCCACGGGTGCTGGTGCTCAGCCCACATGGCCCTGTGGCCACCCTTGGCTTCAAACTCTGCTGCTGCCCTGMCAGGGATGGGCACAACAGCTCTGGCTTTCAAGGTGGTGGCCAACAATGTGCTGGGCACCTCTTGCACCTTGTGCTGCTGACCATGCTCTCACCATCAGTTCTTGCAAATGCCACCAGGCAGGGATACAGGCAGGAAACCTGCTGTGGARGGACAGAGCTGGAAGGAGTCTCTCTCCTCCTGGACGCAAGCATCTGCCTCCATGTGCTCTTTCTCCCTCACAACTTGAAACTCTTGTCTTATCGGCAAGTTTGGAAAAGTCACAGCCCTGACAGTATTTCTTGACAATGTGCCTGTGCCACTTAAAAGCTACTGAGATAAAAAAAGACCAAAATAACCCCTACTGCTGTCAAAGACCTCCATCGATGCTTTTCAAACTCTGCCAAGCATTACATGTGATTAGCTGGTACGATACACAGAACAGCATCTGGTCCACAAGGAATGAGTCCAGAGATGGATGATTTTTATCTGAGTGGAAATCCCAGGGCAGGGCTGGAGCATGCAGAGCGTAACACAGAACCCTGTAAACACTTGGAGTGCCCACCCAGCTCTGAGCAGCAGCCATGGCCACCAGCCAGGCCTCTCTCCKTTCCCAGGGCTTGATTTTGCTCTCAATTCAATTAATGAAACCCCTCAGGCAGACTTGTACTTATAWAAATAAGATTTCAGTCCTAGCCTCCCTTTGTAAGGTGCTGAGTCCTTCGGGACAGCTCTGGTCCCAAGTCCCCTGGGATTCTCCTTCTGGTCATGGACTTTATGAACTCAGATGTTACCCAAATTCCCCTTTTGCTTTTAAAAATAGAATTGTCCATGCTGCATGTTGGGGCAGGGATCAGAAGGAGCTGGTGTGGGTCTGACTGTGCAGCTCAGGTGCCTTTGCAGTGTAGTTGTGCTACTGATGGGAGGGCTTATTAAAACARAGTTTTGATACCAGGAAATTTGTACCCCTATCCAGAAATAAGTCTACAGAGAAAAGCCAATCTCTGAGATGCCATTATAGTAGGCACCAGTAAAGAGAGATTGTTGSAAACCTAGGTTTGTTCTCACATTGTATTCTAGTGTGTAAATCCTTTCCTCCCTGCATTGCAAGCCCAACTGGACAGCCAGTGCTTTTGGAATCTGCCCTTCCTTCCCATGCACTGACCATCTCTGCTGTCCCTGTGTGCCACGTGAGCATCCTGGGGAGATGCCAGCACAGCACCCAAGCCTGGGCAGTGCCTGAGCTGAAGGGCCTGTGCTGGGGTGGGGTGTAAAGCTGGCAGCTGCCTCTGAGCTCTTGGAAACCTGTCCTGCTGGCTGCTTGTTACCTCCCTGGAGGCTGCAGCAAGGTCTCTGTTACACCTGTGCAGCTCCCTSTGCCTGCTCAGGTGGTGGGATTTGTTGTCTGAACTCCTTTCTAAATCCCCCCAAAGATGAGATACACATGTGTTTGGAACCAGATATGCAGGCAAAACATCTTGGGGTTTGGAGGTGGGGAGGGAGGAAGAAAAGAAGACAAAGGAGTCTCCTCCCAGCGTGGAGTTAAAACCTGTGGTTGTGTTGTGCTTGGCACRGATTCCCCATTGTACTGCGCTGGGCGGTCGCTCTCCTCTGGCAGATGCTCTCCCCAGAGCCATGAGAAGTGTCCTACAGAGATGAGTAGATACCATTTCAGATGGAGTTTGTGAAGTGAAATGTGCCATTGTGTTTGGAGCTATTGTTTCTGTTTTCAATATTGAAGTTACTCATGGTTTCCAGGGGGCAATATATCAAGCAAAGCTAACAGGCTGTAGAGAAGATGTAGATTATGAAAACAGAGGGATTAAGTTTCATACATTTGGAACTAAAGTCTCATTTCTCTCTTAGCACTGGGAGCACGGAAGCACTCTTGTGGACTCATAAAAGTCTACCAATTTAAATGAGGGTGTGTTTTTATCAGGGTTTAGTTAAAACTGTGGTCAGCACTGTGTGAGCAACTCAGAAGACTCTCTAAGGATGGATTCTGTGGGTGCAAGATCCATGACCATCCAATGTATAAATTTGGTTTCAGAGAGTTTCTGTGCCAGGCTGTCTGGGTAGTCGCCACATAAAACACCCATGAAAATCCACTCTTCTCTCTTTTTGAGAGAGGAGTAAGGAAGGATAGAAGAGGGCATTGCATGACCARTGTGATTCTCCAGCTGCTGACGTCCCTTTTGGGGACTGCCTGAACCCAGGAGTCACACTGACAAACAAGGGGACCCAATAATGAAGGGCCAGCCCTCGTTCCCACAAGGTGCCACCCTACATCTCTCATGTTACAGAGCAGAGCAGGAGTTTGGTTCCCTGGATGATCTGACAGCACCGAACAAAACAGTGGTAAAACCAAAACAGCYTGTAAATCATGCTGACAATATTTGCTGTGTGTCCTAACAATAAGGATGCAATTGGTACCAGCAGTCTGCTAATGGCCCTTGGGCTGCTCTTGGGATACTCCTCAAGCACCCTGCTTGCATCTGCAATGCAGCGTTTGATGCTGCGGCCCGGGGTTTTTTTAAAGACCCAAAGGTTTTTCAAACCCCTGCAACCTCCTACCAATCTGTCCAGCTTTTGTGCTGGGYCAAGGTGAGTTGAGCTGCTCCTACTTGCACAAATTTAGGGCAGGCACTCTCAGTTTTTGCATTTTGAGGCCTTTAGAGTGGTTTGGTAAAGTTAGTGCACTGATAAACCCTAAAGTTGTAGTGAGGCTGCCATGTATTTCAGTCATTGGCTTAGAMGGGTTGAAATTTAAAGAAGGATAGAGAGTAAATACTTTTTAAAAGTATTTACTTTTAAATAGGTGATATAGGAAGCAGTGATTAATGGAAGTGACCTTGGTGCTTTGCTCCCTTTCAGTGAAGCTCTTAGACTTGCCATTGTGTTTAAAACTGGAACCTCTGCTCTGACAGTGCTTTCAGATGCAGTTCTGCTGTCTGAAGGCCAGAGCTGAGGGTCCAAGGGCACTATTGCTGCAGCATCTCTCACTGGGACAYGCTGGTCTCCTGCTACTTACATGCAATCTGAAAGAACACTTAAAGCCTGTGAGTTTTGTAAGGATAAAAAATTGCAGGATGTAAGGAAAGATGCTCTTCTCTTGAAGTCAGCTCTTCTTCCAGACAGGATTTTTACTGTGACCTGCAGTGATCCTTTTAGRAGATGCCTAGGGTGTGCAGCCTGAGCACCTGGGCTCCGGAAAAAAATCCAACAAATTTCTTGCATCCCATCACAAAATTATGAGCCTTCCCCAGAAGCTAATTGACCTGATAGGGCAGAGCATCAGCATGGCTCTCACAGCTCTGCATGAGTGTGGTGCCACATAACTGCAGCATTCATCTCTCTAAACAGACACTGTGGTATGGCCTTACTTCCCAGGGATGCTGTTGGGACAAATCCTCTGCAGATACCAGAGTAACAGGGGATGTGTAATCACCATGGATAGATGGGAAAGTATGAAGTAGCCTTTGTCCAAGCATCTTCCAGTGTGGTTACGTTGGATGAGGCCAGTTTAATTTAGCACAGGGGAAAGAAAATGCTTCTGGCAGGAGACTTCAATAGCTGCTCTGTGAAAGGACAGTGTGGGCTTTCTGAGAAGCTCTTCAGACATGCACCAAGTGCCTCTGCCATCCCCAACCAGCACCTCAGAATGTTTTGCCAGGCTGTGTTAGCCACAAAGCCAGGCTAGTTCTGTGGAGCCTTCAGAGAAAGCTGCATTTCTTTATGAAAAGTACCAAATGTCTCAGCTGGGAAACAGCATTCCCTCTTTTGATGGATCGAGTGGGGAAAGACCCCCAGTCTCTGCTCCCTGCCTTCTCCTCCCCTGGCTATTTTGTTTGGATACTGAGAGGTTTGTAAGATTTCCAAGATTTCTTGTGGAAATTTTCAGACCTGARAAAGGCATTTTCCCTTTGAGGATTGCACCATGCTGTAAATGTCTGTTCTCTTTATTTTATATGCATTTTCCTGCTTTTGTTTGACTTTCTCATGGATTGCACTATGTTTAATTCAGAACATATCCTATAATGCTGTAATTGCCAGGCATGTCAGCTGCTTATCCGGATGACTTTTTGCTGTATTTTTTTTCTTTAAAAATAAAAGAAAAGCAGTTGCTGCTACTTCTCAGGGATTGAATTATTGCACTTCTCTTGCATGCTGTGGCATCATGTAACACCACAAGGGAGCCAGTGTCACTGGCTGCCTGATAAAGTTATTCCTGCTGCATTGTGGAACCCRTTACTGCTTTAGGAAGAGATGGAGTTCCACCTCCTTCTGCTGTGTAAGATGTCAGTTCTGTGTGTGAGTGGCTAACAGATGAACTCCCCTAGGCTCAGTCTGTTCCATGTCCTCACCCAAAGATCTTTTGCAAACTTTTCCTAGTTGTTCTTATGCTTAGGAGCAGCTTTGCTCTGGCCAATTTTGAAGGAGTGGGAGTTAACCAGGCCTCCTGCTGTCTTGTGTCTGTGACAGCGAACTGATTTGCTGTTCCTGTGAGACAGTGAAGCAGAGAAGAAATAAAAAGAAGCTCAGAGAAAGCTAGAGAAAGTTGTCTAACAGCTGTTTGCTGTGGAGGGATCTGCCCCAGCAGCAGAGGTTTCATTCCCTGCARTGTATCTCCTTCTGTCATTGATCTCAGCTGCTGTGGTCCTGAGCTGGAGTAAATGAGRTCCTCCCACTTACATCATGGCTGCYCCACTRATTCACTTTAGCAGAACACCTATTCTAAAATCAAACAMCTGAAGAAATTATCTTCTCTAGGCCAGTATRTAGAAGGTGAATCTGTGAGATAGTCTCTTGTGTTCTCCACTCTCTTGCTTGTTTTCACCTGCTGACATGTTGGAATGTTACCTAGCAGCACRAGATCCATTCTCTGGAAATGGGAGCCAACCAGCTTTCCTAAGTGAAAGACCCCTTTGGATTCCCTGGTTWACCAGGATTTGGAATATGCTATGGATGGACAAGCCTGCAAATGAGAGGATAATTGTATCTGAAAACCACCAATAATATTTCTTCCATTTGCTTCTGTCCTGCTGGGTTTAGGTAAGTGTAGTTCCTCTGAATTCAGTCTCTGTCTCCTGCTCTGCAGCTTAAGGCTCAGAGCCTTTGTTGGCTCTTGATTACATGTCACGCCACCTACCTGAGATCTGTCTCACAYTTTGCAGGTGCAAAACCAGAGACAGGACCAGAGAGGTTTACCCACCAGAAAACTCTGGCAGATGACAGAATTCAAACCCATCCTGGCCATTCCCTTTCTTGCAGATCACATGGTTTATAATTCAAAATATAGCTGATGATGCTGAAACCATCAATCCCCTCAGCAAACAGCACAGCTGGTTTCCAGTTTCAAAATGAAAGGAAATTACTGCAGCTCCTCAGGGGTTTAATTAATAGCTCCTATTCTGGTGTCTTACCTTYCCTTCTCATCTAAACTTGTGTTATCTGCATTAGAGACTTTCAATCTTTTCTGATTTGCAGATGCCCTTAACCCTTCTTGCTGAGGTGTGAGTTCCATCATCACTAGTTTCAGATCCCTGGCAGAATCTTTGGTTTTCTTCCAGTTTCTTTGGCAGACTCTCTCAGAAGTGTGCACACAACCCCATACATGCACAGATGCCTCCTCTCCTCTTCCTTGTCTCCCAGCTGGCTGTAGCCCTTCTTTCCTCCTTGGGACACTGAGATCAGATCTGCCTTGTGAGAAGGGATGTGCCTGATGCCTGACTGTCCTCTAATACTTTACCTTTCAAGTCCATCAGTGTCTAAATTTAAAGTTAWTGTCACCTTGCCTCATTTTTAATGAAAAATGCATTTTCTGATGAGCACTTGGAAAAAGGGAAGCTGATGTRCCTCTTGGCATTCAGTGTAGGAAGAAATGTAGTCTTGGGACCAGTTGAGTGGCCAAGAGTAAGGTGGCAAGCTTACTCTTGGTGTAAGGTGGCAAAAATTCTGCTGCTCTTGGTCATGTTTGATTTCCAACTGCTCTTTCTCTAGGACACAAGTAAATTATACCCTGGAAAGGGAGAGAGGCCTCATCTCTCTCTGTAGAAGGTCAGAGTCCTTTTGCAGCAGTGAATGTCATTTTGCTTGCCAAAGTAAGGGGCTTGCATGAAAGTCACCCTCAGGATCTTTGKCTTATAAATAAATCTCCCCATGACTGCAGTGCTGACCTCCTGCAGAGCTTTGATTTGTATCCGGGCAAACCTACATCCACTTGAAAAGGATCCAGAAAGATTTCCACACTAAGAGGTTATGTGGGTGTCCTCATTTGCTCATTTTAAGAGGAGAACTTAATTCTTCTAACCAGAGGAATTAAAACTGCTGCAAGGAAGGAAGAGGAGGAACCAACAGCTCATCAGGAGCCCATCTACAGTCTATGGTGTAAGGCATAGGTGGAGGTCAGGTAGCTGGCTCAGTGGATTCATTTTAGGGAGTTGGATTTGGACATAAACTTCTGAAACCTTAAAACCAAACCAGGAACAAAGTTCCCACTGGCAAATGCCATAGGATCAAGCCAYTGAACAGTTTAAATGTTCGTGTCCCCTGCACTGGTTGGCTTGTAGCAGAGTACAAGTCTCTCCTTCCAAAGAGAAGTTGCCTCTTAGTCTTGGGTGCTGTAATTCCTTATGTGTGCAGCAGAAAGAAATGTTGTTTCATGAAATTTAACCAAGATAGAAAAAATGCAGTAAGTAAATTGTCAGGAAGCTGCTTGGCTTCTCATCCTCAGAGATGCTACTTGTAGCATCTCAAAGGGTGCTTRTTTTTCTTTATTTTTAAACCAGGTATTACCAGGCAGACGGGGTGGAATCTTACTTTCACAGCTGAGCTGATGTGAAATGACCAAAGATGCTGTTATGTAGCAAACCCAAATGGTTCTTGTGTGCAGGAGAGGCTCTTTCTTCATTATATGTTTGCATTTTAACTAAAGATGGCCTGAAGCAGAAGACATGAGAAGGAAGATGGCTGGGGAAGTAGTTGAGTTAATACTTTGAAATCTTCCTATTTTATTCTTGCAAGTCAAGTMATTTCATGCTTATGTACAAATAGAAAGGAGTGGAGCAGGCCAGCGCTCTTGAGTCTGCTCTTTTTAATAAGCAGCAACTCTCATGAGTAATTCCCTTGATTTTTAATGAGGTTAATTGATGATCATTTGGTGATTGCTGCAAGAAAGTCATAATCTGGACCACAAGGTTTTATAGCAGGTCTTCTAARGGAGTTTTAGTCAGAAGTGAGTAGGAAGGTGCTTGGAACAGAAGGCAGGGCTGTGCAGGACTTCATCAGGAAAGATGTCAGCAAACCTGGAGCAGTCTGGAGAGGCAAAGACTGGAGGGGCAGTTTTGGTGGTGAGTTATTCATGCATCTGTTGTGCCACAAGTGAGACTGGGATGTGTTTATTCAGCCTGACTCCAGACCTGCTGCCTGAATGGATGGAAAGCTCACTTCCTGGTTTCCATATACCCTCCCTGTTTGCAAAGGGATCCTCCACCCTGTGGTACAGGGACATGGTAACATGTTTCTTTCTGCTCACTACATCAGTCATGCAATTGGAGGCTCCTCCTCGTTGTAAGCAGATGAACTGAGCTACTCCAGTTTTGCCAAAATGCACTGCCCAGCTGTGTTTTCCTGTCTGTTCAAAGCCAGCTACATCCCTAATTCAATTCTTTGGGACTCTGCATCTTCCTTTCTTTGCCTTCATACTGGGATGATTTTACTCCAGGCGACAGAATTGCTTTCTGATTTAGCAAACTTTGTCCCTAAGTTAACTGTCACACATCAAAGRTGTGAGCAACAACTTGTGAAGACTGCCCATGTCTGAGCAGAATAACCTGGGGCATTAAGTGCAGGGTTTTTTCCATCAATCATATGTGTATTTGCAGTTATACCAAGAATAACTTCCTTTAATGGAAAAACATTTGTCACAGACAAAAGAGTTTTTGACTTTCAGATGCTCTGCAGACATCTAATTAAGAGAACTGAAAATCTGTTTATTGGTCTTTGTCTGTTAATCATGTGAGGGAAGGGCTGTGCCTACCAAGAGGAATTTTGGTAGTTCAGCCCTTAACTTTTTTCATTCCCAGCTACTCCCTTTTTCTCCTCTTACCATAGCTGGGCCRAGGGGGGATGTGAGGCATTGGCTCGAGACACTCCATCATCTTTGGAAGATTTGGGATGTTTAATTCAAGTCCACTGGTGCTTTTTTCCTCCTGTATACATCTCCTCCTCATCTTCCACTTTGCATCGCTCTCTGTGGGTGGGARGATACAGAATCCTGCTTTTTTAGGACTTTAGCTCTAACTTGCACTGGCTTTGAATGGCAGAACTGAGTGCAGGAAAGTGCTGAGGAAGGTTCCCTGCTCCTACTGCACTTTATTTGACTTTAACATCCCCAAGGTTCCATGGCTTCTGAAGTGCCCCTGCCTCCCCCAGCTCCCCCAGACTTTCCCAGTGGAGCCAAGAGCTGGGGTGGAAAGTGTAGTCTAGGAAAGTTTAGCCAAACTCTTCCAGCCTCAGTTTATTGTATCTATTTTGCTGATATCCACCCTTTAGATAAATACCACTAAGTTATACACGTTGTGGCTCTCTTGATGTGGTTAAAAAGGCTTGTATTAGCCAAGCTAATCTAACTCCAAGAATAACCCTGGGAATTTGACTGTGTCAGTTCCAGCTTCAATCAGTCACCACGTAGTCAAGTGAGAATTGCCTTCCTGGCTAAAAGTGTAGCAACAGTGAAACTTGAAGTCAGTAGGTGGGGATTCCCTCCCCCTCTTTTTTTTCCCCCCTCTTCTTCGAAAGAAGCTCCTGCCCATGCCTGACCTCAGACACCCAGAGCTCTACCTACAAGAAAACAAAATTTCCCATTTTCAATAAAAAAATCTGTCTCTGTAGGCAGAAAAGCGAGTTAGCTAACAATCCGCAAAGCCATGGTCTATTTATTTACCAGGCTGACTCCCTGATGGGGAAACATGTGGGATCTTTTAAGTCCTTCTTCTGCACAGATGTTGCTTCTACTGCTGAGTTTCCTCTTGATCTTTGGTTTGCTGTGCCATATGGTGAAAACGCTGGAGATGTTGTGTGCGGTGGAAGACGAGAAGTATTCTGCGTGCTTAAAACAAAACCAGTAAAAAATAATAATAAAAAAAAATTCTGACTGTTTTTCCCCAAGTTAGCAAAAAAATATTTTTAAAAGGAAATCTGTCGAGCTAGCAAAACCCTTTTAACTTGCACAGCCTCCCCGTTGGGCACGTAGCACTGATGAGATTAAATGCTGATTGACGAGTATACGAGCATCGCCTCCCTTCCCCCAGCTCTTGCTGCCACTTTGTCTATTTGTGTTGAGCTGTAGATCCTGTTGAGATGAGGAGACAGGGGTTCTGCAAGGGCAAGTAACACTACTGCTTGCTTTTCCTTCCTTGCCTTCCTCAGAGATCACAGGACATGTGGACTGTGAGTTGAAAGATGTCTCTCCTGGTGTGTTGGAAAGGAGCCCTGGGGCTGGCAGGAGCTTTGGAGATCCCCCTGCCAGAGGGAGCCAGGGCTTCTGGGTAGGGAGGGGACATTGGGCAGCATGGAGACATCATGCATAGGAAACATGGGGGAAAATGAAACAGRATGTGAAGATTTGGGTCTCTGTCTTGGTAGCACCACTGCTGAATGAGAGCAAAAGGTTACAGAGGATGAATGGGAGAGATGAGAGGCTCTGGCATTTTTTAGGGCTAGAGTTGGTCTYCTTTGGGCAAGTCCATGAAGGTGTCACTAGAGCAGGTGCATCTTTCTGCCTGAGGCCTTTCAGCTGCTCTCCAGCCTCAGTGGCMCTGGTCCATCAGATCATCCAAGGATACATCATACAGCTCCTTTAGGAATGTCAGAGCAGCATGCARCTTTCCTAGGCTAGGAAACCATGTGCTAAAGCCTACTGGGCTGGGAGCACACCCTCCCTGAGCTGTGCTTTCAGGCCATTTGTGGGACTGGTGTTCTGTGGGATGCTTTGCTCTCTGAGGCCTCCTTGCCTGCTGTCCTCCATGTAGGGACTGCAGTGGAAGGTACTCCCCAAAACCCCATCTCTGTCTCCCTGGGAGAACAGGAGCTCTTTCTTACTGGACCAGGGCWGTGGGTTTCTAGCTCTGCCATAAAAGCAGAGCAGGTGTTTTGTTAGATATGCTTTAATCTGGTTGCTTGAACAGCCATTTTTTTAGCCAGGAGCGTGGTCTTTCAGATGGACAGGTAAAACCTGTTGCTACACCAGCACAGGCAGACTGTGTATTAGAGGCAAGGCGTGTGTGTAGCAAAAACTGGGAGCCTAATTTTAGAATGACAGCAAGGCCAGGCTCAGCTGTCTGCCTGGGCCCTATCCCAGCTCCTTTGTGCTGCCAGAAACTTGCCCTCCCTTTCTTGGAGTGAACTGCATCATACCTTTTTAGGTACAGGCTCCCCTCCAACAAGACAAAGTAATTCCTGCAGTTGCTTCTGTCTTAAACCATACACAAACCAAGAGGTCCCTTGGTCCCTATGCAAATGATCCATGTTTCCCCCTAAGATGTTTGTTGTGCTTCCTTTGCAGATGCAGCTTCTGGACAAGTTCCCTATTGAAGGAGGCCAGAAGGATCCCAAGCAAAGAATCATTCCTTTTCTACCAGGTAATGCTGTGGGGAAAGCCCTAAATAACATGGCTGAGAGCAGCTGGAGACTGCAGTTCCCCAGCTACTGTCTCTAGTACTTTTTGTGACCATTCTTATAAATGCCTTTTCCTTGGGAGGTCATACACACAGCCCTGTGATACCAGACCTGCACCTCCTCCTAAAATAGCTGGCATGGTGTTTAGGGCTCTCAGGGGACCTTTCATCAGCTGTTCAGATTCAGGTTGKCTCATGCCCTGTTACACAAAGGGAWTTGAGGGCTTCTGAGGGKCTGTGTCTTTGGGGTGCAGCCAGGCAGCCTGAGCTCCAGCCACCAATTGGGAGACCACCGGGGACCAGAGTCAGTCTTTGTCATTTCTGGAGGCTGTAGCTCTGCAGACACTGTTACTGTGCAATAAGGAATGAATAACTGGAGTTGCCCCTGCGAGAGAAAGGAAACTGAAGGAAGGTTAAAAGCAAATAGGGATTTCTGCAATGCTGAGCCGCTGTCCCTCTGACACCTTTTGTAGAGTGTGTGAACATGATGGATATGCTGCCCTGAGGGCAACAGCACACCCTTCTATCCAGCAGCAACAGCTGCAGGGATGGCATGGGGGAGATGAGCCAGACCACAGTGTGCTCTTGGCAGTGCAGGCTCTGGCCAGCTCCCTATTGTCTGACTGCATCATTCTGGCTGTTGGCTCTAAGTTTGGCTCACTGCACTGCCTGCCAGGATAAGTGAAGTATTTTCAGCCTGTTAAAAGGTCTCTTCTGTCTCTCTCTATAAAAAGGAGATCCCAGCTCTTCCCTTAAGGTCTGTGAAGAGAAGCCGGGATGGAGGGCTTTTTCCTCTCCAGGAGCATGCTGCAGTCCCTAATGCTCTTTGCAGGCAAAGCAGCTGCTCCAGATGTGTGGTGAGCACAGCTCCAAGGTTACTGGGGAGTAGGGAATTAAAAACCAGCAGCACAAATACACAACCCCAGCATCAGAGCCACAGCAGGGCAGCAAGGCTGCCTGGCAGTGTCTTGGCAGCCTCCATAGCCCTTGTGGAAGGCAGTCCCGGGCCTGGGGTTTGCTCTCTGCAGTGTTCTGTGCTGCATCCAGACTCTGTAGCCAGAGGAAGGTGGTCAGGAGAAATGCCTAAGAGTGGGCTCTCTTTGTAGCTGTACCACCAACAAACTCATAGCCAAATCACCTTATGAAACCTCTTGGTGATAAGAATGGATGCTGCTGGCCTGCTTTTCTTACTGGAAAGCATTCTGAGGTCCTTGAAAGCACTGTACAAGAGTGCAGATGGCTTCACATGAGGTGCTGTAGGAGAATCCTGTCTGCAGGTAGCATTTGTTCCTCCTGTATTGACTGTCACTGGCCTATCTATTCTATTTTCTCCTAGAAGAATGTTGGCTGACTGCAGGTGGCTGCTCCTCAGCCTTTATGCAGATCATAGTGTTTGGATGTCCTGATAGATGTGTGCGTGATATTTGCAGAGGGTGAGATAAACCCCATATGCCCATTACAACACTTCCTACCCTTCCCACCCTCCAGGAACATGAGGGAGATGGTAATGCCACATGTCCTTGAGGGGAAGAGTTATATCTGGAAAACATTTGGGTTGACTTAGTGTCCCAAAGAGAGAAGCTGCCAGAATAGAATAGACCTCAGCTGTATTTAATTTAAAATTTCTGTGATATATRTTCTACTTTTGATATTGAATCTCTGCCTCTTTCTTGTTGAACTGCTGAACRGCCCTTGTTGCTTTACCCAGGAACAAGGTGACTCAGCTAAATGTCAAACAATGTCAAACTCTGTTAAATTAACTGGCTGCCAAAATTAGAATACGCATGGCATTTCTGCAGCTGGAGCCCTGCATTACGGAAACGAATATCTAGCTATAAACTCCCTTAATTAAAAAATGGCAAGGCAGATGTTTGTACTTAAATCCTGCTTTATGAAGATGTTATGGTCTGCTTGCTTATTGTGGGCCTGATTCAGCCAAGCTGGAGTGGCTCTGCATGCTGTGTTCTGAGTGCCCAGGGTTTGCTGTGCCACGTGCAGGGTAGGACAAATCCCCCATCAGCTCTGGCTTAGGAAGTTGGCGTATTCCATCCTGGAACTCCTGTTTGTTGGTGCTCTCCTGAAATAATAATTTGTGCTTGACTGTGCTGGAAACCTTTTACCTGTAAAACCAAGGAAAATGTAATGGTGTTCAGAGCCTTGCCCCACAAGGAGAGACCATACTGGGTTCAGCAGCAGGAAAGTGCAGTTCTTCTTTCCTCTAGCCACCTTCATCTTATTTTCATCAATTTCTTTCTTCAAATATATTTACCTTCACTTCTTGTTTACACAAATAAGGACTTTCAGTGCCATGAAGAGGTGCAAGGAAATTATAAACAGTGCCAGGTAGTCCTGTAGAAAATGTCCTGTGGACAATTTTGTAATTTTGTTTTACTTTTCAAGAATGACTTCCTTGTCTTCAGTTTTTCTGTGATTTTTTTTTAAACCATACTGAGAGTGCAAAAGTGATATTTTTGTCTCCTTTCCTCATTTTATCTTCTTCCTATGAGTTTTTCCATTCTTCTCTCTGATTTCCCTTTTTAATGTTGGAAAATCCTGCTTTGGGAGAGACTGTACAGAAGAAAACTGCATTAGAAACTCTGTGGATTGGCCAGAGAGCATTTCTGTAGCTGGTGGTAGGAATTTTTTTCTCTGGAGGGAGACTGTGGAAGAGTCAGAATAAAATTTGCTGCAAAAAACCCTCTCTAGAGCAAAGACAGTTTGTTGCTCTAAGAAGACATGGATGGAAAGTGCTGTTTGCATGTATCAGTGTGGCTGTTGGTTTAGCCCATTTGCAATACACAGATTTCTCYATCACCTCTCCTGCTGCATATCTCAAGAATGATCTTTGGAGTGTGGAYGAGCAGTTTTTCTCCCTCCCTGTCAGGTACTTTTATATCTGCATCAACAGAGAAAAGGGGATATGGGTTTGGGCTCCCTTTTCCAGGGATCTTGAGGTAATTAATGAAGGAATTTCAGCTGGAAGGAGAAGACTCGACTGCTGAGCTTCTGGAGACCACAGCGGCAAATGACAYGGCAGAGACAGGGCGATGCAACTCTGGGATTAACAGTTTTGCAGTGGTTGACCCAAGACTCCAGGGCTTGCATTGTTTTTCATTTCTCTTGGCACCAAGTAGGAGAGCCATCAGGAGACAAAGCTGGAGGGATGTCAGCTCTTCTTGCTCCACTGTGTCTTCCAAAGTGCARCCCTGGGGAAAACACTCTGCATGGCCTGAAATCATTGCGCCATGCTGGCTGCAGATCCCTGCCTTGGAGAGAGGCTTGGGCTTGCCATGGCATGGAGGGCTGGCCATTGATGATGGGAACCCCTTGCACTTCCCACACAGATTCCAGCTTGATCCCTGCTGGCTTCAAACCACTTTTGACCCCCGCTGAAGAATCAGGAGGTTTTTGCATAGGATGTGCCAGAAGGGGAAAATCCTCAGTGTCTGCTCTGCAACTTCCATGCTGCCTGGAGAGGGAGACATCCTGTTCGAGGAGACAGCTTTGTGTGCCTGGTTTTCCTAACTCTTGGGAAGCTGAGTCCTGTCCCAGGGGAGCAGGATCATCACTGCAGGCTGCCYCACCAGCTTGGTCAGGCAGCTGGAGGAGCAAGGCTCCAGTCCCTGCCTCCAGTGCTTGGAGCCTCTACCAGAGAGGCACCTTCTCTCTTCCTTTTTTTYCCCACTCAGGCTTTCCTCCTCCCTTGACTAAGGAGAGGAGAAAATTGTCCATTTTGGGAGGCATGCTGCCAGTGTGGCTTGGTGGCTGTGTCCCAGGGCACTGGGAGGAATGCCAGCATGGGGGATGAGATGTCACCCAGCTGCTGTCACCTCGCTGTGCCCTGCTGACCTGCTTTATCCCTGAGAAGAGAAACGCTCTGGCACCATCTCAGAGGGGTCTCTGGGATTTTCTCCCTCGTGGCTAGTGGGASCACACCGTGTGCCTGCTGGGGCGTTTCATGGACAGGCAGCACACTCAGGGCAGCAGAGATCCCTCCCTGCTGGTAGTGCGAGTTTGGCCCTGATTTCTGCTSCTGCTGAGGAGCTGCTCCTGCCGGGAGCAGAGGGTGGGAGTGGGGTGAGCTGACACCTGCCCGGAGGCTTTGCCCGGCTGCCTCGTCTCTGGGCAAGGCTCCCCAGAGGAGCCCCAGTGTCTCGCAGCCGGGTTTGCTGGAGGCTSTTCCTGCAGCACAGGGGAGTCGGAGGAGCGAGGGCAGAGCCGTGTGTGAGTCAGGAGGCTGCGGGAAGGGAGAGGTTGGCTCGCAGAGGGCGCGGGCGGCCGTGCCAGCGCCGCCCAGATACCTGGGGGTGCCGCCGGGAGCCTCCCCTTGGCACCTGCGGGAGGATGGGGAGCAGCCTCTCGCCAATGCCGGCTGGGACCTTCCTCACCTCCGCTCCTGCCGCTCCCGGGCTGCACTGGGGAAGGAGATCTGCCGATGAACTGCATCCCAGGTGCTTGTGTCTGCTGCTTGGTTTCGGTCTGAGGTGTTGGGTTTGGATTTTTCCCCTCCCCTTTCCAGTGCTGTCTTTTGGGTAAGACGCAGCTGCGGAAAAGGGCTTCGGTAGGTTTGCAACAGCAGAATTTWGTCCAYGGTGATGAGAACAGGGTTGSTTTGTTTGGTTTTTTTTTCCTCTCACCTGTGTAYATTCCAGCTTTTTGCCTTTTGTTTTGCTCCGGGCTGGAGGAGAAGCCGGGTTTTGTTCGGAGTTCGTGTGCTGGAGCAGAGATGATGGGTTCATCCTCRCACAGCCAGCACCACAGGGACGCTCGGATCCCACCGTTCATGTCCCTCCTGTGTCAATCAGGACCAGCATCAGCAAAATTAGGATTTGACCACGTGTAATTTTGTCCAAGGTGTTGCATTTCAGCAGGGTACAGTGCATGGAAAGTGCTTTCAACATTTATTCTGCCCACCTTGGGAGGCAGTGGGATGATACTGTAAGGCACACACTGGTCAAGGAGGAGCCTTTGAACTTTTAGAGATATTTTTATTGCAGGCCATTTTCTCCCTTGGAGAGCTGGTTGGTAGCAGAGCATTTAAAAGGAAATGCATTTGCTGTCCTAATTCTTGGCTGTATTTTATGTGTAAATTTCAGATTTGTTTTTAATTTTTGATTATTCTGTCCTTCATCAGTCTGACCAAGGGCAGCAAGTTATTAAGAAGTGATTTAAACTTTTTTTTTGAGTAATTTTGAATTCCTCAGAATTTCATCTTTGACCTATTCAGAAATGAACAAGGTTGCAGCAGTTCAAAATCATTCAAAAAGTAGCATTAAGATTAAAAAACCCAAGACAGATCAGATRAAATTCTCTTTATCAATGCACATCTTATGTTTTAGATTAAAATATGAATTAAGTTATTTGAAACAATATTCCTTTAATATGCAGGGGTAGTCTTACAGGTGTGATAGGCATACACACACATACACTACAGAGTCTCAGGTGTCTGCTTTGCTGAGCCTTATCTGTGGAACATCAATAACCAAGATGCTGCTGTGCTTTTCTGAATATGAGGCAACAAACTCCCAGAAGAAAGAGGGGCTCTGCCCCCATCCCCTTCCACCACCTGCAGTAAGTGAGCATAGCAGTCCCCTGTCCCCATCTCTGAGGAGAGGTGACCCATGGCACTGTGGCATGAGRTGCTGTGGGCTTGAAGAGCTATGGAAATCTTTTAGGGGGCCATTCCATAATGCTGTGCAATTTCATTTTAATACATGTATTTTGCATTTTCCTGCCTGTTCTCTGAAAGGGGAGAGTGCTTCCGGGCTTAAAACCAACTTATGTTTGAGCCTGGATATTGTGTTAGGAAGACAGCTAACAGGTCCTTGGCTTCTTTCCACTCCAGCTTATTTAGSACTTGGGTGATGCTGAGCTTCTGGTGAGCTGCCCTTCAGCAGCTCCCATTGTCTGAGCTCACAGTTTCTATTGTGWCTTTCTATTTTCTGCCTTGCTAGGAGAGCTATTGTGGAAAATCCATCTCCTGTCTCTCACAAGAGGAGAATGGATTTCCTGTCGGCTCCGGGCTTGAAGGGAGAGCAGGGGCTGTCGGGAGGAAGCGACTGTTCCTCAGGATTGATGGGTTTGAGGGGAACAGGCCTATTCTTTTCTGTTGGCTCTGTGGAGATATTTTTAGGGTTTTAAGTGTTTTCTGGTTGAAAGACAAGTCGTCAAGTGTGAGGTCATAGGATGCCCTAAGGCTGCTGCCTATTGAAAAGCTGTGGAAGAGGCAGAGCTGCCCACTGAGGAGGGAGCTGTAAGGAGTCCCCCGGACTGGAGTGCAGGGGGCTGCTGGCTTTGCATGCTGATTCACAGGCTGGGCCTTCTGAAGGTCTTTGGGCATTAACAGGGCATGAATCAAGGGCCTGATTCCATTACAAAAGGAAGAAAAAGTGGGAAAAAATAATGCTGGTATCTGCCCAAGCACCTGGTCCTCTTCCCTCMGTCTCTTCTGAGTCCTTTCTCAGCATACAGATCTAAAATCCACCAGCTGACAGCTCAAAGGAGGACTGGAATAGAAAAAAGCTACTGAACCTTTTCCTGGGGCTTTTATAAACCCACTCTTCTCACACAGRTTAAGAACTCGTGTTTTGCTCAACCAAAAACTACCTCTGGGCACAAATCAGCATATGCAAAACATGAAGTGCCTCTCATTAGACTACTTGAATCTCCTGATGAGGATTTTGTAATGATCAAGCCACAGTTTCTAGGGAAAACAAAGAATGAAAAGGGATTTGGGTCTGGGTTTCCTTGAAGCCAGAGCTAATGGGGGTTATTTATTTTTATTTTGTAGCTCTGGATGCTAGACTGAAAGGCCAGGGAAGGTTTTCAGTATAGTCTAGCTGCCTGGACTCCTTGGGGAAATATACAGACGTTTTTCCTCAGAAAAATTAGTTGGATTTTGATTCTTGTTTTAAAAGGCAATAAATAAACACGATTATAGACTTGAAAAGCAGTTTGACCTGCATTGGGCTYGTCGTTTCCTCAGGCAGCCATTCCATATGAGTGTGCCCTCTACTACTATAATTACTTTTTAAAAATAACTCTGCAAGTCTGTAATCTAAAGTGGGTGGTATGTAGCAAGTCTGAGAGCATTCTGCATTCAACCCACAGACTGGAGAGAGGGTGACTTTATATAAGGGTTTGCTTGTCTTCCTCTCTGGTCTGAAATCTGACTTTTTCCCACAATCCATCAACAAATGGCCCATACAATGAAAGTGCTTTTTAACACAGTAGTCAAGCTTGCCAGGGACTCAGATGGCTTTGCAGCCCACAGGCTCTAGATATTCCCTCTGGATATTACTTATCTACCTAATCTTGTCTTTGTTGTGTTCAAATTTAAGTTGCCTAGGCAATACAGGAGAGAAGAGCCCAGCTGAGATTCACAGTTAAGTAATAGTCTAGACCTATGTTTGAATCTGTTTTCAGCCCACTTTGCCTTTTGGCTGGGCCAGCYGATTTATTTATATACTCACATGCTTAAAATAGGTTGTGATTATTTTTTTTCCTGTAGATGGGAAACAATGAACCTGGGAATTTGCTGCTGGATTCCTCCTACTTTATTTTCTCTATCTATTGAGCTTTTTAGGTGGTGATGTTCTCTGGTGTGGTGTGTTTGCAGACCTCCCTGCTCCACAATGCAGCTTTTTCCAGGCTCTCATGAGCATTGTCRTTACTCATAAGGGGATCTTTATACTCAGGAGCAGAATGAGGGGATACTGCAGGCAGGGATTTGTCAAAGTTAATCTATTTTCACTATAATGAAATAACCCATGGCCATGCCTACTCCCCTGTGGGGTTTCTTTTTTAGAGTTTAGTCCAATTTAAAGGGAAAGCTGACGTAGAGAGAAGGAAATAACGTGGGAATAAGAAAGAGGAAACCAGGGGTAGGTAGAAGAGGAAAGTCCTAGAAGTGAGAAATTCAATCCTCTTGAGCTTCTTCCATTCAGAGAGGTGCTAATACAGGCCCCAGRCTTGTAGGCAGTATTGAGGTAATTAATGTTTGCCCTCAAATTTCCGTGGGTCTGAAGTTAAGCACTTGCACCATGTCGCTTTCTAACAGGGTTTTGCCACCTCTAAATAAAGAGYAGAAAGTTACATTCCTTCTGCTTTTACATCCTAAGCATTGGCAAGTTCAGGCTTGCAGGGTGCTTCTTATATTCAGGAGTCTGAGCAGCACAGGGCTGACCTGGAATAAACAAAAYATTTACAATCTGGTTTGCCCACGATGGGATTTGACTGGTGTTCGGGCTGGTGGACACACTTCCCTTTTTTCACTGAGTGCATTGTTAGATGTGATTCCCACCAAATTCTTCCAACTCTTCTCACCAAATGCTGGGTAGTTTGGTATTGTCTCAGGCAAGGAGTAAAGCCATCAGGCTGGAGTACAGGAGAAAGGCATTTGAGCCTATTCCCAGTGGGCAGTGTCGTCATGGCTGCTCTATTTAAGTCGTTAGATGTGGAGAGCAGAAGGAAGAATGTTCCTGTATTAATCCCGCCTCCCACAAAACACAGCAAATGCAGATTTGTGTGTTTAGCAGATTTCCTCTTGGGAAAAGAAGTCTCCTACAGATAATAATCCTTTTAGCAACATCTCCAGTGAACGAGGCTTTGTCCAAAGAACAAAGAAGAAGTYGCAAGCTTGAAATGGGCCTGAATTTCCTGAGTGCACTCGCCGCTGTGTGCAAGCAGGAAACTCTGTTAGTCTGCTTTGGATATTTGCTCTCAAGCRGCATAAACAGAGTGTCAGGTCTCCTGGGATCCTGATCTGACCCATGGACCAGGGAATAGGGGTTCCTCTAAGCTCCTGTGAGGACTGCCACAGCCACAGGTAGCCCTTTGGCCACATCCCTGCCTGTCCCATTTCCCCTCTGGCCATATCCTCTCAAGATTCTGGATGGATGCAGGGGCCAGCAGCAGAGGTGAGTGGTGCAGCTACAGTAGACCCAGCACACGTGAGTGTTAAGCTGCCAGCCAGCAGGGAACTYATTTCCTGCACAATTATGGAAACAGCTGATCTGTGACATTTTAAGAAGGGGAGAAAATACAGGGCAGGGGAAGGAAGGCCCTGGCTACGTAAACATTTACTCATGCACAATGCCCCAGCCACGGTCTTCCAGGGTCTGGGWGAAGAAGGGTTGCTTGCTGCTGGTTTCTGCAGTGCAGCAGCCTGAGGTGACTGTCAGCATGGGGTGATGTGTGTGAGGAGATTCAGTGAGTCCCAGTAGGAGTGACACCAGTCCTGAAGTACACTACGCCTTTCTCCTGTACTTCACCAGTCCTCACCGCTGGTGAGTCTTGCCGTATTCTGCTCTCTCAGAGCTGTCTGTGAAACCAGAAGAGTTGGTAGAGGTGGGATTCAAAGACTTGTTTCATGGAAGTGGTTGATGTGGTAGSAGAGGTAACTCCAGCCTGTTGCCTTCCACCCCTTTCATCAAGGAAATACTGGCTAAGCTCATTCCCCAGAACATGCACCGTCACTCAGTGAATAAACACAGGGGATTTGTTGTGGGTTAATTCTGCTGCTGAAAATCAAACCCTGTTTGTGTCAGATGACATCTTTTCTCTTGGAAAGGGACCAAGGTTAAGAAGACAAGGAAGGCAGGTTAGTTGAAATATGTCAAAGTCTCTTTGGTGTAAGTAAAGACTATAAATAAAAGCCTTTTAACTTGGAAAAGAACTTTAGAGTGATATGATCAGGCTCAATTTAGTCCAAATATTGCTTTATGCCATTAAGCTGTTATCAGGTTTTGGTTCAACTGCAATAGTTTTACGGCTTCACTTCAGTGGGAACAGTTGCAGCCTTTATGCAAGTGAAACATTTYCCCTGAAAGGTTTGCAGGGAAGACTGCTGTATTGTGCAGGAACCTGGGAGTGAAACTGCATGGAAACGAATAGCTGGGAAGGTCACCTCCTCTAAATCTTTTTTTTTTCTCTCTCATTCCAGTGTAACTACACAATCTMAGGATTTATATGGTGAACAATGAGGGGATTTAAATGAGGTTTAGTTTTACATTCCTGTAAATGAATCYTCAAACTTAGTAATGGAAGCTGAACATTTTTACTTATTTCCTCTTAAGCTGCAAACATGTCTGATTCAGCAGTGTCTTGAGATGATTTGTCAGGATGAGAAAATAAGTCACACCACTCTTCCTCTTGGATTAATAGAGAACAAGAATAATCCTGTACCCATAATATTATTTCAGTTGGGCTTGCATAATAGCCTGGAAATGGTTATACTCAATGCAATGCTTTGTAATAAAGATGTTTCATCCTTTGAAGTTAGGTTAGTTCATGTCACAATGTCAGATCTGCACAAATAATAAAACACACACCCCTCCAGTTTTTCTTAACTAGACTTCATTTTCTGGTCCAAGTTTTGCTACAGTCAATTAGAAGATWGTGGATTTTAATGCTGTTATCCAGCACCATCACAGCTCAAAACGTCCCATCTCACATTTGGTGTGTTTGCATGTCAGTGTGTGGCTGAGGGTTTAGGAAGATCATGGTGTTTCTAAGAAGTCTTGCTGTGTGCATGCCTGTGCTCAAAGTCTCTGCAGAGCATGAGTAATTCCACCAAAATCATTGTAACTGACCCTCTCCGTGAGCCAAGGTTTTCCACGCATCTGGGCCCTTATTTCTGGCTTTCATTAAAGAAAGTGAGAGAAATCAGGCCTCCCATAATTACTTACAATCTGTGAGCTAGGCACATATGTAAATATTTTCAGGGTCACAACTTAGCTCTTTACTTTTAATATACTGTGTTATTACTAATGGGTTTTGAAGAGATTGAAAATCCCACCCATAAGTTTYTGTAGTGTCAAGCCTGCTCAGCCTTGACCTCTGCTCCCAGTGGTATCATTGGATTTACTATTGACTTCAGGAGGAGCAGTCACAGCGGGTCTGAGTGCTTTGGAAAACCTTTTCCCTATGTTTTTCTGTGTAAAACCCATCACTGTAGCTGCCAGATTATATGATACTAGGCTTTAAAATTACTTAACAATGAAATCAAACTGATAAAAAGGCTAAGTTGTAATAAAGCTAAGCAAAGTAAACTTGCTTTCTTTCTAAGACAAAGCAGCTTTCAGAAGGTTTTRATTTTCTGTGGCCCAAGTGGAAAAGCAATGAGTTTGGTTCATTTTGTGCACAAGTGTGTTGACACTGCTGCAGCAAAGCCTGAGGTGACATCCTGAAACCACTACCAGGCAGCCTTACCTGTGCCCGTGGGACCAGGAGAGCAGGGCTGGAGCCCACTTTGGGGGCTTGGTTTCAATTTCTCTCTGCCCCTCTACTACAGGGTGTGAACTTGGGAATCGCCAGTTAAGCCCATATTTAGTTACTAATTCTGCCCAAGGCGTGTCATTAGTTTTCCGTACTTCCAGAAGTTCTTTACAAATAGGAAATGGAAAATCTGCGAGTTCAAGCAGAGTAAAGGGGGTCCAGATCTACCCCCAGACACTCTGCACATACTGTACTGGGGAAGAAGAGAGACAAACTAGAATTGCTGTCTCCCAGTGTAATAGAAGAGTAAATGCATAAAACATTGTTTAGCACTCAAGTAYTGCAGCAGTAGAGTCTTTCTGCAGTTACCTATGCCCTGACTGGTGGTGCTGCTGTGTTAAAAGCTTCCTTGCTCACGTCTGTTTGCAGAGGTCCTCTGGAGCAGGGTGGTCTCTTGCTGTAAGAGTGATGATAAATACTTAGCTTTTATGGGTTAGATTATTCCTCACAACTTGTTCTCTGCTTCACTGGAGGTCGACTGTACTCATCATCTATTTGAATGTTCTCCCCTGGGCCCACTTTTGTTTTTTTGCAATTAAACCAGATCCTTTTTTCTGTGGTGTCAGCAGACAGGAGTGGTCTTCCGAGCAGCCTTGAAGACAGAAATGTGTGGGCAAGGCTGTTGCCTCTCTGTAGCTTTCTGCTCCTCCTCTCCCATCAACAGCTCCCTGTGCATGATACTCATTTCAAGGGTGATTGTGTCCTCTCTACACCATCCATTTCTTGGTTCACGTCCCCTTGAAAAGAATCCAGATGTTATAATCCTCTTGTAAACCCTAAAACTGGCAGGATTTTTGTGTTTGTTTCCGTCCTCCTATTTTATTTTCATAAGCCTATAGATTGACTTTATTTCTCTTAAAGGACTCTGGACTGAGAGATTGCTATTCATCCACTTTTAATTAAAGCAATATAGGGAATTAGGCCTTTCACAGGGGTGGTTCTGGTGATGCCTCTGACTGTTTTTGTTATTTTTTCTCCCATCTGAGCAAATGCTTGGAAGTGTGAGTTGGCACTTAAGCCTTTTAATTACCAGAGAGTGAAATTACTACATTATGGTGAATCAATTCCTTTGCAAAGGAAAAACTGGTTCTTGGCTGCTGCTGTGTGCACTGGTGTAACAAAGARAGGAGGGTTCCCTGCTGCAGCCTCAGAGAGTGGGAGGGGTGGGTGCAAAGAGGGAGTAAGGACTTGGGCATTTGAGCACTGAGRCATTTGGTGACCTGTGATTTTTGCAGAAGGATTTTGAACGTGTGGAGGTGGTGGGAGCCYAGTCCCTCACCCTGGCAGTATCCAGATGTTTCCCACAGGAGTCTGTTTTAGATTAGGCTGTCAAAGGCACAGTTTCTCTTGACATTGGTACCACTAGAAGAGTATGGCTGTAGGACTGTGGGTGTCTGGAGAGCCAAGTACTTCTCTTCCCAAGTGATTTATAGTACCTCATTCCCATTCTGTCTTCCTTCAAAGCAATGCTCTCAGGCTCATAAAACAGAGCTTCATGCCAGCAGAGGCTAGTGCAGGCAGGGAACCTCCCATTGGCATATGGGGGTCACAAACTGGTCTTTTTCTGTATCTTCGGGAAGGCAGCGAAATCATCCTCCCCAAGAATATGATTGTTTTGGGTGAGCAAGTGAAAGATCTCAAGAGCAGGTCTCAGGCTGCCCTAGGGAAGCAGCTGGCTTTTCCGCCTGTAGTGTTCAAATTATTGCAGGCTAGTTTTACAGTGTGAAAGGCTCCAGCAGGAAATTTTCAAAAGAGCCCGAGTGTCATCTGACCCTGACTCCTGTTTTCTGAAGTGTCAATGAGTTCCTGGTGTGTGTTTGTGCATGTGTTTGGAAATTTGACTTCTGTTTCAAATTGGTTAGCTCTTTTAATACAATGGAAGGAAAGCTATCACCCCAAGTGGCAGTATGCTTGCAGGAAAACCTGTATTTACCCGTGGACCCTTGGGGAGAGGGGATAATCCTCTTCAGTCTCATTAACTTCTGTCTCTTGCTTCTGTCCTTGCACGTAGCTTGTTTCCGGCACAAGGCTGCAGCTTCTCTTGGCTTCCTCAGCCCTGTGAGCTGCACACAGGTTCTTGTGCTGCTGCAGAGTAGCCACTGTGGGTGTTTGTGTCCCTTTCTGGAGTCCTTTGGGTCCATCTCAATGCCAGCACGTGATGTCAGGCCGTCCCTTCCGCACTCATCTCTTTTTTTTGCTGTTCCCAGGGGCTCACTGATGCTCCCTGTGTTTCTGATCCCATGGCACAGCCGGGCTGGTTTCTCACTCGCAGCAGAGAYGCCGGCTCCGATGTCACTCACTCACTTTGGTTCTGATCCGTGCGAGTCCCAGGGCCAGACTCTGTTCTCATTAATGGCTTTTCCATTTGGAAATACCTGCTTTCCTTTCCACAATGTTTCCCTATTGCAATGTCTGRAAAGGGCCAAGAAAATTTTTTTTCTTTTCCCCATTTGCCATGCCTGGGGTTTGTTGGGGGCTCTGGGTTTGTGCTGTGGTTCATTACTCGTGCAGGTTTCCTGGGGGTTATAAGATGATCTAAAGCAATCTGACTGGTTGAGCTGACTGAGAAGTGACCCTCCTGAATCACTCCCAGGGAGCTGAGCTGTCTCAAGATCTGACTGCAGGAAACTGATCTGCTTGTCATTAAAAATAAAATATTCTCTATGTCCTCAAATCATCAGAAATTTGTTAAATTATTTGTTTTTGTATTTCCAAAAAGCTCACGTTAGTGCCCTYTGTTTCAAGTAATAGTTATTAAATTAATCTCCAGTGCAGTATCTGAAATGCACCTGACTTTCCCTCTTGGCACACGAACAAAAATTTATAAAATATGAGCTAAAATAAGCAATGTGGAAAACAGTCATCCAGAGAAAAGTTTTAAAAACCTGCCTCCTGAACAAGACAAACACCTGTGAAAAAGATCCATCTGGTACTTTTTCTGGATAAAAAGCATTAAAAACTCAGGTGGTAAGTACAACCTAAAGTTTTCTTCATGTCCTAAATGTACTGAATGTGCATCCTCCTTTCTTGTCGTGGTGCACTGGAGAGGTGATTTGGGATGGCCTCAGGAAGTGAGGACTCTCCTCTTTGGAGATCTGTAACTCCAGGTTAAACAGACTTCCCCAGCAGTGCCATAGGTAGAGCTGATTGTACCATGAATCAGGGCAGTGGATTTGCTGGTCTCTTGAGCTCTCATGCTGTGTTTCTGTGATTTGGTTCTTTGGAGCCACACGCTGAAAAGATTGTGATGAAGATTAATTCAGAGTGTGTAGCAACTGGACGTGAAGAGGYTGTAAGACTAGTTTGTGGATGTAAGATCTCAGCCTCAAAAAGAGGGATTTTAGTCTACCCAGTAATAGAAACTTGCCAAAATGTAWTTTTTTTCCTAAGCTGCTTCTGGTTTTTAATCAAAACTTCATGATTTCTGGACAACACCACTCTGATTTGTAAGTGGCAACATGKAATTTGTGTCACCACAACACCAGTCCCTCAGCTGCATGTGTTCTTTCAAGTGTACCTGTATGAATACTGCATTCAGAAAGCCTCCTGTCACAGAGCAATCATTGCAGCAGTTGCAAGAAATAGTTTTATTTCCTCCTTCTTGTATATCTAAAGGAAAAAGCCCAATCTTTCAAATCCATTTGCAGCCACATGGTTTTATGTAACTCAGCAGGAAATACTCTTTTGTCTGTCTTGCAGACGAGTGCAGTGGAAGGTTCTGCTGCATCCTGTGGGCTTTTGGGTGCCTGAGAAATTTCTCTGCTGGTCTCCAGTGGTCCCACTTTCCTTCTCTTTCCATACCCCTCCCTGCATTCACAGGATCTTAGTAGCAGTTGAATCTGGCCCACCATTGCTATGGCACTTATAGCATCACCAAGCTGCTGAGCAGGCAGCCTWTGATGCCCTGTATTTCTCACAGTCAGGTAATTTTGTGGTATGACCTGGACTTTGTTTTGCACAGGTACCCAGCATTAATTCAGGTGCTTGGCACTTCCCTGCTATTTATTAACTTGTTCAAAAGCCACAGTGGCATTTTAGTTGTGAACAAGTTGATCTTGGGGACTGTCTTGTGTTTGTACTGTGTCTGGGACTGGGGGTCTTTGCTCTGGGAATAAATATTTTGGAAAATATCTTCTGGTTCTTTGCAAGAGAACCACTCCTCTTCAGCTATCTCCTCTGCCCTCACCCTGCTGGTTGGTAAGTGGCGTTTCCACCATGTTGATGCCAAGAAGGAGACCCCCTCTTACCCCGCACAGGGAAAAAGTGAGGGCTGGTTCTGCCTAAATCAGCATGGAAAAATATTATGCAGGTTGAGACTGAATTCCATCCAAACATAAATAGAGTAGCATGCCCCAGAATATCTTCTTGGTCTAAATCTTGCTCAGAAGTCGAAAGTCCCAAGTACCAATAAAGTCACTGACTAATGAACATTACTCAGTTCCTTTGGGTGCTTGGCTAGGGGCACTCATAGTTTCCAGTCATACGATTACTCCTTTTCTACTTTAGGCCATCCTGTTTTCCTTTAGTCTTTTAGCCTTAAAGAAATATTGAGTAACTCTGTGTTCTGCTTCTTAATGGCAAAGTCAAGGGATTCCAGAGACATGGATCTTTTCCTGCTATCTGGAAACACCTTCTTTATCTCAATGCCAGCTGATGTGTTAGTTTCCTGGTTTATTTTCTGTCACCTTTTCTGTCTCTCTTTCTTTCTCACCCCTTTTCCACTGGAACCATAAACAAGTTGAGATTTTCCAAGAAGTGGRGATGAATCGGCACCAGGACATCTGCTCTGCACAATGGGTTTTTGATGATGAGACAGGGAAGGATTAAAATCTAAACCTGAAGTTTGACAAATATTTCAGTAAAAGCTTTAGGGAAGGCCAGCCCCAGTTTCTGGACAGCTCATTCTTGACTGCCAGTGGAGGTACAAAGAACAGCCACCTTCCAGACAAGTCATTAGCCTGGCACATGAGGAACCTTCAGTTYCTTGTGGTGTCTTGCAGGAGTTTASCTGCAGGAATAAATGTCTACATGGTACTTGAGACCTGTGAGTCCTTGAGCTGCCARTGACACCTTGTCCTGGGTCATTCAGAGCTGCAGCACTGCACMAGCATTTAGTGTTTTGCAGCATTTGATGTCGTCTCCCAGCATCCCATGCCCAGGGTTCTCTTTGGGTGGGCTCTGCTGAGTGGTGTGACTCTTTACAGTGACTCTGCTGAGAGGTCTTGGATTCTGCACCAAATAGAGCTTCTGGTGGTGTGATTTCATGTATGCAAACACTGCCTCAGCTAAATTCACCCCTGTTGTACCTGAGATACATGATGACATGATGACATGACTCTTTTAGGAAGATGTGGGACTTGGAAGCTTTTTTCACACATTCAGGTCAGAATGGGGGTTCATGGTGGCTTGAGCTGAGTCTCTGGGAGCAGTCCTGAGTGGCAGATGAGCCATTTCACCTGTCCTGGGTCCTGGTGATCTGTGTTGGCTGGAGAAGGGATATGTGCTGTCTGCTTCCTAAATCCAATTACTTACTTTTCACAGAACTTACACTAAAGTATGTGTGGACTATACAGCAGCTGCCACTGAAATTTACAGGGATGTAGTTTCTGCAACAATTATCTAAAATTCCTGACACCTGCCAAAATCCCATTCTGTGGCTGTGCTGGTATATTTGACTTATGTCATTATGGGAATTACATACAAGTATCACCCACCAGTGAAATACCTTCATTTGTGGAATCTAGCACAGTGGATCTTGGATGGCAACACTACACCTCAGATTGTAAGTGGGGATAAAGAAGAATCCCACATCCAATTGACCATGGCAAATCCAATTCAAACTGCAAAGGGATACTTTTCCTCCCATTAGGCAGAATGTGATTAATTTCCCATGTGGAAAATTGTTCAAGACAGAAGTGCTCGTAAATTATGGCTTAAGAGATCCTATTACTTCCAGATCCATCAAAACCTACCATGCCTCCCAAAATAGCAATAAGAAGATAATATAATTAACAGCCTTTCTTGTTATTTGATGTATGACTGATATAGGCTGTAAGGTTATTTTCTGCCAGTTTGGAGCCTTCATTTAATGCTTTGGCATTGTGGACATTAACAACAATCCTTGGTTTCTGACATTTGAAATAAAAGTGTTACAGAATAGTTTTTAAAATAGGGGATTTTTGAAAGCTGATAGGTGTCAATGAGCCTACATTTTAAAACAATGCATCCTCTGAGGATGAGGACTTAACTTCCTATCTGAAAAGATACATGGATTTACTGGCAGGGATTCTTGAATGATTTGGTCTAGGAGGTGCCAGTGACATAACTAACTTGGCTGGTCATGACATTCACTTAGGATACTCAAATTTGGAGCTGACTGAAAAACAGTGGRGGAGGATCTCATAATATCCATGGTAAAAAGGCAGTTTGGTGGTGGTAAGCGCAAAGCAGCGGAGAGGGCTGGGGGGAGAAGAACCATTGCAATCTAGGAAGGAGATCTCTGTAGCTGTGAGGGGGTTTCCCTGAAAACTGCAGCTCAACAGTCAGCAGCAGTCAGAAGGCCAAAGGTGGTGTTAAAAAGAATTAGGCAAAAAGTAGGGAACAAAACCCAGAGCTTCGATTGKGAAAATCCAAGATTTTCCCACGTTGTGAATACCGTATGCAGGTCTGTGTTGCCTCTCAGAAAATGTATATAATAAAGTAAGGTGCTGAGAAGAATGACAGTTGTGATTACAGAGGGGAATTGGCTTTTGTAGARCAGGAGTAAATAGACTAAAAGTCTTCAGTCTTGAACAATGTGATGGTTGGGATAGAGYAGAAGTCTGTGAACTCACCAAAAATTTGGGAGTGAGGAGAACATGATTAATTTTATTTCTCAGAATGCAAAAACCAGGTGCAGCCTTTGAAATTTGGAAAGCAAGCTTAAAGTGAAAAAAAGGAAGTATGAAATCACAAGCTGTGTGATTAAATTATGAAATTCATTTCCAGAGGACTCTACAGGGACCACAAAATCTGTAGATTCAAAAATGCACTGGAGCACTTTCTGTAGGATGAAGCCAACATTGGTTGTTAAAAGTTCTTTTCTAATTCCCAAAATGTCTGAGCTCTGCTGTGCAGGAATAGAAAGTGTGTATCAGGAGAAGGATCCCATTACGTGTACCCTGTTTTTGCCTGTCTTCTACTGTCCAAACTTGTAGAGAGGGAGCTGGATTACAGAGACCTTTGTCCCAACCAAATGCAGCACTCCTACACCTCTGCAACAAAGTGGATTAAATCCTCCATCCCTTTTTAGTGTGTAATAACCACTAGTGGAGCTGCATTCTTGAGCTGAGCTGAACACAYAGATAGTGACCCTCCATCTAGAGCTGGAGGAGATGGCATCTGTCCATTCTTGACCTTCTGCTGGGAGACCACAAGTCTGCAGGCTGGACCACCTCAGAGGGGTTACCTGAGGTGCCCAATAGTGTGACTTTGTAACTCCATCCAGACCTGAATAGCACTGCACACCAGGACACAAASGCAGACAGCATTTGGGGAGCTGCCATTCCTGCGTGGTGGCACAGGGAGAGAAAGACAGGTTTGTTTGTGGGCTGGATTTTTTTAGCAGCCAGTCCCGTTTGGCGGCTCAGTGTCTCTGTGGCTTCAAATGCAATTAATCAGGGCCCAAAAGGGTAATTACCAGTTCACATTCCTAATTCAGATTTCTGTGCCTATTCATGTTAGTGTTTTTTCTTTAATTTAGCAATAAAGTTGGGGTTGTTTTCATGTTTTCATGCTGCTGGCCAAGTGATCCTCATTAAAAATAAAAAAATAGCAAAACATTAGTTTCCAGTCCACCTTTTTTTTTTCTTCTTCTCCCTGGGAAATGAGAAGCCCATATTAACTGTGAAAGGGAAACAAAAGTGTGCATGGTCCTAGGGTCCTGGTGTCACCTTGGCTGAAGACACTTTTTCTTTCATGAGGTGAGTAATTGCTCAGAGCATTAATCTCTGAAAGAGGCTTTTTATTCTGCAGTGGGCAAAGCTGTTGACATCTGACAGTGCTGTTTCCCCCTTTGATCACACATAAGCACCTTGCTAAACCCAGGAGAAGGCAGCCAGGGAAAGCTGGGGTTGCTCAGGATCCTGAGGTGCAGGACAGCAGCTCTATGCTCTTGCAGCCTTAACAGTGCATTTTCTTGAACGTGGAGGAACTGAGAGGGTTTTTTCAGATTGTCCTCCACTGTCTTCTGGCAGCAGCWGGCACTGCTGGTGCCAAATCACACTTGAGCGTAATTTGCATTTAGTGGCCTGAGCTGGGGGCAGCCGACGTGCTCCCTCACAGAGGAGCTGGCTGTGAAGGAGGCTGGTTATCAGATAAGTAATTATAAAATCATTTCCCTGTTCCTGTGCATCAGCTGAGCTGTGATAAGTGCTGGTGGGAGCGCTCGGAGTCGTGCAGCCGAGCTGGAGCAGTGTGAGTGAGCTTTGCTGTCCCTAGGAAGCCAAGTGACCAACACTGGCTCATGTTGGTGCAGACCATATGCCACATGGACCAYTGTGTCCCCTGCCTGCCACAGGAGTGGGTTACCCTGCATGCATCAGGGAGGCTGGGGCAGTAGGGGTGGCTTCGTGGTCAGGAGTTAGAGGGGAGGTGCTGCTGGGTGGCCTGGCCACAGTCCTGACCCAAAGGCTGTTCCATCAGGCCGTGTGATGGGGTGGGCTGACCTTGGCTGGACATCAGGAGCCCATAAAGCTGCTGTATCACTCTCCTTCTCAGCAGGACAGGCAGGGGGGAAATAAGATGGGAAAAAACAACTTGTGGGTCAAGATAAAGGCAGTTTGATAAAGTGAAAGCAAAGGTCACATGTAGAAGCAAAGGAAAATGAAAGATTTATTCTCTACTTCCCATCAGCAGGCCATGTCTGGCCACTTCCCTGGAAGTGGAGCTTCATTATGTGTAAYGGTTACTCTGGAATCAAGTGTCATAAACAATGAATGCCCCTCCTTTCTCCTCCTTTCTCTCAGCTCTGACTCTGAGTTGACGTAGTACAGTTTGGAATATCCCTTTGGTTAGTTTGGGTCAGCTGTCCTGGCTATGTCCTCTCCCAAGATTTTGCCCACCCCAGCCTCCTGATGGTGGTGATGGCAATGTTGGACAGCTGTGAGGCTRTGTGAGCACTGCTTCTGGAGCACCAAAACGCTGGGGTGTTACCAACACCTTTCTAGCTGCAGATACAAAGCRCAGCACGGTGCCCTGCTGCTGTGGGAAGAATCATCTCCATCYTAGCCAGATCCAATCAATACCTGTGGGCACAAGTCCCAGCTGGGTTATTGCACTGCAGGCTCAGAGGAGGCAGGACAAGGGGTGCAGGTCTGGCTTTGAAGATGGCACAGGTTGGTGCAAAGGTGACTGCACCTTTGCAGTCAGAGCCCCAATGTGTGCCCATTTCCCTTCTCCTGAAGCACAGAAACTGGTCATCCCTGCTTTAAAGTGCATTCTTGTGAGCCTTTGAAGCAGCAATAGCTTTATCAGGGATCAGAGCAGGCAGAGAGGAAATCCCTACCAGAGATTGCCTTAATAACACTTAAAAGTAAGATATATTGAAGAGATGTGTCTGGAACCAGAGGATAATGTCTGTGGTTTGAGATGCTGTCTTGGTCTGCGATGAGCTTCTTGACTCGGGCCAGCCAGTTTCGGTCTGGTTGTTGTTCAGCAGCTTCTTCTGTACCTGCTGTCATCTAGTGAAAATTTAGCTTAAAACCAGTCAGCAGTTTCACCTGGAGGACTCCAGGAGAGCACTTTGATTTAGGAAACAAGAGCAGTGCTCTGTTTTGTGAAGCATCAGGGATTTCACTTCTTACTACAGCTCTCTGAAATCCTAGCTGGTGAGTTCCAGCCTCTGACRAGCACATACACCCAGTGTGTTTGCTGCCATATTGTTTCTTTGTTTAATTTCTGTGTTAACTGGTGCCTTCCAAATACCCTAGCTGTTCTGTGGAGCACTGTCCCTGCCAATCTGACTGCTGAATTTCACCTCCTACAATATAGAACGTGTGTAAACTGGCAGCTGACTTAATCAAGGTCTTCCACTAGAAAGAGTTTTGCCTCTTTCATGGCAGAAATTTAGAATTTGTTTTCAATTAAAATAAATGAACAGGAAGATTTTTCTGGCCCTAAATAGCAAGGTAGGTGTATTTTCATACAGCAGAGGGATCCGGGGACCGGCTCTATGGCTTTCATTAGTGTGTGCTCGTTTTGTGACCTTGTGAAGCCACGTTTGCATCCCTACCCCTCAATTTGCAGTGCTCCTGTAAGAACACACGCTGTGGCACCGCGTTGTTGCACGGCCAACCTCCCTGTAATAATAACTTTGATCTACGTGGTATGAGTGGAAATATTATTTTATTCACAGCTCCAGTTCTCAACCAGCTTAAGGGTGGAGCCTCCCAAGCACTGTTATTGCCCATCACGCCAGAGGATGTGGCTGGGGCCTTGCTGTGCTTTCCAGTGCAGTTTGGCAGGGGTGTGGTGCACATCCATCTCCCTGCAGTGACCCTGCTGCAGGGTCTCTTATCCCAGTGGATGTAGCCCCAAGGCTCCCTGCTGGCAAGCTGGTGCTGGCCCAGGGCCTCTGAGGTAGTGTCTCAGGCTTAGTGTCACACCAGCTCCTGCATGAATGACAGGTCTCACAWGACAGTGTAAATGTTTTAATAGGCTCTGTTCCTTAAGGCTCCTGCTTTAAAAGACTGAGGAGGTGTTGCAGGAGGGACCATATGTTCCTTTCCTGAGGGTCCATACCACTCAGTGTCAGTAGGAAGACACCTGGTGACTTTACCAGACCCCAATGAGCAATGTGGTTCTCGATGTGGGTTTGGAAAGAGCAGAGGAAGAGCTTTGTTAGTGTAGCTGCAGGGACAGGGTCTTGCCCTTTAGGAAGAGTATTTTTTATGGTTAAGGTGGCACAAAGGCATTTGAGAGACTCTTTCCGTGTCCTRCTCAGGAGTCAGGCACTGAAGTAGCTCAGATGAAACAAGCATTTTCACCAGCAAATGCACAATACCCACAGGAACTGCTCCTTCCCAAAATTGTTGGGCCAACGTGCAGCGATCCACATCATTGCAACACTGCTCAGGGAGTGAAAGGTACTCTGGAACATAGCTCTGCAGACTGTGCAGCCCTAATSATTTGGAAATCACAGGTTAGGAGCCACTAACTACCTTGGGGAAGGCAGGACAGTGGTGCCAGCTGATACAGGAGGAAAACCAAGTGTTTCAGCAATGAGATGTAGTGGTTGATGTTTCTCTGTTTCTCAGTTTGGTGCAGGGTCCAGATGGTCTGATCATTATTTAAGCCTTGGTGTTTTTGCACATTAAATTTGCAAAACTTGGTCCTGGGTATTTGGAAATGGATCTTTTTGGAGGATGTTCAACAAAATGAAACAAAGAGTGCAGTAGATGGGATTCTTACCTTAGAGAGAAGCATGCAGAGGTAAGGATGATGCTTGGGAAAGGTCTTCTGTGCCTTTTGCTCCCAGCATAGCAAAGGTTATGCAAAGAGCAGGACACTCCTGCATCCTCTGTATGAGAAAGCCCTGCTGTTTCCTAAGGCAGCATTTCTCAGGTGTTTTGAAAACCTGACCCTCTTTGGGCTCCTTGTCTCTATGGGACTGGGAATTATCATGGTGCTGGTTCCTCCAGGTGAGGGTGTGCTAGTTGCTGGCTGCAGGTGTGAACACACTCCTCCCTCTGCCCTCAGACACACTGACTGCTTTCTGCAATTAAGAGCTCTTGGCTGTTTGTGGGGTAATGTAGCTCTTGCAACCAGCAATTACACACGAGTTCACTTTCCCCCTTGGAGAAGCTGAGCTCTGTAGTTTGAGGAGGCACCGATTTCACTGCAGAAATTGAAGACCTGACCCACTGAACCAACACTTCCAACGTTTCATGACCACCCACAGACTGGGAAGTTCAGTTTTAAGGATTCTGGGAACTTGTGCTTATACTGAGATCATCTTTACTGAGATGCTTTACTTTGCTGTGCTCTGGTGGTAAAGTTGTTTTAAGTGAAGTGCTGATGGATCTCTGTGTTTGCGGATGCTCACAGACCAGTGCACACAGGGAGCTGCCTCATAGTGAAAAAATTGAAAGGATAATTTTATGCAACTTCTGCCTGCCCTTTCCAGACCAAACTCTGTATCATTTGCCTACACTGTGATTCCTGCTTTGCTTTGGAGAGGTGAGAGATTTGCAACTGGGACATGTGAAGAGGAGATTACAGCAGCAATGGGTTGTTTGGGTGATAGCAGCAGGACACAGAGCAATGTRAAGTAGCTCTTGGCCTATGCAAAATATTCTACAAACATAGCTTGAGATTTGCACCCCATGGCCCCTGTCTGTCACTCCTGAATTTTGGTGTCAGTGCTCATGGCTTTTTTCCTTCCAGCTGTGCCTGATGCTCCAATTCACAAAGTGTGGACTAGCAGAGCTGCTCTGGAGCTGATGCTGTTGTCCCTGGAGGATAATCCAGCCCTGCCACTTGCCTGTCTTTGGTTCCCCTTTCTAATTATTCACATAAGGGCATATTCTGCTTATCACTTCTAATGGAGGAAGATTTCTCTTCCTGGTGTTACTCTTATACAAGCCATGTTACTTCCCATGCTTTATTGCTTCTTGGTGATTTTCTTTAACATTGCAGCCTCTGCACATTAAAAACAGGATCCAAGGGCAGGAGGACACTGTTCCCACCATCCCCCACATCTCAGGGCAATATTGTTATTGCTTGTGTGGCTTTCCTGGCTGCCCCATCTGTCTCTATCACCTCTTGTCACCTTCCATGGTAATTCCTGCTGATTAGCAAAGGCCTTTATCAGCTGAGGCTCTTTGGCAAGACAAGTTCAGCCAACAGTTCTGACTCTGTCACGAGTTTCTACTTAGTAAAAAAGTCCTTCCCCCTCCCACCGGTGGAAACACTATGAATCATTTCCCTCCCCTTTCTTTGTCAGGAGCAAATGCCATCAATGTTAGGACCCTGGCATTGACTTTCTGACTCCAGGAAATCATGGGTGAAACAATCCATGGAAATTGGAATTCCCATTTAAAWGTAAGATATTATTTTGTAAGGAACACACCTCCCTTCTGGCTGCTATCAGATTGCCATCTGATTGACAATCACACATACTTCCATGAGAAAAATAATTTTTTGTYCTATTCYATATCATTGTGCTGTTGATTTGTCWGTTTTACAGTGCAAGGTGGCAGTGCATGTTTAAATGCCCCATTTGGGAGATAGATTGTGTGTCAGGTGCCTGAGAGTTTTGGCAGGACCCTGAGGTGGATGTCACAGCTTAAATAGGTTGAAGGGAATTTGTGTCATATTTGATTGCAGGCCTGTGCTTATTTGGTATATAAAAATAATTTAAACAGCTATGTGTAAGAATTAGAAGCCTTCATAAAAATACTTGAATAGCAAAATAGTTTTAGTTACTCTGGAAGAAGCTTCTTAGCTCAAAAGGAGAACCTGTAACTGCACGAGGGCTAAATTCTTTATTTGTATTTACTGATGCAACTGATGCAGAGTAACTGCAAGAAGAGTCTGACCTCATCTCCCAGGTACCTCTGAGAAGTTGATTCTGGATTAGATGTATTGCTTGGCAATGCATACAGACCTGGTGCCTCCCAGSTTTTCAGGTAAAAAAGGCAGAGAATCAACAGCCCAGTAACAAGAACAGCATGAAGAGGCAGAAGCAGGAGCTCTTTCCTGCTCCTGGGAGAGAGAACTGACAGAACCTCTCCAGCTGGAGCTTCTGTAGTCAGCACATGTCTCTTTTAAACGTAAATCAGATGAGACATTAGAGTACTTTTAATGTTCCCATTAGTCTTCAGGCTGTCCACTGTAGAATATTTATCATATGGCTTGCTTCACGTGCTGCATTCTGAAGTGTAGTGTTCTGAAGTGTGGTGATGGTGCTTGAAATTCAAGATTAAATGTCAGTGTGCATTTGTCTATCATCCATTTGATAGTGTCTTTGGTCTCTTCTTAGTGTCTGGCAGATGCTATTTGCATCAAACAATTGGTGTCCTTAGGCCAATCCATCACCCAGACATACCTGGAAATGGGACTCGAGCTCAGCAATCAGACAGTAAGACCAAGAGATGAATCTGTTCTCTGTCAGATTTGGAAGGGAGCTAAAACCAATTTCCCTGCTCCYTGTTGGCCCTGCAGCAGCTGCCTCTCACTGTTGGCTCCAAGGGAGCAGCAGAGCTGGCAGCTCAGGACTGAGCCACTGCCACAAAGGTGGGAAGGTCACCAAGGCATCCCTAGAAGGTCTCATGGCCTGGATATGCAGCACCTCTCCTTGGCAGTGAAAGGTGTGATCAGGAGATTTGTTTTAGAGACTGAGAGCTTACAAATCCCCAGTGAAGGGCAGTGGCTGCTGACAGCTGGCATCTGCTGTGCTTGTAGGGACTGTGTACCATATGTCCCCCTTCTCAAAGAGGGTTCTCCTGCTAGGCATCCCCTCAGGGACTTGTGCTGTTTCTTTGCTGGTGGTGCCTGGTGCTGTCCTGCCTCAAGACCATGCTCCACAGTGTCCCCAAGCCCCACAGGAGCTGGGCTTCTTCCTGTACAAACCACAGCCTTGGCTATTACAAACCATTAGGCTGTGGACCCTTCTGGTGTACTCAGCACAGGTCTGAGGGCTAATGGGAGCACCAGAGTGTTTGGATGCATTTAAACCAGTTTGTTCTTGGGGCTCGTGGCACTTGTTAAAAGCCCATGTTACTCCAAGTATGAGGTGGTGCAGGAATAAAGTGATATTCTGAGGATACTTTTAAGCTTTCAGAATCAGCAGCTGCCAGATAGACAATCTCCTGCATAGCTTTATTATTGCCACTCTGTGCACCCACTGTGTATACAGGAGGAAACTTAGGTCTTATGAGAGAAGAGGTGTGTGGTCGTGAAATTAAAGACTACAGATATATATATATACACACACAGAGATGAAGGGATGACTTAAGATGTCCTCTACTATGTTAAACCTGATACTTTGCCTCTTATCCATATTAATTTCCTAGGAATAATATTTTCTTTAAAGAAAAAAAGATAAAAATAAATACTGTTATCCTGCATTAGCAGAAGGGCTGGAGCCCTGTCTTTCCCACGTCTCTCTTTCCCRTTGCTGCTGTCTTCAGAGCCCTTCCTAACATGTGCCAGACCTCCCTTGGCCCTGTCCAAGCCTGGCACATCAGTGAATGAAATATTTGCATGAGGCAGCGTCATCTCATGTAACCTTTGACTTCCCATCTGAATTGAGACAGACTTCCTGTTCACTTCCTAGCTGGGCTGCAGCATGCTGAAAAGCCACTCATCCTTCTGTAAAATGGGGCTGTAGTGCCTGAGGAGGCTTAAAAGAGCTGCAGTAAAATTCAGGAGGGAGAAAGCAGTGCTCTATGTACTCACAGAGAAGAGATCCCTTCCTTATATTCCCAGAGGAAAAGCCAAGTGGCCCATAAACCACTACTCCACCCTCGCCAGGAAATTGTCTGGGCTGTTCTGCATTTACCAGCCACCCTGGAACTTTCCCACTTRATGTTGGTGCTGGGCAAAATGCTCCTTTCCAGTGCCATCCAGAGGGCTCCTTGCTGGCTGATGTGCTCCTCATGCCCAGTTCTCTGCCTTCCCTGGATTTATGGTGACCCTATCTCCCTTTTTAGGCAAAGCTTCCCATTGATGGGGTCTGCACTCACYTGGAGAAGGTAAAGAGTGTACAACATGGGTCTCTCACACTCCCTTCCTTTTCCAGTCCTRTGGGACCTCCCTTGCTTTCAGAGGAAGACCAGGAGAAGAGGGGGAGCTGGAGAGAGCAGCAGTAGYTGGCTCTGGGTCTGCCACCAGTTCCTGCTGGTCGGTTGTGCTGGCTTTGACTGAGCCCCTATCAGCACRGTCTGTCTTCCCAGACCAGAGGAGAAGCTGGGCACTTGGGAAGCTGTCCCTCCTTAGGTGACTCTGKCAATGAGACTTCTCTGCCTGCAGACCTCCAGAATTTCTGGGGGAGTCCCTTCCTTGCTGCCCATCAGAACTGGATGTGGTTGCAGAGTGTCCTTGTTTTTCTTCTTGTTTTTTCTTTGTTGACTGCCACTCCATGCTGCTCTAAAATACCCAGTCTTCTCCAGATCTCAGCTTTGAATACCATACTGGACTGGGCAGCTACAGATCTTCCCCACTGGCCTCATCGAGCCTTTTCCAGTTTCCAGCAGTAGGAGGAAAATCTTCCTTTTGCTGATGGGATTAAAATGGAAGCACCTTCTGGGCTTTGCTTTGTCCTAACACCACAGTTGCCCTGATATTTTCCATCTCCATTTAAGGACTGAATTAAGATTCATCATATCCTGGGGTCTTTTTTGTACTCTGTTTAATATAACATTCTTTATTATTACTTTTAGAAAAGCTGAGTTGCATTTACAGGAGATCTTTCATGTGTTTAAATCTTTGGTTCCTTTATGTTTTTATATGGTCACCCCTTCAACTTTAAACTCATGGCTTGAACTGAAAACAGGAAAGCCAGAAAGTGAGAATGTTTCCAAAATGTCGTTTTCTCTTTGCAGTATATTTATAAAAGTTGCAAAAAAAAATACCAAGGTCTCCCACACCAGCATTTCTRGAGCACTGAGAAAGGAACTATTCCTTTCTCTATAGCTACTCCTACCTCTTTCTGCCCCAAAAAAGCAGTTCATTGCTGTTATGCAGTATAAGTGTGATCCTCAAGGCAGATAATTCTCACMATTTACCAGACAGAGAAGCAGGAAATCAAGAATCTTTCAGTTTGTCCAGTGTGGGTCAGTGCAGGAGGATGGAAGGGTCACTTTCCTTCTGCAGCTGCTTCTGACTAAATTGTTCAAGCTGATGCAATTTGACTAAATTGCTCGAGATGATGCAATGTCTCAGACACCCACTGAAGATTTCCCAGTGACCACAAGGCATCACATCCTACAGGGATGGCTCAGCATCAGCATAGTAATGAGATAACCACAGGGAACCCAGAGAGAGAAACTGATGGCACCAGGAAATGGCTTTACCTCACAGCACAAACTGTTTTGTTGCCAGAATTGGGRGTAAAGATAAACCACTTTCTCCTGTCTGAAACAAAAGGCTTTAACACCTTCCAGATTAGCAGCTATGGAGGAAAAGGCAGTGTCTGGAGGAGGCTTAGAGCCTTTGCTACTGGACTGTCAAAGGCTGCCATTTCATTAACCTCTCAGATTGTGCAATCAGATGAAGTCAAAGCCACATACTCAGATGTTGGATCTGATTTGATTTCTTTGTCCAGTTTCTTATCTCACAATCTATRGATGAGTATCTTATTTGCCTGTTGGTAGAAGAAGTTTGGAGCAGGGTGTAGTATAGATGTGGGTTTTTTWATAGATATTTCATGGACTAAGTAATGCTGGCAGATACTGTTTTCTTCTACCACAAGGAGAACATACAATTTATTCTTGTCTGATTATATTAAAAGAAATACAGCACAAAAGGAAAAGGGAAGAAAACCACCAAAAAAGGATATGAAGATATAATCCCTTCTAGCCAAAAAAATACCAACTCTATGACATCCTTGTGTGCGGGGAAACTCATTTCCTAGATTATTTTGATAAACTTTGTTACAATCAGTTTCACACAAAACCCGGTTGTTTATTTAATCTTAACTGCTTGCAGAAATGTCATCCAGTAAGGACATGGAGCTTATTATTTTTCTTTTAGTTAAAAAAAAAGAGTTTGTTTATTTTTCTTCTGTTATTTGGTTTCTCCGTGTAGATTTATAAGGGCTCTGTCACCAACAGTCTTGTATTTGCTTGTGAGCTGGGTGTGTGGTTTGTCTGCCTGGAAGGGCAGGAGCACCCACAGTGGGAGGCAGCTGAGTGGGGAGCAGATGGAGCCCCTGATGCTTCCTGCACAGCCAGCGTGGCCATGCCAAAGTGACCCTCGATTGGGAGCGAGTCACAGCATAGTGTCAGTCCATTCCAGGGTAGTGCCATCACTATCAGGGGACCAAAACCTTCTGTGTTACCTGCAGGGTGAAATCAGAGTCTCCTTCTGTCCCRTAAGTCCCTGGGTCCCCTTTGGAAGCTCACACAGGCAGGACTGTRGTGGCAGTCATCCAGGTTTCATGCTGACAGCCGTGGCTGGAGGCAGGGATGCAGCCCTCTCTGCTTGGTGCTGCTGTGCTGTCCCACATGGCAGACAGTGCCCCTAACCCTCCCCTTTCGTGTGTTCTCTCCTCAGGCAAGATCCTGTTCCGGAGGAGCCATGTCCGAGACGTAGCAGTGAAGAGGCTGAAGCCCATCGATGAGTACTGCAGGGTAAGGCTCTGGGAGCACAGCCCTCCTGCCTGGGGGCCCAGGGCACCACCAGCACTGGCATTTCCCTGCTGGAGAAAGGAATGGATGTGTCAGAGTGATGACATCCTCACAGGGAAGGCTGGTCCTTCCCAAACACCACCCAGACTGACAGGGCAGGTGGAAACAGGCTGCTGTTTGCTCCCAGAGTCCTCGCAGCATTTTCCCTGGTAAACTAAATGTACTGGTTTGGTGCCTCATTTACTCTGTAAAGGCTCTAAGCCTCGCCTGCCCTAAATGTGGATTTTTTTTCTGCATCAGCCTTGATGATTCAGGAGTTGAGCAGGCAGAGTGGCACAMCTAAGGTGGTGTTTTCTTCTCTTTTCTGCCTGTCTGTCCCCTGGTGCCACATGAGGGACAGCAGTGGCTGGTGCAGCACTGAGGGTGGATCTGTGTCTTCCAGGAATGCTTCTCCTCATGAGTGAAAGCCTAGAAATTTATTGCTGGACAGAAAAGCTYGACTCTGTTGAGCTTGACTATTAAGCCACCTAATCTTTTCTTTCTAAACTAGAGTTTATGATTTGATGATAATTAATTCTCTGTCAGTGGAATAAAAGAAGTTTGCTTAGGCAAGTCCTACTTGCTTAGGCAAGTAGGATTCCCAGTTTTTGCAGAGGTATCAAGTGCGTCAGCACATTATTTAAACCCCAGACTTCCTCTCTTATTTCCCTTGAGGTTCTCTTTCCATTTTTAGAAAGTCAGAGGAGCAGGTGGAGGGGGAAAAAAGCATTCCCAAGAACTTCTCCAGTCAGACATTTGCTCATCCAAAATTGGAAGCAGATTGCCAAAGTGCCTGAGGCTGCTGGGGGTGGTGGTGGTGGTGGTGAAACCCATGCCATCTGCACCCCCGGGGTGAGGAAGCTGCAATTAAAGTCCTCTCTCATGAGATCAGGCTTTCTTGTGTGACAATTAGTGTACTGTCTTCCTGCTGGCAGCCAAATGGCTCTCTCTGAAATATGTAGGGTCTCAGTGGGTCCCCAGCCGCCCTCCTTCAGACAGGAACTGCCGGCGACAGGAGCAGCGAGGCCGGCTGATGTCAGGGTTCACCCAGCAGATGCTGGTGGGGAAAGCAGGGACTTTGTCACCCAGCAGTGAAAGCAGTGACCAGGGGCAGCTGGTTCTCTGGGACCCCATTGTCTGTGTCCCAGACAGACCTGACCTGACCCGGCCAGGCCTGCTGGGGCTCCCCTGGTCACGGCCAAGGGGTGTGTTGTGGCTGATGGCACATTCATTGACACTGTGATGCTGTGATTCCTGCTCTCCTCATTTCCTTTTTTCTCTCTTGGAGAAGTCTGGCTCAGGTCATAGAATCATAGAATGGTTCTGCTTTGGTTCAGATCTGCTGCTGCTGCTGCCCAGACATGACTGGATATGTCCCTGAAGCCAATCTGTTTACTTAATCCATGTATTGATAGATGCTGCTTTTGTGAACAGAGACCCTGCAGTGTTGGATTAGCCCAGTTCCCCCCAGCCCTGTGTTTCCTGTCTCCAGTAGCAGCCACAGTGGTTCTCAGCACTGAGTATCACAAACCTTTAGTGACTTCTCCAGAATATTATTCCAGTGGTCTCTGGCACATATGTTACTTGTGCTTGATGTAGTGTCTTTTTATTTAGTTTGCAGTTTACTGAAATTTGTATTTAATTTGCCTCTGTACCCATTTCCTGCTTCTCTACCCTTCTCCAGTGGATGTTTTGACTCTTTAGAGAATTGTATGGAACTGTAGAGCAAGAGCATAATTTTGACAAGTTCAGTCCTACTTCTATAAGAGTTCAAAGCTTATGCCCATATTAATCCTCAAATGTGTAGGCTGACAAATTTGAAAAAATTAGAGATTTTTGCTGGAATGATGTGGGTGAAGCTGGTGGAATAAAATGAATAAACAAAACAATAGGCCTCTGTCCCCTGGAATCTGTGTGGCAGCAGAGGGGGAGGCAGGTTCAAATGCAAAATCCATGGCTTTTTTTTTTTTGCAAGATAAGAGTTCTCCATCCATTTCACCTGTCCTGGAAAGCTGAAGCACAAATGGGGGATGCAAATGTTTGACCATTTGTTGTCTTGTTTTTGCAGACTGTCTGTCAGTGTGGAAATTTGCACGGCTGAGAAGCAGGTCTTACTCCTGCTGTGTGGAAGTGTTTGTGGTTTCTGTGCCAGGAACAGGCAGAGGCTGTCTTGGAGTTTGTGGGGATACTTGGCAGCAAGGGGAGGTCTGCAGAAGATTCTGTATAAGGGGCATGATCCCTCTGGACCCTACAGCTTCCATCTCTGTATCCCTCATGCCTGGGTTGTTCCCAGTGCATTGCAGCAGCTTAGGGAAATGCCATCACAGAGGTAACTAGGCCACTGGTTTTGCTAAGGTTGCAAGAAACTTTGAAGTTGCAACGAAAACGAGAGGAGTGGGATACATGGGAAGATTTCCAGGAGCTTTCTCATCTGTAAACATGAAAGTGCAGAGTCTGGATGTCCTTACTGGTAACCTGAGTGAGTTACCAAACAAACTGTGTTTTGCCAGTAAATGTGTGCTGCCCACTGGAATTAGTCTCTCTGGATGGTTTCCCTCTTAACTGTAGGCTTGGAATTAGTTTAGTGTGATTTAAGGTCTTCTGGGCTCATTGGGCCCGATTTTCTAAATTTGTTTAGGAATTTTTGCCAATGTGAAAGAAAGAGCAACTTCATAGAGCTCCCTTCCCGAGGGGCATTTGATTTATGAGGCTTTTGATCTCTCAAACACACCTCTGGTGAGTGTTTGTCCAGTGTGTACCATCCTGTCTTCAAGAAAGACCTTTCAGGTCAGTGGTTCACAAAACCATTGCTCTGTCCTTTCACAGCCCTCTGGGAAGAATTGGGCCAGAATTTGCTGACTTCCATRTTTGTGTGTGCTGATCCTAATTGAGGGAATCATCTTTGTGCAGGGAAGACCTTAAGATGTAACATCCCATTGTCATAAACACTAACCTGGGTTTGTCACATGCTTTCATGGTGTCCCATAAAACTGGATATGGTTTTAAGTAGAAGCTTGGGAGCTTTTCTGTAGTGAGGCTTGAGTATCCAAATGGACACCACCTAAACAGAAATTAAATGAGCAAGTCACATCCGTGCCAGGAAGTACTTTTATTAATGTCATTCTTTTATTAATGTTCACTATTTGAGAGACCATACTTTGCAAACATAATTACCTCCCTCTTGGTCTCTCAATCCTGCCTCTCTTTCAAGGTTAAATTCTTGAACCTGTCAAGACAGGTACACAGACATTTCTCTCTCTATCTGTTGTACAACTAAGCTAGTTTGATTAACCAAGGAATAATAGTCCTGGTCAAGAATGGGAGTTAACTGAAATACTTTCAAAATTTATCTGTTATTAGTGAAATACTTTCAAACTTGATCTGACATTTTTAATCCATATTTCAAAATCCCAGTGCATTTAGACTGGCTGCAGTAATGAGAGTTTATTTTTTGCAACACTCTCCTCAGCACCTGGAGGAGAGCCTTGTTTTCCATTGTATTATGGTGCTTCCATGCCAGAAGCTCTTACAATGTTCCAGTTACTTCCAAAACTGCACCCTCTTTCCTCCTTTTCTCAGCTCTTTATTTATTCCCACTTCTTCTCCAGTCTGAACCACCACCATTCATTCTTCATCCGCTTCTCTGCCTGCCTGTCAGTGTTTGCCATCCACCACTTCRGTGCTTTAGTTCAAGCTTGAGGTTCTCAGTCAAACAGAAAGTGTTTTCATATAGATGAAACAATTTATTTCTTTGTTCTCAGAAATTATCTATTTTATTTGCACCTTCCCCCTTGCTGGGCTCATGGCCATTCCCAAACATCTGGCTCTAGTGACTAATGTTAATGAAAATGATAAACAATTAGAGGAAAAGTAAGGGAGTCATAACTGTGCAGTATTGTGAACTGGCACTGTGTATTTGTATGCAGAGCTGGGAATAAACCCACTGGACATTAGGGATTTAAAGCTGTGCATCTGAAGTGTCTCTAGGGGCTGTGTGGAGACAATGATTCACCCCTTCCAGAGCCAGACACCCATACAGGGGGCAGTCAAAGCACCCTCTGGGGATGCTGCTTTCTCTAGCAATGATACAAGTTGACAGACAAGTGTGACCAGTCTCCTGGGTAAGGCACATGAAGTTCAGTGGGGTGGATACCATCCTGTGCACATACACACACGTGTGCTGTGCATCTCTGTGTATGCACATCTCTGCATCAGCTTTTTATAAATCTATCTGCAAAAATCCAACCCACAGCACTCAACACATCCTTAGGAGTGCCTGCAGGGTTTTATACCATGTATTCCATGAAGCCTTTGAGCTGTGACACAGTCCCAGGGAGCAGTTTCCAGTTCATGTAACCTCAAGCAGCGAACCCCTGCCTGCRCTTGGTGCTCTGCTGGTTTTGACTGCTGTGTGTGGCACACAGCAGCTTTCCACAGGTGGGCTGGGGCTCTGAGAGTAGCTGGCCATCCCCAGCACACCCTGCTCACACCCTRCCTAATGTTGCAGCTTTTCAATAGCCTTTTGAGTCACCTGCTCTGCAAGGCTGTAAGCTGTACTATAGAGCCAGACATGATTACAGGCTGGAAGGACACATGAAAGGCTATCTATCTCCCAAGGGATGTGTGAGGGCTGAGCAGTGCACGTCCTGTGCATGCCAGGCAAGGAAACTTGCTGTTACTGATAGTCCTCGATGCTTGAGCGAGGCTGAGTTCTGCTTGCTGGCTCTTTTTATCTGTCACCTTTCCTGTGCAAGTTCCTGGATGCTTGCTGTTTGTAGCTGTGTGTGTTTACCTCTGATTTCCACATCTCCAGAAGAATGTCACTTCCCTGTCCTTTCTCTCCTTTGTGTTCCTCTTTGGCTTTACACTTCCTCCCTCGACCCTGCAGTCTTTCCCTCAGGCTGTTGCAGCTCTTCCCTGGAACTGTCTTGCTGGAAATGGCAGAAGCTTGCATTTTCCCCTTGCAGAGTGACAGTGGTGTCCCTGATCTCAGTGCACTTCTTGTTTGCTCACCAGGATCCTGTTGGCTTTGACTTGTTCATGTAGATGTTTTGTATTTGCTGAAGAGACACATGTCTCGCTAAACAGTGTCACTGCTCCCTGCTGCTATTCAAAATTTAATAGAAGGGTCCTGATTGGTTTTATACCCTTGGTTTCACTTTTCAAACCATTTCTTAGAGTTTCTTACCACTTCTTTGGGTTTTGTTCCCTAAAAAAAAAAAAAAAAAGTAAAAATTGACTGGTTTGACTTTACGCCTGAGCTTCCCAAAAAGCATGCAATGGCAAGTTACTATGGGCTGGATTTCAGTCCATCTCTGTGCATAAGGCTGGAAATTGCAGCACATTGGGAGATGATTCAGAAGCAGAAGAGCCAGCCCTGCCCCAGGGTGGGAAGGTGGATGGCTGGGTGTGGAAACGACTGGCTGATTTTTATCCACTCCCTGCAAAAGCCTGGAGTCAGAGAGGTGCTTTTCAGTCATTCCCCTTCAGCTCAGCAGGACCACAGTGCTGCTGGGGATTTCCAGGCAGCCAACCACTGAYTCAGGGGGTTCAGATTTCCCAAAGCTTCCCTCCATTTAGAAACAAAAATCTCCACAGCAGCTTTGCATTCCTCCATCACTGAAAACCCACTCTGTGCTCCAGCACAGAGTGTCAGTACTGACATCTGGAGCCTGGTTCTTGGGAAAGGTGAGCACCTGTGACCTGCAGGGAAGTGGGGACTCTTTGGGAAGGTGTCTGATGCCCCAGACCCCCCATGCTGGGTGTGACTCTGGTATTTGTGTTTCTCTAGTAATGATAAGTATCGTTTGCACTGCTTGCTCCTGCCCCATTGACTGTGCAAGATTGAGCCCTTTGGGATTTCAAAACACACTGTAGATATTGAATATCTCAGCCTCCTAACCTTTCTGCAGATTAGGTAAGTGTTATTGCTCAGCATTGTAAGGGGGTAGCTGAAGATATATCCCAGCTGAATTTGATGAAAAGAGGTTAAGTAACCTGCCCTAACCAAAAAGGGTGTGAGTAGTAGAGYCAGTGCTAAATATCAGCTCCATCCACTGTTGGTTAGACAGCATTGCTTTGCTGTCTCTTGCTTGAGGTGCAGATGAATAAATGTTGTTTATGTTCTTGTTAGCCTGTGCTGGTGAGGCATGGCTCTTTCAACATGCTGTGATCATTACTATTCCTGGGCACTTCCTGACTTCCCAGTGTTATTCCTGGTTTGCCAGCTGGATGCATGTATTTATGTACAGTAGGAAAAAAGGCAGAGCTCACACCTTTGTTACACTTTTAGACAAGTTTGAACAAACAGAGGTGGAGACCAGGGCATCCTTTGTTCCCGTAACAGTGCTTGAGCTTTCCAGCTGTTCTGTTTCATCCTGCCTTAGTGCAGCAGCCAGTGGTGCTTACTCTGGCACTTGGACCCACCAAGCTCTTGCCCAGCTTCTGCATCTGATGCTGCTTCCTTTGCAACGCATCTTTTTCAGCTCTGTAGTGCAATTCCACATGACCAAAGCCAGAGCCTCATTTTTCGCAGGCCTAATGATATCAAATGAATTTTCCTAATGTTCTTATAATATCCCTTCACAAAGGAGAGGGGAGTTGTAGATGTGAAGCGTTTGTCTTTGAATTTATGAACACCTCAAAACAAGACCCAATCATCTAATACTGGAGACTACAATTTCATAGAAGGCTTTTTCCAACTCTTCTCCTTCACATCCCCAAGCAAATGTGGTCTTGGAAACAAATCTGGCCACTTCTAAGGCCTGGTTAAAAAAGCTGTGTTGGTAACCAACTGCCCTGTCCTGCCCTTGTGCTTTGGTTGGACCTTCTGGCATGATCAGTCAGATGTCTCATGGTTAATATAACCTGTTCACCTAATGCATCTTCATTTAGTTCTGGTGCAATTTTTCATCCATCTTTCAAGATTGTTTGTCCTACTTTCAACTAGGAGAAGAACCAGACAATCTAATTTTGTCAAACAGGTTTACAGCAGCTCCAAGAAGCTTGGTCTATATTTAACCTGTGGCCTATTTTCAGCATAACTTAGCGCAGGAGGAGGTGAAGTCCAGCCTCTTTTCCTCTCCTGCTTGTCATTTCTGGAGACAGCCTCCCAGTCATGTCACTGAGAGCTGCTGCCCCATCTCTGTGGGCTGGGGACAGCTCTTTAACTTCTTTTGGCACCATAAAGCTCTAGATTCTGAACAGCAAATTCATAGCATGTTTCTGCCTTGTGTGCTTGTCTTATTTTAGGTCTCGCTTTCCAGTACACTTCAACATAATGTGGTTGATGCCCAGACTGCACTTAGCTATTGCTGAATGTGACAAGTGCCATGTCCCTCTGCCAAGGCRAGTGCACAGACACTGCTAGCCAGGATGTGCTGTGCAACCTTCTTCATTCAGAAAAAGCCTCTCTGTGTTTTGGTTGGGTTTGATTTGTTTTTTTCAGACGCTTAATCAAACTTCCTTTCCTGTTAATTTAGGAGCAAATTGTTGTTTGGTTTGGTTACAGTGTTTTCTTAGCAAACTCTGCTTTTTGTGTGGACAGTGCTTCATGGAAGGCTTTATGAGCACATTAATCTGTTGTCTGAGTGGGTGTTGAATTTGTGTGCAAGGCCTGTAAGCCTTGACACAAGGTCTGTGAGCCCTAACCTCAGCGTGTGAGGTGCTGTGCAAGCCCATGTCACAGACTGTCCCAGCCACAGAGCACTTATCTGTGCAGTGTCATGGTTTTGCACTTAGGGACCAAACTGTGCTCTTGAGCACATGGCAAAATAAATTACATTGGCTGATTCTAAGAACTGTTGCTTGTCTGAATTCATTGCTTCCTGACATTTGCAGTCAAAGCTTACTTCTCAGGTAAGTAGCCAGGTGTGTTGCTGTTTTTCAGTATTCCTTTCCCCCTGCCAGGACTGTTTTGCCTCCTCGTGCTTGGCAGTTTAGATGTTTGAGGCCATGTTTCAAACTTGGCTTATGTCTAAGTGCTTCTCACTCTCTGTTTTGTTTTGCAGGCACTGGTTCGGCTTCCTCCCCATATTTCACAGTGTGACGAAGTCTTCAGGTTCTTTGAGGCTCGCCCAGAAGACCTTAACCCTCCAAAAGAGTAAGTGTGGTGATGGTTTTCCAGTGCTGCTCRGTACATTTTGATTGGCTGGAAGGAAAAGGTCATTTGTTTTCATTACTGCTGTAGATGTGGGAACAGAATTTGTTGCTTTCAAGTACTACCTAGAAAATGCCCAGCAGTTACACGCAACCACTTTGGGTGAGTGGAGGACAGGGAAGTCAAGCTGCCCTCAGACACAATTTTCAGCCATCCTCCACCCACCTTTGCATTGTTTCTTGCTCATGGTTCTAATGAGGGAACCTCCCCTGGTTTGTAGGTTTTACCTGATAGTTATCACCAAGGAGTCATTTAGTTACCAAAAAGCATTGGCTCAGTAGCAGGGGGAAATCCTGCCAGTAAGCACTTGGCTCATAATTACCAGCTGCTTCTTTAAATGTACTCCTGCCCAGAGATACTTAGCTATCGGTAGGGAGCAAGATTGTGGTCCAGATCCAAAATTGTCTCTGGAGAGTCTATTCTTTCTGAGCAGGAAGCCAAGAAAAGGAGGAGGGAAAGAGCTCCCCATTAAACACGAGACAGAATTGTAGCCTTTACCTTGGAGCAGACAGGCTGATTCATGCTGATGCACTCAGAGTCCATAGGACTCATTTATCCAGGGAAAGCATTGGCAGGAGGGTATTTACAAGCAACAGTGCTCCCTTGCCTGGTATTTCCTTTTCTCTTTCATCCCAAACAGGATATATTTTATTGTACTCTGCAATAAGATTTTGACTTGRTCCCATTGTGTTTTGTGCTGCTTTGTTGCATGATTTGAAACCTGATTGCAGGCAGTGTTACCATAATTTACTTTCTCCCATGTTTGCACAGCCCACTGGATAAGRGGAAATGGATGCAAATCTTATGGGTTTTGGGCACTTCAGTACATGCAAACCTGTATTTATCAGAAAGATTTGTATTGGCTCCAGCTCTCTGCTCCCATGCTGGTGAAAAAGAGAGGAGGACTTTTGCAATTTGATTTCCCAGACTTTGTTCCTTGCACATGCATGGGTTTGTACAGGGAGATGTGTTAACGTGTACTAAAGAAAACACTACCAGCATCACTGATTTTCCATTTAGGGTCTGCAAGTAGGTTTGCAACGGTTGCTTGATCCCACAACACCCCGTTTGCAATGCAGACACATCCCCATGTGCCAGGCAGAAACACACAGCCAGAAGAGGAGTTAGGTCCTAAGAGTYATGGAAAGTTCACATGGAGGATCTCAAATGGGGGTTATGAGTCTGTTTGAAACTCCTGTCTGCTTTCTACACTGATGCAGACCCTACAGCAAGGAAGGGGCCTGGGACCCAGGCCCACCCCCAGATGTACACTAACCATTATGGCTTGCATCCCTTGTCCTTACTCACAGTTGTAGAGGGCCTGTGTGACAGCCTTGCAGGAATTTCCAAGTTATCCCTTCACTCCCCTCTGGAAAAACAAAAAAGACTAAATGTTCTCAGCCCAAGCCTTGCATCCCATTCCAACCTAGTAATAAGTGTGATTTATTTCCCTGGAAAATGTAGAGCAATAACCTGATTAAATCTCACTTCACTAATGTCTGCAAGACATTAATCTAGCTGGGTTTAAACAAATCCTACCTCGTCTTCTGTAAGCAAACAGATCTTAAGGAAGGTGTCTAAGGTTTCTGCTGGGAGTGCTTCACAAAAGATGTATTGTTGAAACTGAAGATTAGTCTCTACAAAAAGATGATGTAAAAGCCAACGGAAACATCTTAGTGTTTTTCTTCTGTGAACTGAGGGGGGAGGGAGGAGATCTGAGGCTCACTGGACCACTGTGTAGGGTCTGGGGGAAGGACACCTCCAGGGCGATTCTGAACCTCAGCAGGCACTGCAGGAAGGAGCATGATTCCAGAGAAATCCCAGTGTATTCCCTTGTTTTCTTACTTTGCCAAGCCCCTCCAGAAACAGTGAGCCAGCGGTGCCCAGGCCCTGTGAATTCAGTCTTCCCTGGACCTCATGGTTCATCATTCCTCTCACTGGAGGTAGGGCTGTAGCCTGGAGGCATCATCTAGACTATCCTAATTATGTTATCTATTTCTTCAGCTGCTGCTTTTAGCCCTCAGCACAGAGGTGGTTTGTATGTTGCTCTCTCAGCACAGACATTGACATTCTGTTTGCTGGGTTAAAGAACAATAAGCAAGTGACTCGGCCACCAAGGGGCAGAGAACAGAATTGCTTGTGCTGCCTGCCTGTCTCCTCTCTGCACAATGAGGTGATCTTTAGTTTCATGTTGACCTGCTCAGCTTTTGTTGGTTTTTTTTCTGCGGCAGCTTGGCCTCATAAGACAAAGCCTGACCTAAGGTTTAATTAACTAACTAATTTTGAGGAGTGTAACCTTAATCCCATGGGCATTTGGGTTGTTGAGCCCAGAGAGTCCATTGAGTTGAGTGTCAGTGACTAAACCTGTGCTTCCAGACAGAAATACATGGGAGTTTAAACTTTGAGGGAGAAGACACAGAAATGTCTAGTTTACCTTGCAGCTGGGATGTGCAGAGAGGTATCCATGCCTTAACTGCTGAGCCATGGCTTGCAATGATGCACTAATCTATGTAGCACTGCATTAATTCAGCCACAAAGCTGAGCTCTTCACTTCTGTTCCTATTGTCCTGAAAGACAGCAAAACTCCCCTGCAGCTCCTTAGGCACTTTTACAAGTGTGTTGCTGGCTTCTTCCTGGCAGCCCCTCATCTGCCCTGCCCTTGCCTCCTCCCTGCTTCTCTGTGGCTCCTGCCCGGGTTGTGCCGTGTTTGGCTGGCTGGCTGCTCCCTGCAGAGTCATTTCCTACTGCTGCTGTGCTGAGTGCCCACAGGGCTGAGCAGCTCACAGCCCAGCTGCAGCAAAAGCTGCAGTAAGAGCTGGCCTTTCCCAATCTCTCAGAATCTGGCCAGTTTGTTCACTTGAATTCATAGCCTAGGTTTTCTGTTTCCTGTTTTGGTGATAGTCCAGGCTTTCAAGTCCTGTGACAATAGGCAGAAGGTATTTCTTCCAGCCCATTAAATCTCTCCTGGGTACAGCAGCTCACAGGCAGAGAGCTGGAGAGATGTCTCAAGAAATCTCAGCTTTGTACTGGCTGACAGTCTCCTCTGAGCCTGCTCCTGCTGGTGGAGATAGCTCCAGGCCAGGTAGCTGCCAACAGCAGCTTTCCTTCATGTGGCATGGGAGAGACCATAGGAGGACACTAAATTCCTGTGTGGAATGGYCTGGGAGCATTCTCAGGCTGTTCCACTTGGTGAAAGCGTGGCTTTGCAAGGGAGCTGGGGGGCCAATGGAGCAGGGATGTGCCCGGCAGGGCTGGGAGTGACAGGGACAGTGTTCCCAGGGCAGCTGTTTGCTCTCACTCCATCCCCTGGGTTAGCTGCAGGGAAAGCAAGCTTCAAACCATCAGCCCTGGAACAGGAGGAGCAGTTCTCAGCTGCTTCTGTTTCCAATATGCGACGTTTCAGTGTTTGGGCAAATGTCTCTGTCTGTAGGCACATGGCTGGGCTTGTGTCCTTTACCATGCCTGTGTAAGGGCCAGATCCTGCACTGCCATGGGAAAAGACACTGTGAGGTAACAAGGAAGTGTGTTTTTATTTATCCTTTGTTCTAATGTCACTAAAAAACCATTCATTTAGTGGATACTTCTGTTAATAATTATAATTACTGATAACTAAACCAGATTAATTTCAGATTTCTGCTGGGGATTTAAATTCAAGGCTGAGGTCAGGCCAGGGCTCACAGTCAACAAACAAAATCTCAGAAGCCAAGTTTTTTAATGATTCTATTTTACTAGAAATAACAAAAATACCCAAAAAGAAGGATTAATCAATTAGACACTGCATATGGTTTACTAGTCTTAGGKCTTTTTTGCAGTGAGTTTCAAAGTATCACAGCCAGACCACTCTTGTGAGAGTTTKTTTTTTCTTTGTGTCTAGATCCAGTCTAAAGAGCAGATCAAGAGCCAAGAATTCAGTTCTCCAATACTTCCCTCTATAGAAATGCATGCAGTCTCACACAAGATTTCTGTTTAAAACACCACTAATTATATTATCAGCTGAATTTTAAGCAGTGTTCAGTATCTGAGAATAATTTTCCAGTGAGAATCATAAGGCAATTTTCAAATAATATGGAAATCCAGAAAAGCTAGGGAACTTAGAGGTATATGACATATTATGAGGGTTCATGCACAAAATGCAGTTAATGCTGAAGGTGCCTTTACTAAAGAACAGAAATGCTCTATTGTGGTCTGTAGCCAGGAGCTTTACTGATCATATCTCTGTCAAATAAATATTGCTGTAACACTCGGAGGCTCTGATACCAGGCAGCCACTGTAAAATGGAAGCTGGATTCTCCTGTTATTCTTCATATATTACAAATTCCTGATAAGGATGCTGAACAGAAATAGCCAGGGTAATGGAGGGACCATGTTAAGGAAGCTGCTTTASTTTATGAGTGTATTGTTGCTAAAGCACAGCTCCCTAATACACTAATTTCAATTCATAAGCATGACTKTGTCTATATACAATTATTTCTGTTTCCCAGACCTGCTCTGTTATAACAATTCAATTACCTATTGGTAGAGGAGGGAAACTTTTCATGCGCAAAATATCTGTGTTTRTTCTGATTTGTTTGATATTATGAAAATATTTTCTCTTACATTTCATCCCTTATATTTCATTGCTTGTATTTCACTTACATTGTATCACTTTTGAATTGTGTTTCCCCATACATTGGACAGCTGAATCTCTGAGCAGATSTGCTGTGAGGAAAGCTGGCATTCTTTTTTTGTGATTGCTCTTTCTTACAGGACTTGCAATACAGATAATTTCCACATCATTTAGGAATGTGCTCAGCACCAGTTGATGACAATTGGCRTTAGAGTCTGAACTTGGCACTGTTACTGTGCTCAATGCACACATTTTATTTGGGAARTCTGTTCCACTTGAGAGAGGCAAAGTGGTAATTGATTTCCCTAAGAAATGCAAAATCAGAAGAGATAGAGATTTTATTTTTCTTTGATTTTTTTTTTTACCTGGGAAGTAAATGATGAAACACAGAGTGGAAAAAYTTCTGATTRAAGATTGGATAAKGCAGTTAAAATCCATTGTCTTGAAGGGAAGAAAAATTTAATATTCTCAACAAATTATTTATTCACCGAGGTTTAGGAAGGTAAGGATGCAATAATGCATTAGGGCTGTTATTGCCAAGAGTCTTGCTTGGCCACTCCTAATTGGTCACCCAGCTCTCACTGATTTCACTGGGAATTAGGTACCACAGCTCTTTGAGCATCTCCAGTGTAGCAGAGCACTTGTGTTTATTCTCTGAAATATGTTTGGTTTAGGGCTGTATTTATTAGTAATATTTGGCCTCAGCACCTAAATTGGTGGGAAAAAAAGTCTCAGAAGTGCTTTACAGTGTCCTGCTCCCAGCATGGGACTGTCACAGTCTGTGGCTGAGAGGTCAGGCAGCCCAGGAACAGAGGGGCAAGTGTGGCCAATCCCCAGTGGTGACCCCAAGAACAGGAGCTCAGTCTCTGGGCCATGGTCAGGTGAGGCTGTGGCTCCCCTGGGTGTGCTGCCTTTCATCAGTGCTCCTGATCTCTGCAAGGCTTGGAGATTGTTATCTTAAATAAACTAAGCCAATGCAGGAATGGAAAAAAGGAAATAACAGATTCATTACTTGTTCTCTTCTTTAGTTTCACATGGGGCTTTCCCTTTTGTTTGTAGCATATAAACTGATTTGGACTGGAATATCAAATGGAGGGTATTGAAATTTGCTACTGGCTGCAGCATTGGTGATACCAGCAAATAACTCAGCCTTCCTGAGAAAATATTGAAATTTTTTTTTTGCTACTCTTTCAGAAAATGAAAAAAAGAAATTACACGTAGATGAATATAAAATAATAAACCTGGGGGAAAACTGAAAGCATATTAAATGAAATATGTTCAGCAGCTAGAAAAAAACCCTATAGGAAATGGCAGCTGGAGGAATATGAGCTTTTATCCCTTGCCYTGGGTATCACATTTGGGTTGGCTCATGCTCTTAGGCCTGACTGTGAAAGGACACAGAGCTGAGAGGAGCAAAGACAGTTTAATGTACTGACACTCAGCACTGGCAGCCAAGTGTACAGAAATAGCTTTTGCCTGGATTGGTTATAAGCAGGCTGCAGGGTTTAAAAGTGGGATGCTGTCATGGGCACAGGATGGATTAAGAATAAACAGACTTACTCRAAATTCATCAGTATGAGAGTGAGATTAGAGCTCTGCCAACACCCAGCAGCTTCAGCAGTGGCACTGGACACTGCCTTGCTGGGGTGAAACACAAGAGAGTGTCAGTGCTGGTTAAATTTCACTGTTTATGAGCACAAATTTAAAAAAAAAATTCTTTCACTGTAGAAGAGTAGTGACTCAGGTGTTTTGAAATGCAGAGATGTTGCCTTTAGAAAAACTAAATGCCAAACATGTTGGCTCAAGATCTTTCTTCCTGTCCAGTAATTTTACTCATATCCTAAAGGAGCAATCACTGCTGATGATTTGCCAGTGCCTATTTTGTAGATTAGAAAGTAATTGTTTGCTTACTGTTTAACTTAAACCATAAAATTTCTTCTTTCTGGAGAAGCTGAGTGGTTAATGCAGGGCACTGGGAAATTTGCTCCTTACTGTCTCATTGATTTATTTTGTGATGTTGGAAAGGCTCCTTACATCTCCTGGCTCTACCTGCAGAATGATTGCAGAGTTTAGGTTTCAGAGATTTGCTAAGAGGATTTGATTCTGGTAAGGAAACCACATTCTTTCCATAATACAGTTTTAGAAATGATCAGTTACAAAAATAATTTTTTTTTAAAAAAATCATCACTCAATGTTGGAAGAAACATTACTTCCAAAATCTGTCAGRAAAGCTTGTTCTGCTGGTGCTCCTAGATGCAAAACCAGTTAGAAAGTCAAAATAGTAGATTTATTTGTTTATGGCAGTGGGGGAACCCTGCCTAATGAGACAGGATTGGATCAGAACCAAAATRACTGGATTCAGAGATTATCAAGTTTGTTGTTAAGGATTTGAGGTTCCAGTTATCCTTGAGCRCTCATTTCTAGAGAGGTTTGGCTCAATGCCACAGGATCTCCTGGAGTTCTCTGTTGGTTTGCAGCCCACAGGGTTGAACTGCCCGTGCTGATAGACACARAAGAGATCTTTATCTCATTCAGAAGAGAAGTGTCTGGTCCTCCTCTTCTTTGTGGATAAGCCTGGAACTGAGGAGAGGATGAGGGAYGGGACTTCCTTTTTTTATCTGGGTCTCTTGCTGTGGTGAGCCCCTGCTGGCAGGTTAATTGCACACTGTCACCATTGACTCATCACCTGCCAGGCAGGAGGAGCTGGGGTGGAGTTTTCTATGCACTAACWTGACAGAGTTGAGTATAGCCTGTCTTGTCCTCTGTGTGTCACATCTCTGGAAAGCCAGAATAGGCAGCTTACRTTGCAGATATGATTATATCACAGAGGAGAGCTCAGCCTGTCGTGGCTGTGTCTACAATATGGTCACACTGTTGTTTAATGAAGATCTTTCACTCTGAAGAGGAGGGTTCTAAGTTATGCCCCAKTGGTGCCTGGGGTCAGATGGGATTTTTCAGTGGTCTGCTCTCTCTGTTGTTGATTGCTGTGTAGTTTTGACATTGCTTGTCTGGAGAGTCCCCTTGTTTTTAGCACTGTTGAGGATCGGTGGCCTCACTGGTTATAAAAGTCTCATGTACACATGCCTAGGGTGACCCTGTGTGTGATTTTGAACTGTTTGGGGGCAAGGTAAGGCATCCCATTACGTTTGATAGGATTTTATCAGGCTGTGCTATATGACAAGGGAAGGCATTGCTTACAATGTACTTTAATGCTGTTTACCATCACAGGCCAGATGGAGTTGAAAGCTCACATTTATTTAAGGTGAAGCATTGCTGTCTAAACTCTGGTAAGCAGAGGTGATGTTCCTCAGTGAACAGGACTTTGAGAGTCTCTGGCACTGCCCTTTTGATCCAGCAGTTGCCTCTGAAGAGAGAGGAGGAAGCCTTAGCAAGCAAAGGGTGCTGAACAACAGGTAAAGCAAGTCATGTYTCTCTGGAGAGCTGCTGCCTCTCCTGCATTTTGTTGAGATGAGAGCTAGGTTTTGGTTCTGGCTTGGTTGAATCATATTATTATTCTTCATTGTGCCTGTCTTTACCTGTTCATCTCAGGCCACCAAAGAGTTTGTGCTAGAAATCCATTCCATTACATACACAGGGCCCAGTGTTTTGTGTTCATCACAGAGATTTGCATTCAGCTCCCAATGCTGTTGCAGGTAAARTTCTTGTTTACAGCAAGCCTGGGAAAAAAGCCCAACTTTTGTGGCAGTAGGGAGCCATCCCCTGGAGTGCTGCACATGTCCCAGGTGATCTCTTTCTGTCTTCTGTCTCATGAGAAATGGGGTACCTTTAGGACTCTGTGTATATAAAAAAATACCAGACCTCAAGTGGCTCTGGCTGAAGGAGACACAGTGATCTATTAGTAGATTCATTTCCACCCTTTCCATCTTCCTGACTGGTCTGCTGCTGACTGTCTTTCATGCGTGCTGTTCCCAGAAACACAAGCAGAGGATCAAATAACAATGTGTTTTGACTCCAAACTCTGGAATGACTTATCATGTTATCAAAGCTTTTGATTTAATTGAAATTTCACAGATAACCCTAGACCTGCTTTTAAGTGCAGACTCAAGAGGCAATGGGAATTCAATTAACCACCCCCCTCCCCCTGCCCCATCACACCACCACCCTCTCTTTTAATGCTTGCATCTTGTTGGGGAGTTTTATGGAAGGGATTTGCTACTGCTTATCTCCAGCTAGAGCTGTGTGTCTGGGTTCAAAGATACCCTTTGTTTTTGGGCCTCTTTCTTTTTCCAGTTATGCAGAGTTTGATTGGAATGACCCTGCAGACAGTAATGGACAATRTGAGATTGACAGTGATGTAAGGACTGCAGAATTTGCTGTGTTAGGAGTAGAATTCTTTCCTTGTTTCCATGTTCATCTCTTAAAACAATTGGCCTAAGCTCAGGAAGATGTTCATTTAAACAGACCTTAGATATGTAGTGAGGAGAGGATTGACTGTGGCTTTGCAATACTTTAGTATAATCTAATAAATGCTGGTTATTTGCTGGATTCTTGCAAGCTGTATTTCTTCCCMGCTCCAAGGAGTTTTAACAGCCACTCCAGTAATGCTGACTGCAGTGCACTGTGGTGAGCCTCAGAACATTGTGTATGTCTGATTACATTTGCTTTCAATTACAGTCTTGTGGGTTTGAAAAATCAGAGCAGTTCAGGCTCGTTTGGGACCCACCACAAAAAATCACCAGGAACCTGAGATAGCTAGTACCTGAAAATATAAAAGAAGAATACAATGTTGAATGGTGGGGGCCAAAAAAGTATATTTTGCTGTATGAGAAGTCAACCATGGCAACAACTGTAGGATTAGAACAGCTGGGACACCATATCTAAAAGATAAACCTTTTYCTTTCCCATCCAGGCATGCCAGGAGTGAGGTGTGAGTGACTCATGCCAGAGTCAGTGTTCATSAGAGGCTTGAAGCTCTCCTGGTGCACTAGTGAATTAGCAGTGCTGCTGTGTCTGCTGCTCCCCATTGGACAGATTGCTGGTTCTTTTCCTAAGGATCAGAAGGAAATCYTTACCAACAATCCTCACCAACATCATCTTTTCTTTCTAGGGAAGCTGCATAGTTCTTGAGGATGCTAAAATTTCAAAACACACTATTTTGTGGAAAYGTCAATTATCCTCTAAATCTGACTAAAAGAGTTTTCTTTTCATGAGAACATTGAACCAAAAATGAACCTCTCAGTTCCTGTTGAAATGTGGTCCCAAATCCCTGAAATCAAATAGTTTTCATTGGCCCTACTGAGGAGCAGGATGGCTTTGGAGTGAACAAACATGTACAGARACATCTGGCAGGCAGCTTTGCAGGTGACCCCTTCTGCAGTGGTGCCCAGGTCTCTGGGCTGGGACTTGATCTGCCTCTGGCAGTCCTGAGGTGTGTCTGGTGCTGCCTACACAATTCCCCAACTCTTGCAGCAGGCAGCTCTGGGACAGCATCAGCCATGTGCAYGATCCCTTTCTCCTGTGCCAGCCTCTGGCAAGCAGAAGAACTCATGAATGCATTACAGGGTAAGCCCTGGTGCAACCCTGGGCTGGGCCATTGGGAATATTTGGGAGGTAACGGAGGAGCAGGAAGGGTTTTGCTGTGAAAAAGCCCAGCCCCAGCACYGTGACACTGGCAGTGGTGCTGTGAATTTTTACCCCAAGTGAGGAGAATTGGTTCAGCTGCTCAGAACACARGAGCAGAAAGTGGGGTGTAAGGCTGCCTTCAACCCCTGAAAGYGAGGGCAAATGCAAAATGAGTAGTAACTGGGGCAGCTTTTACTCTTGTTGGGGGAACTGGTACACCTTGCCAGTGTTCTACATTTCTTCCTACAAGATGGGACATTTAAGCAAYACAGCTCCTAAATTTGGGTGGCACATGAGTAAGAGAACTGAGCACTTTCTGTAGTCCCAGTGACAGGGTTCTTCAGCTTGCACAYAACCCCTGCAGTCCCTGGGTGCTGAGGCGCCTTGCAGGGTGGATCTGCCTTGGTTCCTTCACCTCCACACATACCTAGCAGTGAAGCCGAGGGCCAGGCWGCTGCCGGGACGCTGCACTCAGCTGTAAGCTCTTGCAGCAGAGGTCAGTGGAAAGCTCTCTTGTTGTTTGTCTCGCTGCACAAAGCCGGGCTCTGTGGGACGGGCGCTTGGGGCGTTTGCGATGCTCCCGGTGCGTCAGTGTCATCCCCTGGGGGAGGAGCAGCCTCGCGGTCGAGCTGCACAGGCCATCCCAGCTAATGAGATGCTTTTCTTGCCAGCCCTGATAAATGAGCTTTGTTAATGTTCATTGTTACCGTGCTCTGCTCCTCTGAGTGTTGGGGGGGGTTGTGTTACAGAYGCTTGGCAAAGGAGGACCGGGTGACCTGTGCTGGCCAGTGAGAGAGCTCCAAAGGTGAGCCTGGGCTGTAATGAGAGGCAGACATTCAGCAGATGAGCAGAAAGCCTTGAATCCCTTCAATAAAGTAGTATGTCAGAGTGAGGAGTTGCAAGAAGTAGGAGTTCTGAGGAGAATGGAGATAAAAGGAGGCTTTCAGGCAGGAGAGAGGATTACTGCTTTTTCCAGATGTAGAATTTGCATTTGGAGAAGGAGAACAGCCAAAAGGCCAGGCTGATGAAGGATGCTTTGTGGTGCTTCCAGCCTGTGAAAAAATGCAGTTCTTTGAAAGTTATGTGCTTTTGGATTGTTAGGCAAGGGATGAAATAGGCATCATAGGAGCAGTGCCTTTCCCCCTCTTCTTATGGAAGGCTGGTCTCCAGTGATTTATATAATTAGTACGCTTTTTTCTTCCTTTTTTGCCTGCTTTCTCTTAAGGCTTTTTTTTTTTTTTTTT